>JAPDPK010000211.1:0-532500 GCA_031772115.1 Heritiera littoralis
TATAATATGTCTTATTTTATTTTTAGACTAATATAAGCCATTAGTTATCGAAAACCCTCTTTAGACCATCCATTAAGCTGGTGAGGCCTTGAGAGAACTTTCAAGAAAATTACTTAAGCGTAATTCTCTTGATATTTTATCATCGATATAATTCATATTCACATTCATTATCATTTTAATATCTAATTCTAGTTTCTTCATTTATTTTCCTTCCTCATTTTGTTATCTACTAATGTTTTTTTTTATTATATTATTACTAACCACTAATATCTTTTTTCATTTTGTAACTAATTGTTTTTATTGTAATTTTATAATAAATTTATTTTTAAAATGAATATAAATTATTTGTTATTGAAAACTCTATTTAGACCCTCCATTAAGCTGGTGAGGCCTCGAATAGAACTTTCTTACCTAGAAATTTTCAAGAAAATTACTTGAGCGTAACTCCCTTGATATTTCATCATCGGAGTAATCATACTCATTTTTATTATTTTAATATCTAACTTTGGTTATTTATTTCCCTCCTTATTTGCCATTACTATTTTTACTATATTAATTATTAATCATTAACATCTTTTCTAATTTTGTAACTAATTATTTTTGTCGTAATTTTATAATAAATTTATTTTTAAAATGAATATAAATTATTTGTTATTGAAAACTCTATTTAGACCCTCCATTAAGCTGGTGAGGCCTCGAATAGAACTTTCTTACCTAGAAATTTTCAAGAAAATTACTTGAGCGTAACTCCCTTGATATTTCATCATCAGATTAATTAATAATTATTTTCATATCTCAAAATTTTTTAATCACAATCTTACTTTTCTAAAACTATTTTTTTTATTTACAAATTTAGTTTAATTTATTTTTCCTAATAATTTTAACTTGCTTAGAGTCTTTGAAAGACTTTTACCGTAAAGGTTAATTCTAATTTCCAAATCTATAATTATTTCCTACATCTCCATGTTAAAAAAAATCTAAAGTAGTAAACTTAAACCATTTTAATTAAAAAAAACTAATCTAATAACTAATTATACAATCAATAAAATATATGAACATTATAAAGAAAACAAACAAGTTAGATAAATTAAACTGATTTAAACAAGCTAAGTAAATAAATAAAAAGTATCAAGTAATTCAAATAAATAGCTAATAACAAATAAAAAAACTTGTTGGCCTAAAAAAAAGGAAAAACGACAAAAAAGAGTACTTTTAAAACAAATAATTCAACAACTTATATTAAATATACCCTGAAGAGGACAAAGGAAAGAATACCTGTGTGGTCTTTCCACACCTAGTCTCACCGGAAACGAGAACAACCTGGTGAGATTCTACTGTGGATGTAATGGCGTCCCTAAAAGAAGCAATTGGAAGCTTTGACCTCTCTTTATCAATCTGTCTCAAGTTTGGATCCTTTTCTCTCTTAGACGCAAGTGTTTTAACCTTCTCTTCACGGATGCTTTTAAACTTTCTTCCCTTCACCACGAAACCAGTAGCAACTGCGGTAGGAAATCTGCAGCAGCTCCTCTCCAAATTGTCAGTAGGTTTTGGTCTTGGCTTCAGGCAGCAGCAAGTTTCGTCTTTCAAGCTTTCTCCTCCTTTGTTTTTGTCCACGTAGCAGCTTCAAAGACGGCAACTTGTAGTGGTTTGAGACAGGAGCAGTAACTGATACAGCTAGTAATGGCAATGAGGCAGTATATGGAAACGATGCAATAGAAGGTGCACCAAACTCAAGGAACAACAGCTTGCTTCGGCTTGGTGGTGCAGAACGTGGGCGGCTGGTGTAAATGATGGAGATGCGGTCTTGAAGCTATGAAGATGATGAGGAGAATAACAACAAAGAAGCAAGTATGGTTTTCGGGTAAGCAGAGGTGATTATCGTGATGATGGTGGTCTGTGTACAGGCTTCATAAGGTAGAGGGGGCAGTGTTTCAGTGAAGCAAAGGTGATGGACAAGGTTTGATAACTAGATGCCAGAGCATGGTGGCGTGTGGTCAGGGGACGATGATAACATGGTTAAGCTATGTTGAAGATCATCCTCCGTGGCTGTGCAGGAAGCCCACTTTTTCTAGGGTTTTTCTCTCTTTTTTTTTTTTAGGGTTCCTCCTCTCCTCCTTCCCCTAGTGGCCAGCCCCCCTTTATAATCTTTTTTTTTAGTTTTCTAGGGTTTTCTTTCGGTCTTCTTAGGGTTTTCTCTCCAGGTTTTTCTAGGTTTTTTCTTGTGTGTTTCCCCTAGTGGCCAGCCCCTCCTCTTTTAACCTTAGTTCTCCCCCTTTAATATATGAGTTTGTCTCTTTTTATTTAATTTTCTTTCCTTTCCTTGATATGGGTATTAAAACCCATTTTATTTCCTTTCCATCCATGCACAAATTTGAGTTTGACTTGTATCTTTATTGATTCTCACTTGATTCACTCATTGATTTTGATTTTTAAATTTTTGACTTTGCTTTTGTTTTAAGATTCTGATTTTTTATTTTTTTATTTTTTTTAATTTTTTTTCAAGTTTTCCTTCTTTGATCACTTTATTATTATTTTTTTTGTCATTTTTTTATTTTTTCATTTTTATTTTTTATTTTTTATTTTTTTAATAATAAACAACATAGTAATACAAAAAATTAGATTTGTCTTGTAATTATCAAACCCAATAGGCCCAATAACATTAAAAGACCCCGGACAAAATGGGGTATCTACAATATCTCATCAACATTCAGCGGAATTTTGAACCTTGAATGTGCAGTTCGGCCACCAGGTAATAGAAGGCTTGCAATTCCAGAAGAAACAACAGCTAGAACAATTTTTCTTGTTGATCTAATGGCTGCAATTATGGCCTTCCATAGGAAAGTTTTGCCCGTTCCACCATGACCATACACAAAAAACATTTTTCCTTCATCATGTGAAATTGAAGATAAGACAGCATCATAGATGGTTCTTTGATCTTGGTTTAGTTTTGAAACAAAGGATGCATGCTCAATTTGTAGTTGACGAAGATCATAATCCATTTCTTCTCGAAGCAATCTATCTTGCAGTACATTTGCAGAGTAAATTCGTGGAAATGGCATACCATAATTTGACAAAGATGAGCTATTTTTGTTGAATAACTCTTCAAGTGACAACAAAATTTCATTTTTAAGATCTTGCTCAGATAATTGTAGATGAGTACCAATAAAGAGATTCTTGAATTTATGTTCAATGTCTTCACCGAATAACTGCCAATTTTTTTCCCATAGAGACATTGGATTTTGGACTTCGCAAAAAAGAATAAGAGTAACAAATAATTGTCATAATTCAGGACTTGTTGCCCACAATGATGCTTGTTCAAGAGCGTCATGCCATTCTCGATCATCTCCAAGCAAACCTAAAGCACGACATGCAGATTGGAATGTATCATGGACAACCCCATCAATTTTCCTAATATCTTCAAAACTTGTTGCACCCTTAACAATAATTAGAAGCAATCTTAAATAATATAATGCACCAGCAGCAGGATGAATAAAATTAACACGCCCTATAGCTCTGCTTGTTGTCTTGGTTTCCAAGTTTTTTCTCTTTGTGACCAAACCCATTGAGTTGGAAAATCAGTGTATGTTACAGATCGGGCAGCAGATATATTCTATTCATTTCCATCCATTTAGTGAACATAGTTTTGTGCAATAGAGGTTGGCGCAAAACATTTGACAGGTCAGAATCTTCGGGAAAAGTTATGTATTGTTGATTTGGAAGATGTACAGGGAGACAAATGACTGTAGGATCTCTTTAATGGACTTCAAATCCATAAATTCTCCATATTGCTTCATGTGATGAAATATACCTACCATCAAGAAACATTTTAATCTCATCAACATGGTTTGTAATGGCTTGCCCATCATGTCTATCAATAGCAGGTGTTTCTTCAATGACAGCCCTTCCTCTATCATGTCCTTTATTGATATATTTGAACAAATACTTGATTGATTTGGCTTTTGCACATATTTCAACATTCATGTGAGCTTGATGTCTCACAAGCAAATCTACATTGTGAGGCACAACAAATCTTGCATCAAGCATGATTCCATTCTTTTCAATAAGCATTGCATCAGTTGTTGGTAGTCTTCTTCTATATGATACGATTCCATTTTTCCTGACAGTTGTTTCAGATTCATAGGGTTTGGGGAAGAACTTGGAACATTTTCCATCTTTCATGCATGAGGAATGATTGTTTAGAACACCACATGGTCCATGAATCATAAAATTCAAAACAGCTTCATATGCAACAGGATCTTCATTCTTGTGTGGGATTTCGGCAGATATAATTTTGTTAATTTCCTCAGCAATTGTATGTTTGTCTTCAGGATGCAACCATAAGAGAATATGAGCATGGGGCAAGCCTCGTTTCTGGAATTCAATGGTATGAACAACTGAAATAGACCAGGAAAAAAGAAGAAACATAAAAAATTAATTAAGAAAGCAGATTTGACAAAAAATTAATTAAGAAAAGCAATATAATATTACTCAATGACCTGCTATTGTTCTCCCAAAATGTTGTTCTTTAATCAAATCATCCATCAAATATTTAAGTCTAAGCTTAAATAGTCTTGCCAAAATATCTGGTCGGTCTTCAATTCTTTGGCCAGGAATCATGCACAAAGCTTGGTTAATTTCTTTCCACTTTGGATTACAGGTGAAAGTAATGAAAAGATCAGGTTGCCCAAACCGTCTATAGATAGCCATAGCATCTTGGTAATTTTGGAAGAAGAAGCAAGGGCTAGAAACAAAACTTAACGGTAAAATCACACGTTTACCGATTCCATGACTGTCAATATCTCCTCGAGTGACAGCATCTCTAACACCTTGATAAACTTCAGATCTTAACTGCCTTTGATTATCTCGAATCCATTGTAATCTCATTCGTTCAATGCAGAGAAATGCGTCTACTACAAATTGCTAGAAGAGTCTACCTCCTCTAAGCAAAGTATGGCCCGTAGACAAACGTTGTTGAATTAAATAAGCATAAAATTCCATCATAGTTACAGTTTTTCTTTCCTTCATGGTTGTCTGATTGCCATCTCTATAATTAATGCCCAAATGATAACCATGTTCTCCAAAAGGAAAAAGAAGCGAATATTGCATTGACATGAATGATGGATGGAGCTCACTAATACGTTTTAGACCATCAGACATGTTCAACAATTATGTCATGATCATCTTGAGGGCCTTCATCTTCACCAACAATCAAGCCAGTTATTTTCGTGTCATAACGTATTAAGTTTTTTTGGAAAACCTAATAGCTAGACACAAAACTATCCACCAACCATTCTAACCTAGGTGTGATTGGTCACCTATTCAACTAAGGATAAGGCTTGATATACTTTCAAAGACACTAGGGTTCAGGAGTACAGTTACGTGCAGGGAAGGATTAGTACCCCTACGACGCCCATCCTAAAATGGTACCAACTAGATTTAGGTTATCTTTATAATTAGCTTTGGGTTCATATTAATTTCGATATACTTATGTATTGGGAATATTTCTAAGACTTTTCCATCAATTTGGCTCCAACCCTAGAAATTCCCCTCACCTCAAGACATTCAAGGAGTCTCAATTGACTTTCTCGAACTCCATCGTCGGATAAATTCTAATATTTTATGAGGTTCTCCTTTTTTAATCTTATCTCTAATTTTGACTCTATATTCATTTTATAAATTTCTTAGATTTTTTTTATCTATTTTAATTATTATTTTTATATTCTTATTCGTCTTATTTTTAAGAGATAAACATGAATTATATTTTATCAAAAATCCACTCTTAAGCGTCCCATCAATTTGGCTCGGCTCAAAAGGAACCTCCTCACCTAGAAATTTTCAAGGAGTCTCAATTGACTTTCTTGAAATTTCATCATTGGCATAATTCATACTTATTTCTTATTTTATTTTTATTATACTCTTGTCTTCATGTTACATTTATTTATTTATTTACTTATGCATTCATTCATTTATCTAATTTGTATTTATATTTATTTAAGCTTAATCTTTATCTAATTTATATTTTATTCATTTTATTTATTTATATTTATTTAATCTTAAATTAAATATGAATTATATTTTATTGAAAACTCTCCCAAAAGTATCCCATCAATTTGGCTCAACTTAAGGGAGAATCCCCTCACCTAGAAATTTCAAGGAGTCTTAATTGACTTTCTTGAAATTCATCATTGGTACAATTCACATTCATTCTATAAAATCTAATTCTCAACCTAATTCCTATTTCTTATTTATTATCCTTTTTATTTATTTATTATTCTTGTCTATGTTCATTTAATTTTAGTCTTTACTAATTAATTTTTATTCCTTCCATTTATTTTATATCTATTTAATCTTAAAATAAATACGAATCATATTTTATTGAAAATTCTCCCAAAAGTATCCCATCAATTTGGCTCAACTTAAGAGAGAATCCTCTCACCTAAAAATTTCAAGGAGTCTCAATTGACTTTCTTGAAATTTCATCGTCGGTATAATTCACATTCATTCGATAAAAATCCAATTTTTAATTACTATTTTTCATCATATTATTTTTCTTAACTTATTTCTTATTATCACTTACTAAAGCATTACAATCCTAGGCTACATAAACAAATTTGATAGTATCATGCATTAAATTAAGCATATATGCAAACTTTATTTGAAATCTTAAAATAAATAAAAATAAAATAAAAACAAAATAAATAATAATAAATAATAAATAAAAACAAACTGCACCAATTATATCAACTCATGCCAATTAAGTGGAAACTTATACAATCAGGTCAATCAAAAACAACTTATCAAATTAAATACACAGACTACATTACATTAATTACATCTTATCAATTCTTGTTAAATTACAGTACCCATACACCAAATTAAATCTGTTGTTTTATTTGTCATTGAAATTAACCAAATTAATTACTTAAATCATCTTATTACATAATTTTTTGTTAATTAAACTACTGCATTAACTACAAAAATACAAAAATTATCAAAAGAAAATAAACAAATAAAAGTAAAATAAAACAAAAATAAAAAAAGAAAAAGAAAAACCTACGATCGGGTTGGGTCAGATGCGAGTCAACACGCGGGTTCAAGCGCAGGTCACGAGTCGGTCAGCTGCTCCAAAACGACGTCGTTTAGAGCTGGTATTTAAATCCTATTTCCATTTTTTTGATCAAATCCCCACTTTCCAGAAAAACTTTCCAAACTCTCGCGACCCAGACGATTTCCAGTGGCCAAAAACTTCAACCGGTCGCCGAAAACTTTAAACTTTCCAGATTCCGGCGCCTACCTCCGCCATGCACCACCGTAAATAACCTGATCTAGGCCTAAAAATCTCTAGAAATCTTCCTCTCTTCCTCCCTGAATCAGATTTGGAAACTACAGCCCTTAAATCCTTAGAAAAATCTCCAGATCTGACCCCGAAAACTAGACTACCAAACCCTAAACAAACCCCCTTTTTTATGTTTTTGGCTCTGGTTCTATTTTTTGTTGTGCTCGTTGTGTGGTTTTCTATGGCTTTTGGCTACGGTTGTTTGGTTGTCGTGTGTCTCTTTCTCTGTGGTTTCTGTTGGTTGTCTCTCCGTGTTGTGTTACTGTTGGCTCTTTGATTTATGGCTCCCGTTCTGTTCAGATCTGTGGCTGTCCTCCTCTGTGTATATGTGTTGTGTCTTTTATAAACATCAAATCTGAAATACTTTGGAAAGTCAGAAATCAGATCTCAGATCTGATTCTGATTTAGCTTTCAATGTTTTGATTCTGTCTTTAGTCTTGATTTTCATGCAGATTCGAGATTTACGTGACTTGCCAATTCTTTCCTTTTGTGTTTCTGACGGCTAGGTTGGACTTAGGATTAGGGTTTCATATTAGGGTTAGTGGTTTTGGGTCTCGGTGAAGGTTTGGGTTTAGGGTTTCGTAAGGGTTTGGTTTTGGGTTCTTGTTTTGGTTTGGGGTTTCAGGACTGGGTTAAGGTTTCGTGAGGGTTTGCCAAAACAGGGTTTCCTTTTACTTTTTTTTTTTTTGACAAAAAGAATAAATGTACAAATAATACAATAAGAAAAGAAAATATAAGAAAAGAAAATAAAATAAAAAGATAAGAAAAAGATAAAAAATAAAATAAAATAAAAATAAAATAAGATAAAAATAATAATAATAAATAATAACAAAAATGATAATAATAGAAAAAAATAAAAAATAAAAATGAAAATAAAATAAATAATAAAAAAACAAAAACAGACAAATAAATAAATAAAAAATAAAATAAAAATAAAAATAACAAAATAAAATCAATTATTCAAATATGGGTTTAATCCATTTTCAATTTTAGAATATATGTCGAGTGACTCGAGGTTTATAATCCCGCTTTAAGCTCCGGACAAAAATTGGTGTCTACACCGTGTTTGAAGGTAAGTCATATAATCGATCATTTTGATCTGTCCCACCAATCAACCGAAGATGTATCGGGATGTAATTATCATGAGTAAACCGATCCCTTGCCATTATAAAAACCTTAACAATTTCATTCACTTCGTTAAACATATTCATCAAGCCCTTAACAATATCAAGATCAAAGGCATTAGTTGAATCAGATGATTGGAAAAGCCTCATGCGATTGGCAACTTCATTCTCAGTATCACAAATATATAATTGTGCAAATTTCGAGGCTTGGCCAGGTACAGGCAACAAAGACCCCATACGATGATGGACTTGTCCTCCAATTTTGAAAACATATGGGCTAGAACCTCTATTATTCGTGTCATCAATTTTCCCACCGATAGATGTAAATTGGAACATTGCATTGTATGCTCTGATATTGTCTCTGAAATTTTCTGACCTTTGTCCGCCACTGTAATCCAGTAAACGATCAAGAAGTGGAGGAGTGAATCTAACAGAAGGTAAAGCAACAGTTCCTTGCTTACAACATAAACTGAAGACTGGAAAGTTTCTAGTGCTTGACATAATAATTCTTTCATCAAACCACATTTTTGCACCGCAATAAGGACATTGATGATCTAATCCACCCAAGTCAAGTGGTTCATAATATTTTCCTAGAAGTTCATAATAAGGATGCAACTTAAATTAATGTTTAGTAGATAAAAGAACCATTGATATGAAAAGAACAAAAAAACAACACATCTTACGATTGAAAGATTGCTTGGTGCATGTATCCGTACTCGTAGATCCTGTGAAATAATAAAGTAGGGGAAAAAAACATTTAAAGAACAAACCAGTAAGAAAAAAAAACTAGATAAAAAGCAAAAAATATTAGAATAAAATATCCAATAACACATAAAGGCAAATTAAAATTACCAGCCAAATGGGGAGCGAAGCCAAGAATAGTATCCTTTTCTAATTGAGAAACAACAGAAGAATCGATATTGCTTTGTTCATTTCCATTACCATTAGAAGATGGTATCATTTGGCTACTACAACCAACATCATACAAAGAAGGCATAGAATCGAGTGCAGACAAAGATGAACTATGAAAATCAGTTCGATCTATGTTTGTTGAAGATGAAATCGTTTCCAAATTGCCATCAGTATTTACTGTTGAGTGTAACGTATAGACTTACCAATCTTACACCGTTTTATACCACGAGTTTCTATTGGCTCAATAAATTGTGATACATCCTGATCTAAACTTGATTGATCACAGATAATGCCTTGACATTCCCTACCTCTAATTCGTTGAGATCTAAGACGTTGTCTTCATCTTAACCTATTGGCTCTAGTTAACTCTAGATCACTCATTCAAACATGATCAAGAAACAAATTATTTTTACAAAAAAAGAAAAGCAAGGCACAAAGGGAAAAAACATACAATGCAATAGCAAAAAAATTGAAAATAAAACATGGATAATTCTAAATTTCCCAAGAACAGCAAAATTCATAACACACAAAGCAGTTCAAACTAAGGAAAACAAACAAAAACCATTTTCTATTGCCACAACCAAATAGGAAGTTATCAGTATTCTTAATTCAACTAACACTAAAGAACTTAAGAACAACATGAACAACAAAATGCAAACACCTAAAAGCATAACAGTAAAAACAGAATTGTGTTAAAGCGAGGAAGAGAAGAAAGAATAACATTGGAAAACACACCCAACCAATGATGGAGAAGAACCCTTATAAAGCTGAGCGTAAATGGGAAACCAACGAAAAGACTCAAACCTGTAAATAAGAGTGAAGACAACGTATGAGGTAAAAGAGCAAGAATTAGAGAAAGTAATAGAACAATGTAAGAAAAAAATACATAAGCAGTATACAACAAAGTGAAAAAGTGATGACTGTAAAGTTGACCAAAAAAGAATAAAGGAAAACACTAGTAATACAGGACGACAACATCAACAACGAAAAAAGAAAAAAAAACACGAAAGCAATGAATGAAGAACAGAACGGGCAAGTAATTTTTGTGCATTAAAGGCAAAAAATCAAAGAACTCAAAAGCATAAATGATTAGATAGTTAGGTAAGGTCCTAAAATCCAACAACAAATCACGTGAAGAAAATACCATGAGCAAAAGAAAAGAACTGAGCTTCACAAATATAATTTTCGAGATAGATATGGAATAAAAGTCAATAGTGTATACAGAGGAAAAGCAAAAGATGAACAAACAAAATGAAAAGAAGAAACAATACAAACCAAAGTTAAGGATAATAACCTCAATCCAAAAAAGGGGAAAAATAAAAAGCTAGCATGCATTCAAATGGTAGACAAAATCTTGGGCATGTAACCAAACTTCTCTCAACTCAAGCCCTATTGGCCCCATATGTTTTTCTTTCCTTTCAAAGTTTATCCTATTCGTGTCAGGCGAAAAAAAAATTTTCTTTGTTTAGGCTTTCGAACTTTTTTTTTGTTTCAATTGTGTGATTCCTCTTTTGTCTTCTATGTTTTTAAATGTTCATGTATTCTAGTCTTTTATCATTTTTGGAACTATGTTTATTAACATTGTATTTTTTTTTATTTGAGGATTTATAAATAGAGAGCAAGGGATGTAAGAGGGAACAACATTTTGTTTAAAAGACAATGGTCAACAGCTAATTTCATTGCAAAAAATTTGTGGTAGTCAATCAGGCCAAAGACAAATAAAATTCAGCATAGAATATGGACGAAAATCAACCAAGGCATCAGCCAAGGAAAAGAGATATACACTTGGCACCCAAAACAGCTGATGACAGCACTAATATGAGGCTAAATTGCTATGAACAAATTCAAGAACAAAGCAAAGAGGACAATAGATATTAGTGCCTTGTGTATTGACTTTTTTTTTTTACGATCATTACAGAATTAACTTGGACAAATAAAAAACTAAATAATATGGATAAACAAACTCTCTTTCTCAAGTTCCGAAGATAGCAACAATCTATTTCATAGCTTTGTGGCATGCATCAAACATACAAAGCAATAATGAAGAAAGGCTTATAAATAATTAAACCCAACAAAGTAGGAAAGCAAAAATCATAATTCCTATAGCTGTAAAAGGAAGCAAGCACCAAGCACTAACTCAAGATTCATTTTGAAATAGGGATATCCATGTCATGGAGAAATCATAAAAAAATTTTTGATTCAGTTTAATAGATCTTTTCCTTGTTTTCATAAATAAGCCTTTGGTTTCTTTTGTTTAGCATCCCAAAAAAAAAAGCAAATGAAAGGAAATGTTTGTTGCGAGAGGAGAGAAAGAAAGAAGTAGGCTAAAAAAGGTGAATGAACTTGTTTATTTACTAACACGAAGTGTATTAGGCAACTAACTAAAATTCCTAATAATTTCTTAGTAGAGATATACGGAACACATAGGAAAAGAGGTTCGATTATTCAGAAGCTGACAGAGATGCAAAAATTCTGTTTTTCTTGCTAAAAGAAAATATAAAAAAGGTATATTTGTTTCCACAATGAAATAAAAGGAGCATATTGCATACAAAAACTTTAAAGTCTGAAAGTAATCCATGAAGTTCACTCTGTATAATAAAAAGAGAATAACTACATGGAAAAGAAGAGTGTATTACTATTAGTTACTTTGTTATCCCAATATTTATGTTTGTCAAACTATTATTTCGAGCGCTTACATGGTAAACTACTCACAATTTCACATTGTTATTACCTTGTATTTTTTGCATTCTATTACATTTCCTTGTAGTAATGCACATATCCAAATAACAACTCATGCTTTTCTTATATTTATCAGATTTAATTTTTACCAACTGGGCCAACCATCAAAAGCGGCATATTTAATTTAGAAGAAAACAAAATTTGACCTTAAAAACCCATGTAATAAAGCACTCAACAGGAATAACAAAATAATTAACCAATCTGTCTAATGTAAGAATCAATCTTCAACAAACAACAACCATAACTTCCACAAAAAATACAAACTATAATGGTCACAAACCCAAACTATTGCCAACTTTAGAATTGGTATTATGCATGTCTTTCCAAACGTAACTCAGTATTAGGGGGAAAAAAAAGAAAATCAAAAGAGATTACTTAATTAGCAACAAATTTTTGTTCCAATACTTCTACAATAAATCATTTACTTTTAGAAGAATTAGATAGATAATAAATAACATCCTAAGCAATACATTTTACAGGTACCAGTACATGTGACATTTTTAAAGGTTTTTTTTTTGGATTATTCACCATATTTCAACAAATTACAACATTTTGACATCTACTTTATGCATAAAGATTCAATAGATGGTATGAGAATGAAATGAACATATGGCATAAAAGTATCTATATTACATGTTATTCCTTAATTGGCACTTCAAAAGATCAATTTGACATAATAACTAATAAAAATATGAGAAATTAAAAAAAAATGAAATAGTATACTTTTAATTCTTTAACAAATTAAAAAACTATTAATAAAATTAAATTAATTGAATCTTACCACTATATTTTATTTTGTTATTTTTGGATAAAAATAATAATAAAATAAAAAAAATTATGACTTACAATGCAAATTCTGCTATAAAATACAAAGCATTTTTGCATTCATTTTGAGAAAAAAAAAAAAGAAAACTTGTAAACTTCCATGCAAAGTTCATTAAATTTCCAATTTGGCTTTCTACTCTCTTTTGGATTGAAATATGGTTGTACTAATACTTTTGACAATAAGCATTAAATAGATGCCCCATGATATATGGGCCATTGATGATCTTGAATTCCAAGGAATAAATCCATATAAAAGTTTTGCTCATTCAAGTCTGGCCTATGGCCATCGAATTTTTTTTTTTGGTACGATGAAACAAAGAAGATGTTTTTAATCTAAAATGAAACAACCTAAACAAAAAGATCTTGAAAACAAACCTAAGCAATCATGGAAAGCTAAATGAACATAGCAAACCAGATTTTTTCTGTAACTCTTCAGCCCATGCTCAAAAAGAATAAGAACAATATAATTACAACATTTTATAAATCATCACAGCAATGTTTTGTTTCCATTTCAATCACTACTAAGACATCACAATTTAAACACCATTGTCGATCATACATTTCCAACTTAATCCAAACCTAGGCAAATTCAATAGCACATCAAACACAACAACAGACCAGGAATAAATTCTTTATTACATCATAGGTAACTTTTGAAAAACCAAAATAATTTTTCATTTCTCCCAATCAATTTATCAACCTATTGAACTTCGTTTCGTATATGCAAATATAATAGGATGCTAATAAACTTTCAACCTTTTAATCTTAAACTCACACAATCCATGTATGTAACATAACAAATTCAAGATATAAAAAGGCACAAAACAAAGGCTTAATGTGGCTAAAGAATTTTAAACATTGATCACATGTGCAATCACAAGGCATAGTGGTTTTGCTTAATGTGGCTAAAGAATTCTTTTTTATAATATGTAATAATGTGTGTTTATAGTTTATAAGTAATTGATTTGCTCTGTGCTTCTGTGGGAATAATATAAGATTTTAGTTCCTTCTATCAATGGAGGCTTCATTTTCAAGCAAAGAATAAAACAAAATTCCCCATATATTCACTTAGACTTGGACTTAAACGAATATATAATATATTACAAATTCTATGCCCAAAGTTAAGAGGCCTATCTATGTATATTTCTATGTAAAATTAAGGTGACCTCAATGGAAAAATAAAGTCTTCCATTCTAGAACAATAAAGATCAGAAACAAATTTATTGATATTTATTTATAAGAAAAAATCAAAAGGTAAAGGTGAAGCATGCGACCATCAATAAGAAATTAGAAAGGTCCAATTGAAGGAACATAGCATCAATTTTCTATGTTTGGAGTAAAAAAAATGCTTTGTAAACAACTTACCTGATACCGCAATAACACCAAAAATGGTTAAGAAAGGGGTTCTGATTGGGTAATAATGGTCGACACTATGAAAGCATACCAAAAAAACCCAAAAAAGTTAAAAATTCTACAATAAATGACCAAGAAAATTGAAAAAGAAGAAGGGAAAATTAATGAAAATTACTTGGGCAAGCAAAGGATACTCTGATGCAAAGAAAAAGCATGACTTTGAGCAAAACAATATCTTCTAATTTTTTCTAAAAGGATATGACCGACAAAGAGACATTGATGTACTACCAAGGAGCTTTGGTAAAGATTGGAAGAGAGCCATAGTACAATGATCTGAAAAGCTAAGACAACAAAAAGGAACAATCGGATATTTAAACAAAGCACAAAAGTATTAAAGAAATTCTAAAAGGAGACACACAAAAGCCCTACCGAAAATACTATGCACGATGAAAGCATAGATTGCAACCCAGCTTAGGGGAGGCAGGAGCATTTATGAATCTTGAAATTTGGTAAAAAAAATTCTCGTGAGTCCCATCTTTGTTTTTTTTTGGCTATGTTTCCTGTTCATGCCAGTGGTACATGAGCTTGCTTTTTTTCAAATTTTTTTCTTCCCATATGTTTCGTCTTCTTCCTCTTTTCTTGGTTTTTCATGTTACATTCTCTTTTCTGGCCTCCATTCTTTTTCATGTGAGCTTTTTCACAGAATACCCAAAAGAATGAGAAGGTAATTGCAACAAACCCATTTCCCCCAATCATCGAGCAGATCAAGTTTTGAAAAGGTTCAGAAAATAGGGAGTAGTAGTCGCATGGAAAAGGAGAAGAGAAGAAAAAGAAAGCAAAAGGGCGGATGATCGACAACGATCAAGCATAAGAATTGTTGATGAACTATACGTGTAGTCTAGAGAAAAGAAAAGAACAGAGGGTTGAAAAAGGAAGGAAAATAAATAAAAAAATTTCACTTTTCAATTATCTAATGCATGTAAATGAAAAAAGGAAATAAAATAAGATAAACATAAATAAAAAGTATTATTTAGTAAAGGAAGATAAAAAAAAATACAAAGTAAACATGGACAACTGTAAAGCCGGGACCAACGTTCACATCAGAATTTAATTGGAGCAATGAATGCATATCCATCCAAATTCCAATACAATCCAATGAAATATTGAATGGAAGTACAGACGTTCAATGGGTAAATAAATAATCCCCTTCTGCTCTTTTTTGCTGTGGCTTTTACGAAGAATAAATATAAATGCTGGGTCCACTTGAAGACACTCACCAGAAAAAAGACATTCACAGCATCTGTTTTTATCTTTAACGAAATTACAACATCGACCACAAGAAAAAAAATCATTTTACAGACTAAACTAACAGAACGATAAAATAAAAGAGAGGTAAAAAAGGAAAACCACCAGCTGGCGACGTGGCTTCTTGAGAGGGCAGGAAATCCATGAGGATTAATAGTATAGATTTGGCTTACTGTTGTTAACTTTCCTTAAAAATATTAGATCCAAATCCGAATACCACCACCACAACAACAGCTAATGACACCTAAATCCCAGCTAAAGTTCCTCGAAACGACGATGAAGAACCTCTACCTAAAGCCACGTGCTTGAATATTAGAAAAATAATTAATCCAAAGCAAAGAACAGAGGATGAGTTTTCAAATGTTTTTTTTAGACAATTCCATCCAACACTAATGATTGGTGGTCGGCGACGGTGGGTAGTAGTCGGAGCTGCGATCTAATGCTGGATTATGGACATAGATGGTAGCTATTCTTGGGACTTTAAATTTTTAGAGAATGAGAAATAGAATATAGCGAGAACAAGAAAAGAAAACCACAAACACTTTTTATAATGGTATTCTTTTTTCAATTTCATTAGAATTAATTTTACTATCCATCTAAACTAATTGTAAAATTTGTATATGATGCTACAACTGAATTTTCACGTAATGCAACCAAAAAATAAAAAAAGAATTGTCACATAATCATTCTCGTGGAACCTAAATTTGGATTTTTGACTCTAGATAGAGCCGTTAGTTACTTCCTAACACATGATCGGATTTATTTAATATTGACTAAATTGATCAGAAAAAAAGTATATAATACAAGTGAAATTGACTCAAATAGTAGATGTTGGGTAAAAATGATTCTTTTACATAGTTCAAGTGCTACATTTATCGCTATACTCTGTATTTTTAAGTGATAATATTAAAATAAACCATTGAACTTTATTCAAAAATTAAAATAAGTTTTCAGTTTTTTTATTAAATGAAATTAAAGTTAAAACCTTTATTTTATTATAATTAAAGCCGCAATAGTATATTTATTTATTTTTTTGTTACAATCTTCTTATTTGGATATGGTTTATAGAAAATGTTCACTTGGATTTTTTGGATAGATGACAAATAAGCGAGCAAAGATAATTTAAAATTCTAACAATTGAATTTTATTTATTTATATATTTTCAAGATTTAACATGTATAATTACAATAGAATAAGAGTATCTATATACTACACTGACAATGTATAAAACTATACACTATTAGTCAACCAAATAATGCCACCTCATTAATGTGCAAAACTTAAAATTGTAAAAACCCTTAAATGTAAATTCTTATGAAGTTTTTAAATTTATTTTTAACGGCCTATGCATTTTTAAGTTTTACTCATTAATGAGGTGGTATTATATGGTTCACTGACAGTATATAGAAGCTATATACTGTTAGTGTATTATATATAAACTCGTAAAATAAAGGTTTATAATTTTAATGTCATATAATAAAAGATCGAGAACTTATTTTTATTTTTTTAATAAATTATTTCAATTATTTCTATTTTCAATTTTATCAAATTGGTCTAACAATGCAAACCAGTTAATTATGAAATTGTCATGTCCCAAATCGTAAAATTTAGGACTAAATTTTTCCTTTTCTTTCATTTGTTTAGATTGTGCTCAGTGCTCAGTGTCTCAATTTCAGTGTTAAGCTAAACTTAGCTAATTTAATATCCAATAATTCAAATCGATCCCAATTCAATCATTTACAGAAAGGATACATTTCTCTTTTGTTTCCATCTCTATTCCACCTAGTTTAATTAAAACCATTCCATAATTAAATTCAAGTAACCTCCAACATTATTGTTAAGTTTACGTCTACACCGACTGTCATGAAACAAAGAATATACTTGACATCCAATTCATTATAGTGTACATCCTGTTTACATAACTAAAGTATTATACAAACTGAGTCTAGATACATAATGAGTTGTACAGTGTATACCTATAAGATACAAGGCATAAGGCTTGAAGGAATACAATCAAAAGTCCTCCTGATTTGGGTAGCAAATTAAGTCAGATAATCTATAAGAGTAAAGGAGGTGAGCTTTACGCCCAGTAAAAAATATATATAAAAGAACAGATATCATGCGAACTATTTGCATGTATCCTATATATGTTTCTCTACATGACAGTATGAAATCAATGACAAACTTTCATTCAATAAATTCTCGGACATTAGACAAAAACAGACAACACGGAAGAAGAGATTGCTATAATCAGTTAGGGATACCAAGCTAAGTAGGGAAGGATGCTTTGAAGCACCTCACTTGTCCCGGTCCCTAAGTCTGACTATAGGATCCTACGAAAAGTTCACAGAGAATCATTTCATAAGCAATTCAATACTGATATTAAAACGATCTCAAGGCCCAAGACTCATGTCAAAATCAATGTATGTAGTTCAAACATTTCATTTTCAAAGTCAATAAATTTTCATTTCCAAATCGATGAACAGTACGAATGATATGATTTCAAATTCAATATCAATACATTACAAACATGTTTAAAAAACGGTATCAGAACCAATATCTGATTCAATAGTTTAGATTCAATATCAAAATCAATATCAGATTCCGAATTGGCACGTCTCAAGTACATTACAATACTTTAAATTTGGTATCAAAACCAATATCGGATTCTTTCATTCAGATTCAGTGTCAAAACCAATATCAAATTCAGAATCAGAGTTAATACAATCGATACAATGGAGACTTGTAACATTTGTCACAACCTGAAGACTGTGACGTTCACTTGATTCTCATACTTTTTCTTTCTTACAAATTTATGGACTAAATTTTTCTTTTTCATTTTAAGGTATGTATTCGGTGTCAGTGTAGTTACTATACTATCTAGGTGACATATAGTCATTTCATTTAAATATTAAACTAGCAAGGAACCGGTTCTAAGTTACATCCCGACTTGTTTAATAGAATATGTACTGTGCATCAATTAAAGTCTTACATATAAACAAGTGTTTTATAAAGAACATATACCTCAGAAGACTAGTACCAAGCCCAGATACCGTATCCGGAGGACCACTCAGAAGCCTTTATGGCAGAGTTTAACTCAATTATCTGAAAAGAGATGATTAAGTAGGGTGAGCAAAACTACGGCTCAATAAGATACTAATATAAATGCAGGAGTAGAATTATACTATCTTAACCGCAATGCTTAAAACCTGCAAGTTTGCAATTACAGTTCACCTTTTTCATCGATAACATCTCATTATCTCAATTCTTGTCATCTGTCTATCATTCAGACCTCTAAATAGATCGACTTAATCACTTTCGATCTTCTTATCCTTATACTATATTGCATCACACAACAATGCATCGTGTATAATTTGAATATTGTATACTATTAATCCATACTCACATCAATCTCATCGTATATCATGTTTAATTGAGATATCATATGAATTCACTTTACATTTAACAATTATACTCCTGTATTACATCAATTCATATCGCTTTTCATGTGGGAACTTATGATCACGATAGTGTAGGATCATGATTCTCTTCATATCAATCTTATGTTCATGTATCGTATCATACCATAAACATCATGTAGATGGAATATCGTTAATACCGAGTCATGACATTCCTCATATAATTCTCATGCTTGTGTACAATATAAAATCATGATTTATCTTATGTAAAAAGCATATTATTATTTCATGATTTAGTAGGCGAAATATGTAGCTTTACTATATAAACCACTATCATTTCAAATCATATCATATATGCTTTTAGAATATGCTCAAACATATAAATTTTCAATTCATTTCATATTTACTATTAAGACATGATCGGAACATGTATAATTTGCAAATCATATATTCATTTATAGAGCATATCTAAAACATGTGTGGTTTTCAAAATGTTTTTCATATACTATAAGTCATATCAGGTCTAGAGTTCATATCAAATCAAACTATACTCTAGACCGCATATCATATCATATTCGACATAAACTCATATATGAGTCATATAAGTGTCGAAATCATATCACATGTACTTTTAAAACATGTTTAAAACATGTACAGTTTCAAAACATATCTCATCTCAAACATTTCTCATGTACTGTATAAATCATATCAAATCTAAAGTTCATATCAATAAAATCATACTCTAGACTTCATATCATATCGGTTTGAGACTAGGCTAGATCCCTAATGCTCTATCAATAAAGGCTTAAATCACTGTAGCTAGCAGTGAAAATCATGTCATTGTCCCCTGGAAACCAACTAGGGTGCTATCTATGGCCATAGACCTCATCTCTCTCAGCCTCACTGATCAGGCGTGACTGAGACCTGTCCACGACTATTGTCGGACAAGCATTTCTGCCTAATGAGTAATCTCCAATTAGGCGGTTTCCATTATGCTTTATTGAATTTAATTCTTTTAGGGTGCCTACAGTCTCATAAAACATTCAAATCTTTAACTTTTCATGTCAAAAATCATGTAAGGCATATGGTACAATTCTTTAAAATGATCCATATATAAAAATATGTATATACCATATACTTTCTTTTTAAAACTATTCTATACTTTTTAGCATTCATATAAATGTTATTATAACATCACAAGTTGTAACAAGGCATGCTTAAAGGTGATGCTATAAAACCATTTTAGTATGTAACTTCGGTGATATTTTCAAATGTCAATATAAGCAATATCTTCATCTAATACAGTGAAGCAATTCATTTAAATTTATCACCATCAATCAGTCGATTTCAAAACTTTCTTTCTACAAATCAGTAAATCAGTATTCAAATCAATTCAATATACATTTCATTCGGTCTTCAAATTGTTCAGTACTCCAATTATTCAATAATCAGATCACTTGGTATTAAAACCATTCGGTATTCAATATCCTTTTTCGATAATTATCGACTATAACAATCATTTGTATATTTCATTATCGGTACTAGTACCACATCATTAGTATAAATCCTCTTAGTATTTATGAGTATTTAAATACCATGTTTCTATATTGCCTTCAAGGTACTGAAATTTTGTAATACTAATATTATTATTCGATATCTAATTCAGAGTCGACATCGAGGGTAACAAAACCATAAGATCGATATTCACTTATCAAATCCATCTATGGTTTAACCTATTGGCACACGATCATAATTCTCGACTTAAGGTTCAATTTCATTTACTATCACAAAACCATATCACAATCTTCAACTCAATTTTTATATGGCTGTATAATGTAATACCATGCTAAAATTATCTATAAGGCATCATCAATTCAATTTTTTTGGTTGGCAATTTACCCACTTAAAAGAATTTGCCAATTTTCACTATCAATAGTGTTTCAATCATTTAAGTCGCCTTGCAACCATTCATGTTATTGCAAAAAATCTTAGTTCACATCTATTTAATATCGATATGTACAAGTACATTTTTATGTAGACATGTGATCTATCAAATGTCCATAAGACATCACAATCGACTTTCTTATTATCATCGTCTCAATCATACCACTAAGACGGACCATTCATCATGTCCTCCAAATTTCTCCAAGTCACTCAAATGTGAGAGAATAATTTTTTTTGAGACCTATTCCAAGGCTATAATCGAATCCGTATAATCACATGTGTGACACCCATTTATTTGAATCTATCAATTCTGAAATCATCCCTCGATTGATAATTCCGCAATTCAGTCATTCGACCATCTAAATTACAACTTCGATTTTTTCTTTTAAGTTATATCATATAATCATCGTTACTTTTATCAGTGATCCGCCTAATAGATATTCCACCTCAATCTCAATTTGATAACCACTTTGTGATATTAAGGTACTTGATTTATCGATTCTATAAGGCTTAAACAATATAACTCATCACGTTATCGTGCTTAACGATCTACTTTCTCATCGATTTCAATATCAAGTTTTCTGACAATACAATAAAGTCCTTTCAATGCTTATCTTCAATAATTCTTTCCAAGATCCTGTTTATATGAGAAAACTTAATCTTTTTCCTCAAACCTTTTCATATAAATTTTGGCAGCATAACGGCTTAATTTTCATTAAACCTCCTGCAAGGAAATACAGTTTATAATCATACAACCGTTGATTCTCACCATTTATTTATCTCTTACTAAGACCCCTACCACCAATTGTAGGTCCTCTTAACATTTAAAAATCATTTCAATAATCATTCATCATCAGGATCACAATTCCAAAACATACAATATAACACTACCACTACTTTATGAAAGTATCTTACATGGCGCTGAAACTTAGCGCTTTGACGAGCTCCTAACATCGTCGAACACCAAAACGTCTGTCACTTTCGCTACAATTTCAACAACACCAATGCACTTACATGAATATATAACAATAAAATTATTCAATAAATATCAATAAATTTATTTTCCTTAATTTTCTTTATCATTTCTTTTTCTTTCCTTGTTCTTCTTCTCTTTCTTCTTCCTTTTCCTTTTTCTTTTTCTTTTCTTTTCTTTTCTTCTTTTTCTTTTCTTTTTCTTTCTCCTTTCTTTTCTTCTTTTTCTTTCTCCTCTCTTTTCCTTTTTCTTTTTCTTTTCTTTTCTTCTTTTTCTTTTCTTGTTCTTTCTCCTTTCCTTCTTTTTCTTTCTCCTTTCTTTTCTTCTTTTTCTTTTTCTTTTTCTTTTCTTTTTCTTTTTCCTTTCCTTTTTTTTTTCTAGCCTGAACTGGTTCGGACCGGTTCGAACCGGTTCAGCCGGTTCGAACCGGTTCAGCCGGTTCAGCTTTGCTTGGCCGATTCAGCCATCGGTGGTCACCCATTCCGGCGGCTCAGCCATTCCACAGCTAGCTGAGGTTGCCACAAAGCCGGATCTGGCTTCCTTTTCTCGAGCGACAACGGTGACGGTGGCGGATCTGGAGGTGGCAGCCGGACCTCTTTTCCTCCTCTTTTCTCTCCCTTTCCGTTTTCCTCCTTCACCGTCGGTCATCTCCTCACCTTGATTTACCTCGCTAGTGTCGAAGGTGGCGGTGGCGGCGTTTAGATTGGCCGGTATTACCTCCTTCTTTTTTCCTTTCTTTTTTTCTTTTTCATTTTGGGTTTTTCCCCGTTTTCGGTTCGCCCCTCCCTTTCCTTTTTCCACCGCTGGCCGAATTCTCTCTTCCCCCTTCCTTGGCTCGCCGGCCTCTCCCTTCTCTCTCTCTTTCTCTCCGCCATCGTAGGTCGGCTCCCCCTTCTCCTTTGTGTTTCGACAGAAACGGGGGTCCCGATTCCCCGTTTCTGTCTTTAGTCTTTCCTTTTTTTTATATATATAAATACACTATAATTATATTTATATAAATATAAATATACCTATTTTATTCCTTATTATTTTGGATCTCTTAATATCCAAAATAATTTCCTCCCATTCATCACTTCATCAATTTCCGAAATTCAACATATTCCAATCCTCGTAAATAACTTTATTTATTTATTTTCGGGTAATTAATACCAAAAATAAGAAAATTTTCGGTTATCACAACATCCCATCCCGGGTCAAATCATGCAAAGATCCCAACTAGTGAATAAATCAGAATCAAAGGACATACGACCATAGTCATCAAGGAGCCCACTTGTACATTGACCAAATGACAACTGCGGATGTTGATGACAGGGTCAAGGTCAAACAACATTTAGAATTAGAGCCAGAACTAGAGTTAGATAGCGTGATTACCACAAGGGTAATGTGGGGAGCCAACAATCTCAAAATGGTTCATAAACATTTTGAAATTAGACAGTTCATAAAATAGTCTCAAAACAGTTCATAAACAGTTGAAATCATTTACAATAATTAATTGGATTCAAAACGTTACATTCAAACATTTCATAAACTTCCAAAATCAATAATAGTTACGTTCAAAACAACAACATTCGGTGAAAACATATGTAGTATAAAATATTCTCATAGTCATAAACAACGCTCAAAATATTTTATTTACGTATAAAAATAATGCTGAAACATATCAGTTTCATGAAAAACATTAAAATCATTTTTAAACCTTTCCAAAATGGAGTTACAAATTTATGCATACTAACATGCTTGATGCCAGTCTAACAAATCCTTAACTTTCCATATTCTTATCTATACTAGTTGGTTTTTCAATCACGTAAAATGATTTATGAAATTGTTTTACGAAATTTTGGTAACATAACAGCATAAAATATCCTAACCCTTTTGCAAATCAAACACAATTCAAACACCCAAACCAGTTGATTTTAATGCAATTACAGTATTTTAATCTTAAAGCCTCAATCATTTCAAAGCTATAGACAATTAAAATCCCACTTTAGAAACTTCAATCAATAGAAAACACAAAATTTTCATTCAAACCGTAAACGATCAATTTCATTACTTTTCATAAGACTAGACTCGTTTAAAAATAGACCATGATATCACCTACGTCTTCCATATATGTCCCTTTCCTCAATCTTTACTATTTTACTTAGGAATCCTTCAGTTGCAGCTCAATCATGATTATCCTTTCCTTATTGAAGTTTGCTCTAACGAATTCCTTAACTGCCACCAGTGTTCAAACAACGTCATTCAATAATAATTATATCTCATTACACTTCAAAGAATATCATTCTAACTTTAAACTACTCAAACGAGGTAGTTTTTCACTACTTTTCCATTAAGACCGAAATTGTCATTTCATCGTCTTTTCGGTTTGTATTCAATTTTAACTATAATGATATTTTCAATATTCTTTTCTAACTTATTTTCAATCATTAAAGTTTCATTTCAATCACAAATTCAACAATGCCTTTCACTTAGCCGAATGCACCCTTGGCACTCAGGGCACTTTCTTTCAGTTTTAACGATCCCGATGCCATTCATTCATGCTTATTATCACTATACACTACGCTTAACTAGATTGAAGCACACTAACCCTTAAAAACTCTTACTGGCCAAATTCCCCTCATAGGCTACCATAGGACTCTTCTCAAACTAACACCCAGGCTAAGCTTAAAACTATCCCTACACTCACATATCTCATCTTCAAGCCAATTTATACAAACTTTTCCACCATACCCATTTGGCCAAATCTTCAACACTACCCAAGCGACGTTTTTGCAGCATTTTGGCATCATTTCCATGCTTAGAAAAATCAGAATTATCAAATATATCAACTATAAACAAAACTGAAATTTTCAGGTTTTACTCCCTTTGCATAGTCAATTTCTAGCTCAATTTTCACCTACCAAATGAGATCCGTTTTGGCTAATTTGTGGATATGTGGTAGAGAAGAGGTAAGGGTTCAATTGATCCTTTTGGTCATTTTGAGATAAGGCCGTTTTCCTGGTCATTTCAAAATCCCACGTGGCTCATTCAATTACGCCTAAAATGTGGCAGTTCGACAAGCAGAGTTTCCAACCAAATGAACTCTTTTTAAGCTGAAATTCAGATATGTTATAGAGGGAAGATAGGACTATAATCGGTCCTTCTTGACCCAAGGAGGATGAGGTCATTGGGTTAGTGTTTTCTCGCTCCCAATCTTTCAAAACCGAAGCTGCCCTGTTTTTTTTGCCTTGTTCAGTTATGCTATTTTTGTTGCTAGTTCCTTTAGTTTCTGGTAGCTATTCAAGGCATTTAACAGAGTAAAATAGGTTTAGAAGGGTTACTATATGGGTATAAGTCCTTCTTTCCTTCCTTTTTTTCTTTTCCTCTTTTTCTTGTTTTTCTCCCTCACGCTGCTGCCTTGATTTTCTGTTTCAATTTGCTGTTCTGTTTTCAACCGACTTTCACTACACTTAAATAATTTTTTTAGCTTTTATTCTAGCCAATAAAATGGGGCGTGGTAGCTTGATATTATCCATAAATATATTTATTTATTATCTAAATTCCAGCCAATTACAATTGAATTTGGTGTGATATTTCTTCACATTTCTCTTGGTCTCCCATGCGGAACACTATATTTTCCCTTGTTTTGTTCTAGCCGATTCTTACATTAAGAAAAATATGTTGTGTTGTTTCTTTAGGCCAATGAGATATTAGTTAGTTAATTTAATATTATCCCTTGAATTTCCATTAAATAAATTTGAAAATTCTAGCCAATTGGAGCTTGGTAGAAGTTGGGATATTTTCCTCTTCTCTAAAGCAAACACTGACCTTGCCCTTGCCTGTGCATGATTTTTCATGCATTTAGGTTCTTCATGAAGCCTCCATAAAATCCCACTTAGCCATGTTTCAATTGTTCCAAAATTACATAATTATATATAGGATATTATTTAGTTTAGTATTTTACGTGGTTGAAATTTAATTATATTATCTGAATAAATTAAATGAGTGTTGCATGGTTAAATTTTATGTTGTACTTTAAATCAAATACTTTCATTTCCATATTACTAATTAGAATATGGAAATTGTCCATCGTAAATGCTCAATTCATTTTCCATCACTTTAACTCACATTCCTAATTGTTTCACTACACTTATAACTAACTTTGAAAATTTACCAAGGTCAATCCAAATTGAATAAAAATATGAGCCATACATGGTTGGAAAGATAATTTAGTTAGCTTCTAAAGAATTTTATAGTTTATCATTTGGATACTTCGATCAAGAATTATAATCAAAACATTAGCAATAGGTCATTTTAATCTCATGATGTTTCGATCTTCAAAATTTTCAATCTTTAATTAAATTTACCTATTACTTCCAATAAATTAATTTATTCGTTTTCATTGACTTTTCATCTTTAAAAGTTAATTTTTAATACTTTTAGGAAAATGTGGTCCTCACATAAAATATAAAAGAAACTAAATTGGGGTTAACTATGAATTCTCATGTTGCATTGAAAGAAGAGAGATATATCACTTGGATGTTCCCTCCAAATGGTTATGTTAAGATCAATGTAGATGCAATCGCTTATACTAATTTGGGGTTGTTAGCAGCTGGTGGTATTATCCAAAATTGCAATGGTGATTGGATAAGTGGGTTTATAAGGAGATTGGGCTGGGGAACAATTCTGAGAGCAGAACTAATGGCCATCTTAACAGGTCTCAAAGTTACTTGGGATTTAGGTTTTCGAAATGTTGTGTTAGAGTTAGATTTTTGGTAGCTACTTAGAAAATCTGTTCATTAATATGTTTGATAAGATAGATAAAAAATGTGAAAGAATGTGAAAGATACAATTATAGTGTTTTACTGTTATAATATTTTTTTTATTAGGTTTTACTATTATAATATTAATAATTAGTTAAGATAGCCAAATATTTTTAAAATAAAAATATAGTTTTGTAAATATACATTCTAACTCATATATCTTTCATTTTTTTATTAATTTTTACAATTAAAAATAATTTATTTTTGTTAATAAAAATAATAATTTTTCTATTTTCTTTGCTCATTTTTTTTTTATCAAACGTCACTAAAAATCATTTCACTTCTAATTTATTAGTTATCCACCGCTCTTCCATTTTCACTTCACCAAACCCACCTTGAAAGTCATTAAATAAAGTTTACATAACTCAATGGGGCGAACCGGTAATATTGGTAGCCGGTCTTTGTAGAAAAACAAGCGGTGCAGATTTGTCCTTCATTTGCTATTGCTGTAACGCTTCGGTCAACGAAAAATTTGTAGACAGAGACAGAAGCATCTTTGTTTTGTCATATTTTCTGAGCCAGATCTACCAGCCACCAGATCTATAACAAGGTATAATTTTTCCTTTCCTTTATGTTTTCGGTTTTTTTTCCTTTTCCTCTATATTCTCTTTCTAGTTTGCTTCTTTTTGTTAGAATTTCTTTTTTTTTTATTATTATGTAAAAAAATAATTCCGGGTATTAAAAAACAATTTTAATTTATTTGATTTAAAAATTTCTCACAATCCAATTGGAACACAAATCGGCTGAAACTCGTAATCATGTTAGAAAAGTTTCGTCTATACGATAAAAAAAATTAACTAAAATCTTAGATTGTTTGATTTAAAATCATGGATAGAGTAGAAGACGATTTTTTTTTTTACTTTTTATGGAAAATAGGTGTTCAGATCCACGGTTCCATACCTTTTTAAACCCACTTTTATACCTATTTTTATGCGAGAAAATTTTTTATAAAACCCTCAGATTGCTCTCTATATTCCACTATTTCTTAAAAACATTTATGATAAAATATATTTATTTTTAATATAATCTAAATTAGTTAAATATCTTTTCTTTCTTTCTTTCTTTCTTTCTTTTTTAGAATTTTCATGCCGATTGCTTGCCGACGATGATTTGTTTTCAAAATACACAAAAATGTTTCTTTTATATCTTCTTTCTTTTTATATAATTAATTTTTCATAAAAGTATATGTGAATTTTTAAATCTAATGCCAAAATTCGCAATCATTTTTTTGGGCTTTTTGTAAGAAATTAAAGTTAGAAATATAAAGAGAGAAAAAAAATAAAAATTTTGGTATAATTTTTGAAGCAAATCTCTTGCAGCTTCCATGTCGACCGTTGGTCTCCGTTGTAGGTCGCCGCTGGCCGCCGCACACCTGGTGAGATTTGCTTTAAGAAAAATACGAAAATTTGTATTATTTCTCCCTCTTTTTATTTCTAGCAATCGTTTGTTTCAGAAACATTAAAAACGCAGTAGATTTGAAAAAAAAAACAACACGTACTTTCACATTAGATCTTTATATTTTTATGAAAAACTAATTATATACAAAGGAAGAAGATATCAAAAAGAACATTTTGGCATTTTTTAAAGACAAATCGTTGCCTGCAACAGGTCGCGATGGGAATGACTGACGGCCTGCGTAAAAGGCGTCTGTCGAATTCTAATACGCCGGCAGTTGACTTCTAAAACAATAAAAAAGAAAAGAAGGATATTTAAGTAAATTAAATTATATTAAAATAAAAAATTTTATTATAAAATCTGTTAGAAGTGGGGTATAAAGAGTTATTTGTGCGTTTTTAAGATAATTTCTCTTTCTATGCATTTAATTATTGTATTTTTTAATCAAAACGGGACATTATATATCAGAGATTATAATCATAATTAACAATTATATTTATAAATCACTTAAATCAACAATTCTTAATATAATTAGACATAAATTTATACACAGTAAAACCTAAACTTGGGGTTTTTGTTGTCTCTTTAAGGTCCCAAAATCTCATCCTTACCGGCAAGATAAGCTCTCATTGACACTTGTAAATTTTCAAATGGTTGTATTTTTTTTAAAAAGAAATGATCCACTCCCTAAGGTATAATACTAATTTAGTTTTAAATTGGTTAATAAATTCTTCAATATCAAAGGTTAAAAAAGCCATCATGTATATGCAGTGAAATTATCACATTAATTATTAATTTTATATAAAATTTTATTATAAATAATATTTTAAACAACCTTAAAAAGTGCTTATAGTGTTAGATCTGGTAATCCTTATATAAAATTTGTATTTGAGTCGTGATAATTTTTTTTTTGTCGTGTAAAATATAAAAATTATGTCATTCATGTTGACATGCAAAATGTAATACTCTTTTTTAACTTGTTTCATATTTATATATAATTTTTATAAGAGTTTAGTATATGTCGCTTTTGTGTCTTTTATTCATGTTATTTTTATATCGAGTCTATCTTGAGATATTCAATAGTAAAATTCTTTATATATGTAACATTTATTAGTATAATAATTTTTATTTATTTATTTCACCCAACGTATTTTGTGCATAGGATTAACAATAAATAAGAGTCATCGTATTTGTATTATTCAATATTTAATAGGATTTCTTTTTGTATAAAATTTTAATAGGTTTTAATATGTAAAAAAGAGAAACTTATTTACGGGCATATATTTGAATGGTGCCTGTGTCACTTTCTCTTTAGTAAAACTTTTTTAATAGAGACTTTTATCGATTTTCACATGTTTTTGAATCGATAATTTACCTATTTGAATCGAGTCAAGATAATTTAATTTCAGATTCAAGCAATTGAGTTTAATTCAATACAAAAATTCGAAACTTGACTTGAGTTTAATTTAACTTAATTTTTAAAATTCAAACTTAACTTAATAGATTACTTAAGTCGCTTGAACTTGATTCAATAAAGTCATGACCCAAATAATTTAAGCTCAAGTTTGACCCGAAAATAAATGAGTAAAATTTATTTTTTGGTTCATAGGATGTACAAGAGGAAGGAGGATTTAAACTTTAAATTTAATCTCTCATAAGGAGGAATAATAACCACTAGGTCAACCATTGCTTGTTAATCATCATCATCGTCATTATCAGAGCTTTTATCCCAAGAGATTGGGTTAGGTTATATAAACCAATATCTGAATTCACGTTAGATAGTCCATATGTATTCTCCGTTAGGTTATATAAACCAATATTTGAATTCACGTTAGATAGTCCATATGTATTTTCCTTCTCTACAGATCTTTATCTAAGGTCATTTGCTCATCCAACTCTAATACTTTCGTATCTTTCCAAATTACTTTTTTTCAAGTCTTTTTTGGTATTTTTCTAGTCTTAACCCTTCTCTCAACATCCATAGTTTCTATTCTCTTAACCGGAGCACCTATAGGTCTACGTCGTACGTGTTTAAACTAATGTAAATGACTTTCATACATCTTGTCTTCAATAGGTACCACTTCAACCATCTTATGAATATTTTCATTTTTTATTCTATCCTTGTATATCTACATACCCACCGCAACATTTGCATTTCTGTTACACTCATCTTTTGTGTTTGTAGCCTCTTAGTCGCCCAACATTCACTATCATATAATATTGTTGGTTTAACAATTGTCCTATAAAATTTGTTTTTCAACTATATAAGAATTCCTTTATCGCACAACACACCTGTAGTACTTCTCTATTTACTCCATCCAGCTTGGATCTTATAGGTCACATCACCATCAATCTCTCCATCCATTTGTACTATCAATCCCAGATATCGAAAATGATTCCGCTTAGATATTGTCACGCCATCTAACATCACTACATTATGTTCTTCCACTTGGTTAGAATTGAATTTACACTCCATGTATTCAATCTTCACTGTGTTTAGTTTAAATCCTTTTGATTTCAACGTTTGTCTTCATAATTCCAACTTTGCATTGATCTCCACTTTAGTTTCTGCATATAGGACAATATCATCTACAAATATCATACACCAAGGCATCTTATCTTGGATGGATTTTGTTAGTTTGTCAATAATCACTGCAAACAATAATGGACTTAACGTTGATCCTTAGTGTAATCTCACCGTGATAGAAAATTCATTTATTTGCCCCCTACCTGTCCTCACATGTGTCCTTGCATCTCCATACGTGTCCTTGCATCTCCATACGTGTCCTTAATTAGTTCAATATATTTCAAAAGAACTTTTTTCTTCATTAAAAACCACTATAGTACCTCCTTAGGCACTATTATTTGCTTTTTTCAAATCTATAAAGATCATATGAAGATCCTTACCCAGTACTCGAGAGCGTTTCATAAGTTGTCTAAGCAAATATATTGCTTCCATAGTTGATTGACCCGACATAAAATTAAATTGATTCTCAGATGTCTCTACATTTTTTTTTAATCTTCGTTCTATCATTCTCTCCTATAGTTTCATTGTGTGATTCATCTAGTTTATGTCTCAGTAGTTGGCGCAACTTTGAATATCTCCCTTGTTCTTATAAAGAGGCATTAAGACACTCTTCCTCCATTCTTCATGCATTTTGTTAATGCGCCAAATCTTATTAAACAGATTTGTCAACCACTTAACTCCTACATATCCAAGGTATTTCCAAACTTCAATTAAGATGTCATAAGGTCTAACAGCTTTTCCATTCTTCATCATCTTTAGTGCTTCTTTTACCTATCTCTTTGGTTCTATGCATAAAGCACCTATTCAAATCCTCAAGAGGCACTAAGATATTATCCAAAACTTTATTTTGTCAGTCATTAAATAATTTGTCAAAATAATCACGCCATCTGTCCTTAATGTTATTGTTCTTAGCAAGAGTTCTTTGATTCTCATCCTTAATACATTTCATAACTCCTAGGTCGCGACTCCTCCTTTCCCTTGCTCACGCCAATCTGTATATCTTTTTCTCTCCTTTCTTTGTATTCAACTTGTTGTAAGTCTCTTTTGCAACCTTCATCTTAGCTTCTACCATAGCCTTCTTTGCCTCTTTTTTAGCTAACTTATATTCCATAAAACTCTCTTCTATTTTGTTCTTTTTCAAAGTTTTGTAACACTTTCGCTTAGTCTTTATAGCGTCTTTTACTGCAGCAGTCCACCATGTTGCGTCCTTTCCAATCTGCACTCTTTCATTTTATACTTCTAGTGTCTCATTGCTCACCTCTCGAATGCATTTTGCCATCCTGTTCCACATTACATTTGGGTTCTCTTTTGTTGTCGAATTCTCTTTTTGGATCCAACTATCTCTACATGTTGTATGACAATCTTCTTTTAGCTTCCACCATCGAATCCTTTTAGTTTCTTTTTGTTGGTACCTTTGATGTCGTCTATGTATCTTTATATCTAGGACTAGGAGTCTATATTGCATGGTAAAACTCTCACTTGGGATAATCTTACAGTTCAAACATCTATGTCTATGCCTACTCTTAGTTAAAAAAAAATTTATCTGACTTGCTCTTGGTCCAGTTCTAAAGGTTATAAAACCAGAATCTCTTTTCCTAAACAATGTGTTTACTAGGATTAAGTCATAGGATAAAGCAAAATCTAAAAGAGCATTCCCACCCTTATTTCTTACACTATAACTAAAACCCCATGTACTCTCTTAAAACCCTCTCTGCTTGTACTTACATGTCCATTAAGGTTGTTGCCAATAAAAATGTTTTCTCTTAAAGGCACTTCTTATACTACTTTTTCTAAATCTTCTCAAAACCGTCTTTTACTGATCTCATCAAGTCCTATCTGGGATGCATATGTGCTAATGACATTTAGTACCTCTTCTCCTAGAACTAGCTTAACCAAAATAATCCTATCCTCTTGTCTCCTAATCTGTACAACATCCTTATGGTACTTTTTATATATGATGATATCTACTCCCTATGTAGCAAAGCTTATATTGTTAAGGTGATATCTCCCTAGCCTTTTTCTCAACCCATTTGGTCTCTTGAAGACATGGGATATTAACCCTCCTCGAACTCATAATCTCACAAATCTCAGCTAACTTACGACTAAGCGTACTTATATTCCAAGATCTTAATTTAAGCTTATGGTTATGGACTAACTTCTTTACCCACCTTCATCCATTGTGGTGTGGGAACCTTTGCCTATTTAACACCATATCTAGGCGTTGATGTGGTGCATCGCTTTGGGCCGACAGCCTAGCAACCCTAGCCCACTTTTCACTACACCTGGGCTTCGATGCAACACGTCGTTGAGTAGGGGATGCTCTAACAATATTCTGATATTAATTCATTTCATGAGATTGTATTAGTTTTTATGACTGGTTGTCCAAACTTATTGCCACCCTCCTTTACTCGAGCTTGGGACCGATTGCGTTAAATTGCACAGCCAAGTTAACCATTGCTCGTTAATAAATGAGTAAAATTCGAATAATCAATTCGAACTCAAGTAACTCATAACTAGTTAATTCGATTATACTACTACTACAAAAAAAAATGGTTGAGTAAATTATGAGTGGTTCTTTGAAGTTTTACATAATTTTGTTGTTTTGTCATTAAACTTTAATTTGTCCAAATAGATCACTGAAGTTTACCAAATATAACAATTTTGATTATCTTAACATATTTAAGCCAACCAAAGTAATCAAAAAAATAACATGGTTGTTGGGGGTGTTTATTTGGATGATTTGATTAATTTCAAATTGAATCAATCAAAATCAAATTAATCAAATTATATAATTTTATTTTTATTAACCAAATCGAATTTATGAATGTCAAAAATTTAATTGACCAAATTTAATTCAATTAATTATGGTATTAATCAAATAATATAATGCATTTAAATTATATTATATTTTAAATTTAAATTTTTTATATATGAAACAAATTAAATAAAATCATCCAACAGAATATTTAAATACCAACGTGTTATATAAAAAAACTCTAACAACATTAAACGTAAAATATCATTCAAACTTTAAATATTAAACATATCTTTAAGTTTCATAAATTTTATGTTTTTTTATTTTATTTTTTATATTGTGGCTAATTCAGTTTTTGAACTGAATTAATTAAAAACGAAATTTTTTTGAATTTATTTCGTTAATCAATCGAAATTAATTTGATGACAGATTGATTACTCAAATTGAATCAATTTGGTCAATTAATTTGATTAAAACTGAAATATGAACACTTTTAAAGTTTGCTACTTACTAAATCAATCACAAATTCAAATTCCAGGTCATTTTTGTTTATTTCCTTTATTCCTTTTTCTTTCCTAATTTTTTTTTTATTATAGGAAGATATATGATTTTAATTTTCAGATGTAAAAAATCTTAAAGTCTAGGGTTTGAGTTTGATTGATGTTTAAGCTTACGTGACAACATAATATTTTTTTTTTCACTTGGTTTATTGAAATATGTTAAGGTGATCAAATTTGATATACTTAGCAAATTTCTGTGATCTATTTGGGACAAGCCATAGTGATCAAAATGGGAATTCCGTGGAACTCTAATGATCATTGGTATGATTTATTCAAAAAATTTTATGGACATTTTCTAAGTGTAATAAGCTTTCGATTGTATATAGTCAAATTATCTTTTCTAAATTTTTGAAGTTTCAAAACTGCCATCTAGAATTTTGGATTTGTGATAAATAGCAATCACTTTTTAATAGATGTTTTTTATAGAAGCCTTAAATCAATTCACCATAAATGCATCGACTAAAAACCGTAAATTATTTTTTGTTACAAGAGAAATATTTGATAACTAAGAATAGGATTGGGGTTGCTTAGATTTGAACCCAAACCTTATACTATGTCACAACTCACAACTCTTTATTAATCACTCAATTAAGAGGTTATTGATAACCATAAACTTAATTATTACTATATCATAAATCAACTAATATTATAAGAGTAATTATATCATATCGTGGGAGACACATTATGTATATTAAAAAAATAAAAATAAATAAAAAAGTGGGATACGGGATAGTTCTTTAATTTTGGAATTAAAAATGTGAGGAAAAATCTAATCCATATTATATTTAATAAAACATTGTTTCTTTGAAACTTTACTAACCTTTGACTTTTGTTATTATTATTTTTTAAAATTTTCAGCTAAATGAAGTTTAATTTCTTTGATTATTTTTTCCTAATCCTTCAATAATATTGGTGGTCATAGCAGTGAAAGTTCTGGGGTTTAATGGTTAATTTTCTTGACAGCTTTGAATGAAAGCTTGAAGTGTTTGGAGTGGGAGAGCAGTGCCCGAAGTAACAATGGATTTAAGCACAGTAGATCTCTTATTGGGCAAGGTTGTCACCATCTTACAAAACGAAGCATCATTGCTGAGTGGGGTTCGTGATGAAATCACTGAAATCGAGCGTGAGCTGAATAGCATGAGAGCTTTTCTTGAGGATGCTGACAAAACAGCTGGAGTCCGTAGCCAAACAGAGAACAATTGGGTAGCAAGCGTGCGAGACATGGCCTGTGAAATTGAAGATGTCATTCACGAATTCATGTACCACATGAGCAAGCAACAACAATGGAGGGGTAAAAAATACTCAAGTTTTTTCCTCAAGGGCATTCACTTTCCCCAAAATCTATTCTTGAGGCATAAAACAGCTAACAAGCTGCAAAATATCAAAGAAAAACTTGCCAACATAGATGATAGGACCAGGAGATACAGAGGTAATCGGTCAGAAGGAAAAGGTGCCGAAAAAACGGAAGGAATGCTTGGCAATTATGATCCTAATCAGTGGAAAATTGAGAGTGAATCTTCTCTTTTTGTCAAAGATGATGAACTTGTGGGCATCGGGGAGAAACAAAACGAGCTACTGAGTTGGTTGACAAATGGAGAACTTCAAAGAATTGTCATTTCAGTGGAAGGGATGGGTGGTTCGGGCAAAACTACTCTAGTTGCCAACACTTTCAACAAAGAAATAATCAAGCAAGATTTTGGGTGTCGTGCTTGGGTAACTGTCTCGCAACAGTATGCAGTGGAAGAGTTGCTTAGATCCATGATAAAAGAGATCTACAAGAATAAAAATGATAAAGATCTTGAGAACTTGGAGAAGAAGAACTTCATGGATTTGGGGGAAATTCTCCGGGACAACTTGCAGAGAAGGAGATATCTGATTGTGCTAGATGATGTGTGGAGCATCAATCTCTGGCGGCAGATAAGCAAGGTGCTTCCTGACGAAAGGAATGGAAGTCGTGTCATGATTACTACACGAATTCGTGACGTAGCTTCTTTCCAATTTGGGATTATAAGCCCCGTCGTTGAACTTAAGCCCTTAGGAGAGAATGAGGCTTGGACGCTATTTTGCAGAAAAGCTTTCCCAAGCAATTTTGGTCAATGTCCACCGCATCTTGTGTCTTTAGCGAGAGACCTAGCTGAAAAATGTGAAGGCTTGCCATTAGCTATTGAGACTTTGGGTGGTTTATTGTCTTGCAAGACTTCCATAGAAGAATGGAGAAGAGTTCGTGACAACATAAATTGGGAGCTAAGCTATAACAAGGAGCTTGAAAGAGTGAAGCGTATCTTATTGCCTAGTTACCATGATTTGCCTAACAGACTTAAGCATTGCTTTCTATATTGCTGTATATTTCCGGAAGATTATAGGATTAAGCGAAATAGGCTCATTAAACTTTGGGTGGCAGAAGGCTTTGTGGAACCACGTAAAGGTGCTACACCAGAAGAGGTAGCTGAGGAATACTTACTGAAATTGATTTGTCGAGGCTTGCTTCAAGTTGCAAAGAGGAATGAATTTGGAAGGCCCGCAGAATTTAAGATGCATGACATTGTTCGAGAGCTTGCAATTTCAATATCAGAAACAGAGAAGTTTGCTACTATATCTGATGGGAAAGAAGAAACACAAGAAGACGATGGAATTCGGCGCTTGTCAATTGTGACAAAGGACAGAGAGATGAAAGATGGAGGAAAGGATGTAGCACTACTTCGTTCGGTGTTTGTTTTTGATATTGGTGAGATATCTGGTTCTTCCTTCGATAAGTTGCCATCAGGTCTTAAATTGTTGACAGTGTTCGATTTAGAAGGTGCCCCAATCAATGAACTCCCAGATGAAGTGGTAACTTTTTACAATTTGAGATATCTTAACTTAACAAGAACTCAAGTGAAGAAGGTTCCCAAATCGATCGGAAATCTTTGTAACTTACAGTCTTTGGTCCTTAAGGAAACCCAAATTGAAGAGATTCCGTCAGGAATTGTGAAGTTGAAAAATCTGAAGCATCTAATCTGTTACCGTCGCCGTGGTAGATTGACTGACTATGAGCGCTGGGCCAGCATGCATATACCATCCAGCATTTATTCTATGAAGAGCTTGCAACTTTTGACCATTGTGAAAGCAGGGGACACCTTTGTGAAAGAACTCCACAGAATGACGCAACTAAAAAAGCTTTGCATTTCCAACTTGAAGGAAGCTAATGAGAAAGACTTGTGCCATTCCATCGGAAATCTAAGGCTCCTTCACCATCTAATGGTGATGTCAAGAAATGAGGAGGAGCGATTAAAGATGGATGCACTTGTTTCAGCTCCTCCTAACCTTAAGAAACTTTATCTGTTCGGAAAATTGGAGAAGGTGCCCCACTGGTTTAACTCCCTCCAAAATCTCACATGTTTGACATTACAATGGTCTAGATTGAGGGAAGATTGTCTTGCTCACATCCAAGCATTGCCTAAGCTGGGACGATTGATACTTAGTAATGCGTACGAGGGAAAGCTTTTATGCTTTCGAAAAGGGTTCCAAAACCTTAAGACATTGGGAATATATAATTTCCCTGAATTGAAAAAAATTAAGATTAACGAAGGAGTGATGCCTGGTCTTCAACTTCTAGAGATCATAGAATGCCAAAAGTTCGTGGAACTGCCACTTGATTTGGAAAGTTTACCTGACCTGGGAGAAGTTTTTCTGAGGGATGTTTCGAGTGAGATTACAGAGGAAATATGTGGAGATGGGGCTAGGATGGTACAGCCAGCCATGGTGTTAAGAAGAGAAGAAGGGGATGAACACAAATTCAATTGGTATCTATATCATTGATGTTTCTCTATTGTTTCGCCGACCTTCAATGTGACCAATTTTTTTCCTTCCAGGTTATTTGGAAAAGTTGAAGCACGATCATGGTGAGTTTGGCTCAGATAAAATTCCAGTTCATGGAGCAATAGCTATCCCACTGCCTGCTTTTCATCTCATCTTTTATCCTTTCTATATATATTGCTATTGTTCTGTTGGTATTTATGTTTAGCATATGTTGCTACTGTCACCTATATCACCATGACATTATTGGTATGCGTGTATTAAATTTGCCACTGTCAGTTAAGACTATGCTCTTGGTTTGTATAATATATTTAATATCATTTTTCTAAGATTTCCTAGCAGCTGCTTCAGCTTGCAAGTTAATGGAATATAGATCCCTCTGTGCAAGAATGACTTAATTGGGTCGGTCCAGCACTAAGTTATTGGCAAGAGACGAATAAATCTCTAAGCGAGACTAAGTAGCAGATTGTGGAGACACCCCCGGAGCTGTAACCAACTTGCTTCCGGTAGAAGCATTTTGTCAATGTGTTTTCGGACTGGTTTATGGAATTTGCTAAACTACAGTAAACCAAAAAATAATCCTTCTCGACCTACCATCTTTCACTGCCCGAGATTTGCTTGGGAAGTTGAAACCAAACAACGAAAGTTATGGAGTTTAATAGTTGAATTTTCTTGACAGCTTTGAGTAACGCTTGGAGGGTTTAGAGTGGGGAGCAATGCCCAAAGTAACAATGGCTTTAAGCACAGCTTATCTCCTATTGGGAAAGGTTGTCTCCATCTTAAAAACCAAAAATCATTGATGATGAAATCATTGAAATCAAGCATGAGCTGAATAGCATGAGATCTTTTCTTGAGGATACTGACAAAACAGCAGCAGTCCACAGCCAAGCAAAGAACGATTGGATTGCAAACGTCCGAGGCATGGCCTGTGAAACTGAAGATCCCAACTCGTCGCGGCTTCCTACGATTCCATCTTCGCAGAAGATACCACCACCACAACAACGACAACTCCGATTGACACCTAAAACGCAGCTAAAGTTCCTCGAAACGACGATGAAGAACCCCCACCCAATGCCACGTGCTTGAATATTAGATACAGGTATTTTTAAGGCCTTTTAGAAAAACAATTAATCCAAAGCAAAGAGTAGAGGATGAGTTTTAAACTTCTTTTAGACAATCCCAACACTAATGATTGGTGGTCGGCAACTACGGGCAGTAGTCGACACTGCGATCTAACGCTGGATTATGGACATAGATGGTGGTTATCATTGGGACTTCAAAATTTTCAAGAAAGAGAAGTAGAATATAGAGAGAAGATGAGAGAGGAAAACGAGAAAAAAATTTTATTTTAACAACTCATCCGTCCTTTTACTTTTTCATTCCACCAAACACGATGGGCCAACCGGTAACATTGGTAGCCGGTCGTTGTGGAAAAACAAGTGCAGATTTTTCTTTGGTTAAAACAAGTAATGCAGATATATCTATCACTTCCTTTGTATTATAACGCTCCTGTCAACGAAAAACTTAGTTTGGTCATATTTTCTAAACCAGGTCTAGCAGATCCATGGCAAGGTATTATTTCTCCTTTCCTTTTATATTTTCGTTTTTATTTTCCTATATATTCTCTTTCTAGTTTGCTTCTTTTGGTTGGAATTCCTTCTTTTTTTATTATGTAAAAAAAGAATTCTGGGTTTTAAATAAATAAAATTTTAATTTATTTGATTTAAAAATTTCTCACAATCCAACACAAATCGGCTGAAAAATGAAATCTTATTTTATTTGATTTAATAATCATGGATAGAATAGAATATAATAATTTCTTTTTTTATGAAAAGTAGGTGTTCGGGTCTTTACCCTTTTTAACTCACTTTTATACTTATTTTTACGCGAGAAATTTTATATAAAATCCGCAATCTGCTTTTTATATCCCAATTTTTCTTAAAAAAGTTATAATAAAAAATTTTTATTTCCAACATACTTTAAATTACTTAAATATATTTTTCTTTTTTTTATTCTTTTAGTATTCGGCTGTTGGCTTTCATGCTTTCCACCTACATTAGCTAACCAACAACGATTTGTTTCTAAAATACTCCAAAATGTTTCTTTTAATATCTTCTTCTTTCTTATGTAATTAATTTTTCATAAAAGTACATAAAAAATTCTAGATCTAATTTCAAAGTCCTTTTTCAAATCTACTGAGTTTTGGGAGTTTTTGTAATAAATTAAGGTTAGAAATTAAAAAAGAAAAAATTTTGGTACAAATCTTCCCTTTTTTTATTTCTGACATTCGTTTATTTCAAAAACGTTTAAAACATGGGAGGTCTGAAAAAAAATGTGTACTTTAACATTAGTTCTAAGATTTTTTTTGTACTTCTATGAAAAACTAATTACATAAAAATGACAAAAAGAACATTTTGATATTTTTTTGGAGACAAATGGTCGCCGACGACAGCTTGCAATAGTGGTGATCGGTCACTTACGTGAAAAGCTTTCGTCGACTTATTTCATGTCCGGTGTTGGATTTTAACAAAATAAAGAAGAAAAGAAGAGCATTTAAGTAATTTATATTATATTAAAAGTAAAAATATTTTAGTATAAAATATTTAAAAAAAGTGGGGTATAAATAGACTTGCCAAATCTAGAAATGATACAAGCAAACTATATGTGGGTTTGAGAAAACGTGTTCATTGCAATACCATTGCTAGCATGCAGATGATCACTGGTATGTGTTATTCAGAGAACTTTGGAAACTATTTGGGAGTTCCAATTATCTCAAAGAGAGTGAGGAAATCGACATATCAGCCACTTTTAGATAAGGTTAAGAATCGTTTGGCTAGTTGGAAAGCTAAGCAACTTTCCCTTGCGGGATGAGCAACTTTGATACAATCAGTCTCCAACACTATAGCTTCTTATACTATGCAGACATCTCGACTCCCGATTTTGGTTGCTAAGGAGATTGATAAGTTGAACAAGGATTTCTTGTGGGGTTCTACTGACTCTAAAAGAAAGACAGCTCTAGTAAAATGGGATTCTGTTTGTAAACCCAAAAATGTAGGTGGATTGGGATTCAGGAAGACAAAAGATATGAACACGGCTCTTTTAGCTAAGCTTGGGTGGAAACTTGAAACTGGAGATTCGAGTTTATGGGCAGGATTAATCAAAGCTAAATATTACAGTGAGAACACCTTTTTACATTCTAAAGTTTGAGCATCTACCTCACATACTTGGAGAAGCATCAGCTCGTGTAGAAATCTTATCTCCAATGGTATTTCAAAAATTGCTGGGGATGGCAGAAATACAGATTTTTAGCATGATCGTTGGGTAGGTGCCAAAACTTTGGCTGAAATTTGTGTCGATACGAATCGGAGTAGGACAATGAATTACCGAGTGAAGGATTTCAGGTTGACAGATGGAAGTTGGGATTGGTCACGTATGTCTTTTCTGCCTAATGACATAATTCATCTAATTGAGCTAATTCCTCCATTTACAGAGGAGGAAGATAGAATTTACTGGGCTGCTTCTACTTCAGGAGAATTTTCTGTAAGTTCAGCATATAATCTGCTTTTGGGAAATCTAAATACTAGTTTTCCATGGAAAATGATTTGGCAATTAGAGACTTTACTGCGTATTAAGCACTTTTTGTGGTTGGTAGCTCATGATAGAATTCTTACAAAGGAGGCCTGCTACAGAAGGAAGTTTGTTCACGATACAACCTGCTCACGTTGTGGAGACCCGTTGGAAAATGTCTTGCATGCTTTAAGGGATTGTGCCACGTCCAGGAGAGTTTGGGAGAATTGGTTGGATGATTCGGAGATGCAGCACTTTAATACTTTGGATCTCGATCAGTGGTTGATTCATAATTTGTGATGGAGGAGGAAGACAGTAGATGATAGATATACTTGGCCTTCGGTATTTGCAGTGTCTTGTTGGTATCTGTGGAATTGGAGAAATAAGTCAATCTTTGAAGTGGGTTTTGTTTGGCCACAGGAAGGAAATGCAGTGATTTTAAAGGCTTTGTTTGAGAATAGAGACTGCTCGATGAAATTACAAGCACAGAGTAATAAACAATGGAGGAGAATTGCGTGGGAAAAACCAGAATATGATGTCATTAAAAATGTGGACGCCTCAATAAGAGACAATCTGGGATGGTCCACGGCAGGTGGCTTGGCAAGGAATGCGCAGGGAGAATGGGTTTGTGGATTTAGAAGAAAACTTGGGTGGGGATCCATTTCTCGAGTTGAGCTTTATGCTATATACTTTGGTCTGTTGATGGCATGGGAGGCGGGGTGGAAGAAAATTGTAGTTGAATCAGACTCGACTTTTGTCGTGTCTAAACTCACTCTTCCTACTCAAGATCGAGACCCTCTATCCTAAGTGATACGAGCGTGCAAAAGCTTGTTGGGGAGAGATTAGGAGTGCTCCATTCAACATGTCCTTAGGGAAGCTAACAGGTGTGCCTGGCAAATGAAGCACATAATGACTATGCTGATAGAGTTGTTTTAACAAAAGCCCCAAGTAATCTAGTTAATTTGTTAAGTGAGGATACTGTAGGTGCTAGTTTATTTCGTCTCTGTTTAACCTAGGCAGGTTATTGCCTCACATGTACCAAAAATAAAAAGAGAAAACGTGTTTCGCGTTTAACCGTATCAATACGAATTTTGACACAACATTTTTCATGTTTTTTCGTATCGAACAAGGTTAAATACTTGTAAGACATGAAAATACATTTAAGGAAACCATGTTACATGAATATACGGTTAACACGTATGCGATATAAAAACATGTTTAAAAAAATCGTGTTGCAAGGATACACATTTAATACGTGTAACACAACATAATCATGTATGCTTTTAGTGAGAATTGAACTTTGGCCAAATTACCAAATGAACAACTATATTGTATTGATATAATATGTTATAAAAATTAATTTATATATTTAAAAAAACTAATGCTTTAATAAATATTGCAAGAAAATAAATTAATAAAATTAATTATGAAATTAAATCAGTTAATTATGATTAAGATAATAAAATTTTAAAATTCTAAAAATAAAGTATTGAAATTAAGAAAAAACTATTTTAAGTTAAGATGCAATTAATAATTTTTTACATATATGATACTATAATGTATAAATATATTTGATATTTATTATAATGTATAAAATGTAAATATTGTATTGTACTAATATGAGATTGTATAATTAATTAATTATTTTTATATCATTAATTGGGTACTAGCTCTATGAATTGTTATTTCTTGCATTGATAATAACTTAGAGTTCATTTGACATTGTTTCTTGTTTTCTGTTTCTTGTTTTGGAAAAAATTTGTTTTTGATTTGATTTGCTTTGTTTTCTTTTAATTTTCTGAAAACAGAAAACATGTTTGATTAATATGGTTACTTATTTAAATATAATAATTCAATTCACAAAATAAAATTTTAAAAATTAAATAAAAATAATAATATATTTATTAAATAATATTATCTACAAAATATTAAATAATATTATTTTATACTATTTAATAATATTATTAAATATTTTTTACTTAATCATATTAAAATTTAATATAATTTAAATAATATTATAATTAAATATATAGTTTTAAATAAAATAATTCAATTAAATATAATATTAAGTAATTTTTAATTATTAATTTTTATTAGATAATAATTGAGATTAGCAAAATTCTAAATTTATATATTAAATAATATTATGAATTAATAATTATAAATTATATTTAATAATATTATTTAGTTTAATTGTAGCAATATTAAATTATTAAATAATATATATATTCAACTAATTAATTTATAATAAATTATATAGTTATTAAAATATATATTTAATATAATAATATTATGTAATATTAAATATTTACTTATATAATAATATTAAATTATTTAATAATAGTAGTAGTGATATATTAATGCCTAAAATACTCACCCACTCCACTCATGCCTAAAATACCTCCAACTGCTCCAATGCCCATTTTTTTCCCACCAACACCTGTCCCATAGCTGCAGAGCCTTCCCTCGCCACAGCCTGTCATCAACACTCAACTAGATGTGTGTAGACATCATTTTTGTCTAAATATTTTTCAAATATTAATTAATTTTTATATATTTTTATCTTTTATTTCTGATTTAGATTTTAATTTTGATTCTTTATTTTTATTTTTTTATATAATAATAAATAAATAAAGAGAGAAACAATGAAGAAATCAAAGAAATTCCAAAAAGAATATGTAAATTAAAAAAATAAAAATTTGAAAATTTTGCAAAGAAGAATTTATGAAGGAAATCAAGAAAATTAACACTAAATCTAAGGATATAATTTCCACACAAGGAAGAAACAATGCACAGGACAATATAAAAAAAGGGGCAAATAAAAACCAAAGAAAATTGGTGCTTTGAAATTCCTCATCACTTGGCCGTGTGCTGTATCCATCGCAGCATTCCTCATCACTTTGTTGTGTGCCACAAGCCCTGAGTTGCTTCAGTTCAAGCCTGCATCGTCCTTTGCCTTCAAGCTGCGCTGCTGTGCACTGTCCATGGCTCCACCACTAAGCTGCTGCGTGGGAGAAAGAGAGAAGAAGAAAAGAAAAGAAGAGAGAGAAGAGAAAGAAGGCTTGAAAAGGCTGCCCTGTGTGCAAACAGAGACAGAGAGCTTCCTAAGGCGGGACATAGAAGCTTACTCTGAGACATCCTAAGGGGGGACATAGAAGCTTACTCTGAGACATAGACAGAACGGTAAGGGCCCTTGCCTTGTCCAAACTGCTGCACATCACCTTTATCGTTCCACGCCTCTCTTCCAGCACCTTTTTGTGTTTCGATTCCCTTCTTTGCTGCTTTGTACTGCCTTCACCTTCATTCTAAAACAGCTACATCCAACTGCTTCTTGCACTGCTCCTTGCATCAGCTCCCTTTCTACCAAACTGCACTCGAAACTGCCTAGTCTATCACTAGTTCCTGCACCGTCATCATCTCGCTCCCCTGCTGTTCTGCTACACAGTTAAGTAGCTACTGCATCATCACCTTCTCTCGCCTTCCATCATCCTTGAACAGCCCCAAGCTGCTGTCCGGTGCCACTGTCCCTTGTTTCGGTTCCCGTTTCCTGTCAACACTCCTCTCTATTTTCCTGCATCACTATACATCAATGCTGTTGGATAATTTGGTACTTCTAAAAACAAATTTAGTGTTTTTTACTTTTTATTTAATTATTTTTTCATTATTTAAGCTTATCTAGAAACTAGTGTTTTTACTTATTTAAAACTTTAATCAAATTTGTTCCTGATTTAGTCAACTGATTTTTCAAAGATTCTCTCGTGAGTTTTTAGTTTTTGATTTTTCAAAGGTTCTCTCCTTATTTGTAGCAATCTGAACATTGGGCTTTCCTATAAATACAAAGTTACAAAAAGCTTTCATTTGCAGCTTTTTCACTCCTCATTGTTTTCTCTGCTTCTTCAATCCTTATTATTCTCCAGCTAGGTTAAAATTATTATTGTTTCTTTCTTGTTGTTTCTATTCCCTAGACAATCTTAGAAGAATCTGTTAAATTCTAGAAGATTATATATGTTGGTAAAATAATATTTAAAGACAGTGCATTTGCATCACATCTCAAGTTGTTTAACTTCATTGTTTTCTTCTTTTGCCTACAACTATATTAAGGATTATCTTCTCAAAAACATTGGCAACACGAGTTTCAATAAAAGCAGGAGCCCGACATGTAACAAGAGATTTCAAAGCATTGAACGGGTTTCTTACTGTGATACACCGTACTCTAGGGATCGTCGCAATTATAGGTACAATTTACCCTTCGACTATTCTAAGGTTATTAAGAATCTTTGTTTTATAATTTAGTTATTTGCTTTCATTTTCGAAAGTAAAAAATGCAAAATAAAGAAATAAAATTTAATGCGCATATATTGATATATTTGATGATAAATTGGATGGTTGAGTTTACTTTTATACAGAATAATTATGTGAAAGTATGGTGTTATAATTTTTTTCTTGATTTAATTGACTATGATCTTGTTTTTTGTTTTTGCTCTATGGTGACTTTTTATTATTAAGAGGTAAAAAGTATAAGTAATGTACATTTATGTTAGTTGGCATATTATAAAATAAAATCATTGAGAGTTGTATGGTTTAATTGTGGAGTTTAAATGCCTTGAGGATTATATATACAATGATTTAAATTAATTTATGATTTGGAAACAATTAAATGAAGAAAATAGAAATAAAATATATGATAAATTGTGAATATACCTGGGAGTGATTAACAAAGGATGATGTTATGAAAATTATATGATTTAAATAATAAATTTTAACGCCTTGAGGAATTATATGAATGAATGTGGAAATTGGGATATAATTCCATGGTATGATAATACTTAGTACGTGATAATTTGCATAGATTTGAGATCCTGAGAATTGATTACGAAATAATGGAATTTAGTAAGTGATGATGGTATTGTGATGAAATGAATATGGGTAAATCCATAGATTGAATAATTTAATAATTGTTTTATGTTTTGAACATTATGGATGTACTGTGAATATTTAGTGAAGTAATATTTAAATATTTGTAGAATACTAAACGGATCCATAGTGATTGGGGGGGGATGTTGAAGATGTAAAAATGACCAATATGATCTAGGAATTTTGTATAATTATATGCTTGTATGTGGATGATATGCTCATTTTTTGTGCTTCTCTTGATAATGTGCATAACACTAAGAGTTTTTTTGCTTCAAAATTTGATATGAAAGATATGGGTGAAGCAAATGTTATTTTGGGTATTAAAATCATAAGGATGAGTGATAGTATTATGCTATCACAAGAACATTATGTGGAAAAACTTCTTAGGAAGTTTGGACATTTTGATGATAAATCTATGAGTACCCCCTATGATTCTAGCATTCAATTAAAGATAAATCAAGGAGATCTTGTGGCACAATCTGATTATTCACAAATCATTGTGAGCTTAATGCATTTAATGAATTTTACCCGTCTTGACATAGCCTATGCTGTGAATAGGTTGAATAGATATATTCACAATCCCAATCATGATCATTGGGGTGTATTAGTCAGAATCATGAGAGATACCATGAATTATGGTATTTTATATAGTGGATATTCTGCTATACTAGAAGGATACAGCGATGCTAACTGGATTTGAGATTCAGATGAGACAAAATCTACTAGTGGTTATGTTTTTTACCCTCAATAGGAGTGCTGTTGCTTGGAAATCAGCCAAAGAGACTATTATAGCTAAATCCATCATGGAATCGAAATTTGTAACTTTAGAATTTGTCGATAATGAGGCTGAATGGCTAAGAAACCTCTTAGCTAATATTCCGTTGGGTTCAAAACAACATCTTCTGTGTCTATGCATTGTGATTGCCATGCGGCAATAGCCATTGCCAAAAATAAAACTATCAATGGTAAAAGTAATCACATTCGTTTGAGACATGATGTGATTATGCAGCTGTTGATAGATGGAATTATGTCAATTGATTATGTGAAGTTAGAAGTAAATTTGGCCAATCCTCTAACTAAACATTTAGAGAGAAAGTTAATTTTTGAAACATAGAGGGGAATGAGATCAAGCCAATTTAAGATTAAAGGCGATGGTAACCCAACCTTTGTGATTGGAGATCCCATAAATAAGGTTCAATAGGTAATACAAGTCGCCATTATTCCTGCTAGCACTAAAATTTATCCATTCCTATAATGTCTATACGTGTTAGATTGCATGAATTCAAGAGGATGAGCTAAAGTTCTTAATGTTTTTCATATCTCTTATGGGCAGTGTATATCATTACAGTATACACTTGATGGAAACACCTATGTGATTGTGGAGTGAAGCCACTCCTATGAAATTGTGGCATAATTTCTGCAGCACTCATGAAACTGTCAGGCACACGCATGGCCTATTGGTGCAAAACGGCATTGAACAACAAAGAATGTGAAAGTATAATGTGATTAATAAAACCTTTATTTTACAATAATGAGTTATTGGTTCAAAAAGCTAAAATCTTCACCAATTACTCAGTAAAATAAGTTTTATTAATTTGGGTCTGGTTCAAGTTCAAAAGACACTAGATATAAAGCATTATACTCATAATTAATCCAAAAAAATATTTTTTTTTTCCAAAGTCTTTTTGAAATATGTAGAGGATTGTTGGATAATTTGATATTCCTAAAAAGACTTTTACCGTTTTTACTTTCATTTAATAATTTTTTCAATATTCAACCTTATCTGGACTTATCTAAAATTTTGACCACATTTATTCTTGATTTAGTCAACTGATTTTTCAAAAATTCTCTTGTGATTTCCTACTTTCTAACTTTTCAAAGATTCTCTCATGATTTATTGCAATCTAAACGTTGGGCTTTCCCTATAAATACAAAGTTACAAAAAGCATTCATTTACTGTTTCTTCATCCCCATTGCTTTATCTGCTTCTTCAATTCTTATTGTTCTTTTGTTGGGTTAAAATTATTATTCTTTCTTCCTTGCTGATTTTGTTTCCTGAGCAATCTCAGAAGAGTTTGTTGAATCATGGAGAATTATACATGTTGATGAAATAATTCACAGTGCGATTGTAGCACGCTTCAGATTGTTTAACCTTACTGTTTTCTTCTTCTGCTTACAACAATTGCTGCACTGAAGTCCCTTGTCGCGCCACAGCTCTGCTCATCATCTTCATCTTTCCTGTGCTACACCCATCGCCTGTGTCTGCACCGCTTGTTAGCTGCTGCGTATGAACCATCATCACTGAGCCTAAGCCTCCTCACTTGCCATTGTCGCACCACCAATACATAGTTACTGCCTCCATCAACTGCACTGGTTCCTGAACGGAAGCCTGCCGCCTTGCATTATTTCTACACTACCCTACTTGCTTGCCGCTTCTATCACCTCTCTAAGTTATCGTTTCTACACTACCCTATCTGCCATCGCCGCTGCTGCCAGCATCTCTAAGTTGCTTGTGCCGCGAAGCTCCTTGGTAGCTGGTGTGTGACGCTGTTGGCCCCTGTTTGCTGCTCTTAGTAGTTGCCGAAGCATGGTGAAGGAGAAGGTCGAGGAAGTTGGTCCCTGTCGCACACATGTAAGGTGTTGTTTGGTAATGTTTTTGTTTTGTGTTTTATGTTTTTGATTTTTGTATTTTCTAAAATTGAAATAAAATTATGTTTGGTTGGTGTGTTTTTATTTTCTAAAAATTAAAACAAAATGCAAAATTTTGGAATATTTTGGAAATAGTTGAAAACATAAAATTGTTGTTTTCAATATTTCAGGAACATTTTGTTACTGTTACCGCACAGGTACTGTTCATCCGTGTGGCAGTAACCACGAAAAAGGGTGAAAAATAAAAGACAGCCTCCTGTTTAGCTGTTGCCCGTATTCGAATCTGTCCCTTCTTTTAATAAGAGAGCATGGGTCACTTTCTCACATCAATGTCTATCGTTAAGGATTGACAACAAAAATTTATTATTCAAACATGTTTTCAAAATTAATAAATTGAAAACAAAATAAAAATAAAATAAAATAAAATAAAATATTTAAAAACATAAAACATAAAATATAAAACTTACAACAATCTTAAACGACACCTAAAGAAGCAGAAATAAGGTGCAATTTATTTTTATTCCTTTTTTTATATTGCTTATTTTATATATTATTTTATTTGTAATATACGTTCAAATTTATTAATTATTTTCCTTTGTCAGATTTTGAAATGATCAAACCATGGCCATGACTTGACTTCTCAGGCTTAGACAGTCTGTCTACATTCTGTTCATTGTCCCGTTGGTGACTTTCTTTCACTTGGTCTGACATTTTGCTTTGCCTTTTCTCTCTGATTTCGGATAGGTTGCTGGGTTGGTTTTTTCTTTACCTGAATTCTGCACTTTAGAATTTAGACGGTCTATACTTTCTCCTCGATAGTATCATCCATGGACCAAAACCGCTCTTTACTTCATCTTTTTCTGACTCATTTTTGGAAACATTCAAAGACTGTGATTCAGTCCTTTCTTGCAAGATATGCTCTGTCTTTTTTTTTTTTTGTTACAAGATACGCTCTTGCTGAGTTGTCTTTCTCAACAATGCAATTCTCTTCTCTGTGGCCAATAATACCACATTTGAAACATAGGTTTACCTTTTCATTAAGATTGGGTTGGACCAGCTTACCAATTCTAACTTTCGGAACCAGGAGCCTGTCAAGGTCAACCTGACTGCATATTCTAGCATATCTGTCTCTGTTAGTTTGTTTGTTAAGTACAAAAATCAATTTTGAGCAGCATTCCAATTTGTTTTTCCACCCGTTGAAGAATTTCCTTATGAACCTTTTTACTTTTTAGTACTTCTTCACTCCACCAAACACGCAAACACCCCTCAAAAGTCATTAATAAAGTTTGCATCACTCAATACTCAATAATAAATAATATTAGAAGCCAGTTTTTGCAGAAAAAACAAGTGGTGTAGATTTGACCATCACTTCTTTCTGTTATAATGCTTCGATCAACGAAAAACTCGTTAACTTTGGGAGACAAAAGCATCTATCTTAGTTTGATCCTATTTCCTAACCAGATCTAGCTGATCTATAGCAAGGTATTATTTTCCTTTTCCTTTATATTTACGTTTTTTTTTCCTTTTATTATATATTCTCTCTCGTTTGCTTCTTTGGGAATTTCATCCTTTTTTTTTATGTGAAAAAGGAATTCTGGGTTTAAATAAAATTTTAATTTATTTGATTTAAAAACTTGTCACGATCCAGTTCTAACACAAATCGGCTGAAACTTGTAATCATGTTTGAAAGTTTCGTCTGTACACTAAAAACATTAACTAAAGTCATATTTTACGTATAAGATAAAAATAAACTATGATAATATAAGTTTGTGATAAGAGAATGTTAAATGATATTATCATATCTTATGTTTGATGTGTATAAATATAAATTAAAAATTAAAAATTTAAATATTATTTATAATATTATAATTAGTAGTTAAATTTATTAGTTGATTTTTTAATAAGAAACTTAATCTTTTATAAAATTTAAATTACCTTTTCAAAAAAATGTATTTTGTTAAACAATTAATTTTTATAAAAAAATTTCCCTGTATTTTTTCACTTTTTTCTTTTCTTTCCTTTCATTTTTATTTCTTTATATTAAAATAATTTCTCTGATTATAAATTAAATATATTTATTTTAGAAAAATGAATTTTTCTAAGAAATAAGTTGATTTTTGTAATCACATTAAAATTTCAAAAAGACAATTTTTAACTATTTTTGTTTAGTTCTTTGGTTTCTTCCTCTTCTTTCTCTTTTGGCAATTAGAAGGGAAAAGATAAAACAAAAAAATACTAATTAAATTAGATAATTCAAATTTATAAACTGAAAAATATATAATTTTTTTTATAATTTTATGTTTAAAAGTTATTTTTCTTTCCTTTCTCTCTTTTCTTTTCTTTTTCCACAGGCAAAAAAAAAGAAAAAAAGAAAAAATAAAAGATAAGAAAAAAAATAAAATTTATAGGTAAGAAAAAACTAGTTAAAAATATATTTTATAATAATTTTTATGTTTGATAGTTTATTTTCTAAAAAATGATTTAAAAAATCTGATTATTTCAAAAAAATAATTTTTTTACATAAAAAAGAATTGTTCAAGAAAATATTATCTTATCAAAATTAGTTTTTCTTTATTAAAAAAACGAAAAAGGAAAAAGAAAGAAAAAGAAGTAAAAAAATGAAAAAGAAGGAAAAAAAAAGTAAACATAATAATTTATATTAATTAATTAAAAATGTTCCTAGTTTATATTAATTAATTTAAAAATGTTCCTTATTATTTTATTAAATATTTAAATTAATTTTTAAATATAAATTTTAAGGATAAAATAAATAAAAGATGAATATTTATTTCTAATCCGATGATTAATCATTTCCTTTTGAAGAGGATGGAATTATCCAAAATTAGGAAGATGATTAATCTTCTTTACAATCCAATCATTTTTTTAATGTTTGTATCAAGTATAATATAAGATGATTATCATCCTATCATATTCATCGTCATATGCACCAAATATAACTTAAATCTTATTTTGTTTGATTTAATAATCATAGATAGAATAGAAGACAAAAATATATTTGCTTTTTATAGAAAGTAGGTGTTAAACTCACTTTTATACCTATTTGTATGGGAGAAATTTTTTTATAAAACTCTCAAATTGCTCCTTATATTCTACATTTTCTTAAAAAATTTTACGACAAAATATTTTTTATTTTTAATATAATTTAAATTACTTAAATAATTTTTTCTTTATTCTTTTAGAACACAGTAATTGCTTGCCGATGATGATTTGTTTCCAAAATACACCAAAGTGAGCCCTTTGATCTTTTTTTTTTCTATATAATTAGTTTTCGATAAAAATATATAGAAATTTCTAGATCTAAGGTCAAAGTTCGCGATCTTTTTTTAGATCTATCGAGTTTTCAGGGTCTTTTAAGAAATTAAAGCTAGAAATATAAGAAGAGGAAAAAACAAAATGGGGTATAAAGAGCCACTTGCGTGCTTTATAGAGAATTTTTCTCTCTATGCATTTAATTATTTTATATTTTTATTAAAACAGTACATTACAAGATAGACTACAATCATAATTAAAAATTACATTTACAAATCATTTAAATCAACCAAATAAACCAATATATAACTGAACATACAACTTACACACGATAAAACTGAAACTTGGGATTTTCTTGTTTCTTTAAAGTCTCAAAATCTCCTCCTTGCTACTAAGCTAAGATCTCATTGGCACTTATTGCATATTTTCAAATTATTGTATTTTTTAAGAAATGATCCGTTCACAAAAGTATAAAACAAATTTAGTTTTAAATTGGTTAATAACTGCTTCAAAATTATTATATTGACTGTGTGTGTATATATATATGTGTGTGTGTATGTATATATATATGTATGTATTACGTGATCAAAAGTTAAAATACAATCATGTGCATGCAGTGAAATTATCACATTAATTATTAATTATTATTCTTAATATAAAAATATTATTATAAATAATATTTTAAATAACCTTAAAAAGTGCTTATAGCCCTAAACCTAGTAATTCGTGTATAAAATTCGTATTTATGTAATGTAAAATCGTGTTCTTGTCATATAAAATAAGAAAATTTTGTGTCAATATTTGTCGACACGCCAAACGTAAAACTTTTCTTAGCTTTTATCATATTCAAATAAAATTTTTATAAAATTTTAGCCTGTCACTTTTCTGTTTTTTATTCATGTCGTTTTCATGTCATGTTTAAAAGAATAAAGAAAAAAAAGATATTTAAGTAATTTAAATTATATTAAACAAAAATTTTTATTGTAAAATCCTTTTCAAAAATGAGCTATAAAGAGCTATTTGCATGCTCAATAGGGAATTTCTCTTTCTATGCATTTAATTGTTGTATTTTTTTTATCAAAAGGGTACATTATAGGAAAGAATACAATCATAATTAAAAATTACATTTATAAATCACTTAAATCAACAAAAAAATCAGTATATAAATGAAAATACAACTTACATATGGTGAAACTTAAGCTTGAGATTTTCTTATCCCTTTAACGTCTCAAAATCTTTTCTTTACCATTAAATTAATATCTCATTGGCACTTGTATATTTTCAAATAATTGTAACAAAAGCATAAAACTAATTTAGTTTTAAGTTGGCTAATAAGTGCTTCAATATTATTATATTGAGAGTGAGAGTGTGTGCCTTATATACATATACATATACATATACATATACATATACATATATATATATATATATATATATATATATATAGAGAGAGAGAACGTGATCAAAGGTTAAAATACAATCATGTATATGCTTTGAAATTATTACATTAATTATTAATTATTATTTTTAATCTAAAAATATTATTTTAAATAGCTTAAAAGGTGCTTACAATCCTAGACCTAGTATTCGTGTATAAATTCATATTCATATACTGAAAAATTGTATTGGTGTAATATATTACACGAAAATTTTGTGTCAATTCATGTCGACATGCTAAATATAAAATATTTTTTTAAATTCTATCATATCCATATACAATTTTTAAAAAAAATTTAGCCCATATTACCTTTGTATCTTTTATTTGTATTGTTTTCGCATTGTGTTTAGTATTATTAGGTTTACCTCGAGATATTCATTAGTAAAATTTTTTTATATATGTATAATATTTATTAATATAATAATTTTTTTTATTTATTTATTTCGGGCGTATATTTGAATGGTGTCACTTTCATTTTGGTAAAACTTTTTTAATGGAGACCTTTTTCTATTTTCAAATTTCTTTGAATTGGCAATTTACCAATTTGAATTGAGTCAGGCATAATTTAATTTCCAACTCAAGCAGTCAAGTTCAGTTTGATTCAAAATTAAAAATTTGAAATTTGAAATTCAACTTGAATTTGATTTAATTTAATTTTTAAAATTTAAACTTGACTCGATAGATTATTTAAGTTGTTCTAAGTTAATTCAATAAGTTTGATTTGCTATTTTTCAATTATATATTATGAGATTGAAATGGTAAGCTAATAATCAAATATTTTCTCTATATATATACATATAAAAACTTGATTAGACTCGTAAATTACTCGAGCATAATAGTACGAAATATTAAGATACTCAAACTCCGCTTGACTCATTACTCAAATGATTTAAGACTAGACTTGTCCTCGAAAATAAATGAGTAAAAACTTTAAATAATCATTGATTCGAGTTTGAATAGCTCACAAATAATTTAATTTAATTATACTATTAATATTAAAAAACAAAAAATTATACCATACTATGGATGTTTTAAACTCCATAAGGGTGATGCATAGCGTATATTAACAAAATTTTAAAAAAATTAATTAAAAAAGGTGGGGTATGGGATAGTTTTCTAATTTCGAAATTTAAAGTCACCATTGTTCGTGAATAAAAAACTAATCCATATTATAATTTAAAAAAAAATTTGTTTCTTTGAAGCTCACTAACTTTTTCCTTTTGTCATTATTATTATTATTATTATTATTATTTAAATTTTCAGCTAAAGGGAGTTTATTGTCTTTGTTTCTCTTTTCAGAATCCTTCAAAAAAAATGCTGGTCATAGCAGTGAAAGTATTGGAGTTTATTAGTTAAATTTTCTTAGCAGCTTTGAAGTAAGGTGAAGGTTTGAATTGGGTTTAGAGTGCGGAGCAGTGCCCAAAGTAAAAATGGCTTTAAGCACAACAGATCTCTTATTGGGCAAGGTTGTCTCCATCTTAGAAAACGAAGCATCATTACTGAGTGGGGTTCGTGATGAAATCATTGAAATCAAGCTTGAGCTGAATAGCATGAGATCTTTTCTTGAGGATGCTGACAAAACAGCAGGAGTACACAGCCAAGCAAAGAACGATTGGGTGGCAAATGTGCCAGACATGGCTTGTGAAGTTGAAGACATCATTCACGAATTCATGTACCACATGAGCAAGCAACAACAATGGAGGGGTAATAAATACTCAAGTTTTTTCCTCAAGGGCATTCACTTTCCCCAGAATCTATTCTTGAGGCATAAAACAGCTGCTAAGCTGCAGAAGATCAACAAAAAACTCGCAAATATGCAGAATAGAAACAAGAGATACGGAGTTAATCAATTAGAAGGAAAAGGTGCTGAAAAAATGGAAGGAATGCTTGGCGGTGATCCTAATTGGTTGAAAATTGAGAGTGAGTCTTCTCTTTTTCTTAAAGATGATGATCTTGTGGGCATCGAGAAGACACAAAACAAGCTACTGGGTTGGTTGACAAATGGAGAACTTCGAAGGATTGTCATCTCAGTGGTGGGGATGGGTGGTTCGGGCAAAACTACTCTAGTTGCCGGTACTTTCAACAAAGAAATAGTCAAGCAACATTTTGAGTGTTGTGCCTGGATCACTGTCTCGCAACAGTATGCAGTGGAAGAGTTACTTAGATCCATGATAAAAGAGATCTACAAGAAGAAAAATGAAAAGAAAAATCCTATGAATTTGAACACCATGAGCTACAGGGATTTGGGGGAGATTCTCCAGAACTACTTGCAGAGAAGGAGATATCTGATTGTGCTAGATGATGTGTGGACCATCAATCTCTGGCAGCAGATAAGCAGAGTGCTTCCTGACGGAAGTTTTGGAAGTCGTGTCATGATTACTACACGAATGGGTGATGTAGCTTCTTTCCAATTTGGGATTATAAGCCACGTTCTTGAACTTAAGCCGTTAAGAGACCATGAGGCTTGGAAGCTATTCTGTATGAAAGCTTTCCCAAGCAATCTTGGTCAATGCCCACCACATCTTTATTCTTTAGCGAGAAACTTAGCTGAAAAATGTGAAGGCTTGCCATTAGCTATTGAGGCTTTGGGCGGTTTACTATCTCGCAAGACCTTCATAGATGAATGGAGAACAGTTCGTGACAACTTAAATTGGGAAGTAAGCAACAACCACGAGCTTGGGAAAATGAAGTGTATCTTATTGCTTAGTTACCATCATTTGCCTACCAGACTTAAGCATTGCTTTCTATATTGTTGTATATTTCCGGAAGATTATAGGGTTAAGCGAAATAGGCTCATTAAACTTTGGGTGGCAGAAGGCTTTGTGGAACCACATCAAGAAGTAACACCGGAAGTGGTAGCTGAGACATACTTAAAGGAATTGATTTGTCGAGGCTTGCTTCAAGTTGCAAATAGGAATGAATTTGGAAGGCCCGCAAAATGTAAGATGCATGACATTCTACGAGAGCTTGCAGTTTCAATATCAAAAACAGAGAAGTTTGTTACTGTATCTGATGGGAAAGAAGAATTACTAAAAGACAGTGGAATTCGGCGCTTGTCAATTGTGGCAAAGGATAAAGAGATGAAAGTTGGAGGAAAGGATATAGCACTACTTCGTTCAGTGTTTGATTTTGCTAATGGTGAAATGTCTAGATCTTCCTTCAGTAAGTTGCCATCTGGTTTTAAATTATTGACAGTGTTGGATTTAGAAGGTGCCCCAATCAATAAACTTCCAGATGAAGTGGTAACTTTTTACCTTTTGCGATTCTTAACTTAATAAGAATTTCAAGTAAAGAGCTTCCCAAATCGATTGGAAAACTTTGTAACTTACAGTTTTTGGTTCTTAGGGAAACCCGAATTGAAGAGCTTCCCTCGGGAATTGTGATGTTAAAAAATCTGAGGCATCTAATCTGTCACCGTTATGGTGGTAATAGATGGACTGACTATGAGTTTTGGGTCAGCGTGCATGTACCATCCAGCATTTTTTCTATGAAGAGCTTACAAGTTTTGACCTCGGTGAAAGCAGGGGACACCTTTGTTAAAGAAGTCCACAAAATGACGCAACTAAAAAAGCTTTGCATTACCTGTTGGATTATGCCCTTAGAACCATTCATTAGATGATTGACTTTGGCATTTTTTATGTATCATGACATTTTATTTATCATAGTTCATTATTATATTTGTCTTATAACTGCGTAATATAATATTATATAATAATGTCCTTAGAATAGTAATAACACACTATTCTTAAAATATCCCTAGTCAAGTATTATTGTGAACAAGGATAACAATGATACGATAAGACTAGTATGTGGTTGACTGATGACCATTGTCATGGATATAGGATATCAAGTCATCACATAGGTACATGTTAGAGAACTATGTACTGGATCGACCCTCCATGAGAACGCTACATGGATTGTTATATGAATGTCATAAGCGATTCTCATAGTGATGATGGTGTATGTGATCCTTTGACTTGAGATCATCAGAGATCCCAACATAGAGAATTGCATACTTTAATGCTGCTAGATGTCATTCGTAACAGGATGGACTATAAAGGTAGTAATTGGGTATGCCTTGATCTATGTAGAGGGATGTTGAGTGATCAAGATAGGATTTATCCCTCTTATATAACAAGAGTGATGTCTTGGGCCCTTTGATAGAGTGAGACTAAGAAATGCATGGCCGTGCTCGAATAAGTCAATATGAGATATTGATTTTATTTGTTTAATTAGTCTACTCAGGAATCAAGAAACGCTGATTAGACTATACAAGTGTGACACATTCCATGACTTGTGTCTAATCAAGACATCATAGGATAAAGGGATTAAACTATACGGTAACATCTATCACGAGTAAGGTTATGTCGAGTCATTGACATTCTCGTTACATGGGTAGCAATGATGTGTTGCTAGATACCGCTCATTGCCTGTGACAATTTTGTCATTGCCATTGTTTTGAGAACCTATTGGGTCGCACACTTAGAACGGATCAATGAGGAGCTTAATTAATCCTATTCTGAATTGGATTAAGGATATAACTAATCCTATTCTGAATTGGATTAGGGATATAACTAATCCTATTCTAAGTAGGATTAGAGTTCTGTTTGGCAGTAAATTTTAGGGTAAAATTTACTGCCTATAAAAGGGATGTTTTTCTAAAACATAGCCACACTTTTTTTTAAAAACAGAAAACAAAACATTCTTTTAATCGAAGCTAGCAGTTCGGTTAAAAGAATAAAAACGCTCTTTAAGGCTTCTGATCGTGAGACGTTCAAGAGTCGTGAGATCCGTTCGTGTGGATACCGTAGAGGCAGGAACGAAAAGTTGCTGCTTGTGACTCAACCAACGACAGAAAATTCAGAGAAAACGTCAGGTAAAATCTCGAAACCCTAATCAGGCAACTCTCCGAATCGATCTTGGTGGAGGCCGAATGATTTAAATTCCGCTGCGTGTTGTTTCGGTTTCCTTCACTGGTATCAGAGCCAGATTCGGAGTCCCTGATTTGTTTTGATAAAAGCATGATCTCTGGTTACTTTCTGTTTATGATTACATGCAATCGTTTTAATGAGATTAATACGGATTAGAATGTATATGATATATTCAGAGGCTAGAAATCGAATTGTTGAAAATATATATATGATGTATATCAATTTCGATTCAACTTATATGTGAGATATAATCTGTGATGCGAATTAATAATGGCGTTTCTGTTTTGCATAAACGTTATGTATAATCTGTGATGCGAATTATTAATGGCGTTTCTGTTCTGCATAAACGTTATGTATAATCTGTGATGCGAATTATTAATGGCGGTTTCTGTTCTGTATAAACGTTATGGAAGAAACAGAATAATGTCGAAAGTGTATAAAGATTGAAACACTTTTAGATAAGAGTTCTAATGCGACTAAAATTATAGTCAGTATGAGATACTGGCTGGAACATCCTGATAAGATTAGGACACTTCCGGATAAGGGGCGTTGGCAATGTCAATACTGTTGACCTTTTTTTTTTTTTTTGGGGGCTCCGCCCCCAAACCCCCGCAAGGGGCGCTGCCCCTTGACCCCGCCCACTGACCTGCCAGCAGGACCGCAGCCCAGGGGCTGCCGCCCCTGGGAACCCCGCAGTCAGGGTTATAATTCGTTTCAAATGTGCCTCATTAATAAAACTAAAAATTAAAAATTGCATTACACTTGTTTGTATAAACACGGTGGTTGTTGTTTGAGCATGGTGCATAGTTATAGCCCTAGCCCAATATGATTGTATTTTCGTGGTTGTAAATTTTAATAAATACGACCTGTGTGTCGTGGCTTGTTCTTGAAATTCTTGTTGTACATTCTTTTCTCATCTTACTCCCCTCGAATGTAACTCGAGGTTTCTCTTCAACTATGTAATTGGAGCTGACAACCATGCAAAGGATGACCAAAGAGGCACTTGGAGAAGATGCTATTACCCTTAGGTTAACCCTTAGGGTTTCTCATTGGCTTGGGAAATCCATTTAGTTTGGGCTATAACTATGTCACGTTTATTTTATTGCTTAATTGCATGAGATGCATGGTTTATTTTGTACGTTTATGATATGAAAATCATATGATAATTTAAAAAAAAAAAAAGTAAAATTGGTGAGATCTTATTCAATAAACTAAGAAAATCCCTCAAATTAAATTAAGTCAATAATAGATGCCTACCAATGAATAGCACTCGTCAAGACTAGAATCGATTTTGTTATGTTTGCCAAAGCAAAATATCATATCTATCTTAGTAAGACGCGATGGGATAATAGTGATATCCAAAGGCGATAAATTGGGTTGACTTAACTAAATTTCATCAATAGGATTGGGAATTTAGAGGCATAAAGTTGGGCTTCCATTCATGAGATGAATTAGAACAAGTGTTGTTCACCCAACTATCCAAGAGTTACATGAGATGTAATTGGTAAGTGTTGCCTACCTAAATAGCCAAATCTTGGGCGATTAGCCAAAGCTAACTCTAGATAAGGTGAAATATGGATCTTGGCCCACTAGAGAAATTATGTGATAATTTTTCCGAATTAATAGTGAGGGTTGTTGATTCGATAAAAATAGTGGGAGCATCATTTAATAAATATTTAATTAAATGAATGCATTCATGATACTTATATTTTGCATATTTTTTGTTGTAGATTACCATGGCATCAAACACAAATAACACACTTTCACTGCGATCTGTCCTTGAGAAGGACAAGTTGAATGGGACAAACTTCCTGGATTGGTACAGGAACCTGAGGATAGTCCTCAAGCATGAAAAGAAGTTGTATGTCCTTGAAATTCCCTTACCTGAGGAACCACCCTCTAATGCTCCAAGGGCAGAAAGAGATGCTTATAAGAAGCATCAAGATGATGCATTGGATGTTAGTTGCCTTATGCTTGCCTCCATGAATCCTGAGCTTCAAAAGCAACATGAGGAAATGGATGCGTTCGATATGATCGAGCATCTCAAGCAACTCTATGAAGAGGAAGCTAGGCAAGAAAGGTACAATGTCTCTAAGGCATTGTTTCAGTGTAGGATGGCAGAGGGGACTCCCGTTGGTACTCATGTGCTCAAGATGATTGGGTACACTGAAAACCTTGAAAGATTGGGATTTCCTTTGGGCCAAGAGTTGGCCACTGATGTGATTCTGCAATCGTTGCCAGACAGCTACAGTCAGTTTGTTGTTAATTACAACATGAATGAAATTGACAAGACTCTGCCACAGTTACTTAGCATGTTGAAAACAGCTGAATCCAACATGAAAAAGGCCAAGCCCAAAGATGTCTTAATAGTTAAGAAAGCTAAGGGCAGGGCTAATGCAAAGGGCAAGAAAAAGGGTAATAAAACCAATGGCAAGTTCAAGCCCAATGATACTGCACTGAAGCCTAAAGGTGGGGTTGCCAAAGAAGGGAAATGCTTCCATTGCGGTGAGACCGGACATTGGAAGAGGAATTGCAACAAATACTTGGAAGAGCTAAAGAAGAAGAAAGGAAGTGAGACTTCCACTTCAGGTATTTATGTTATAGAAGTTAATCTATCTACTTCTTCATCATGGGTATTAGATACTGGATGTGGTTCTCACATTTGTGTAAATGTGCAGGAACTCAAAAGGAGTAGATCGTTGACTAAGGGCGAGGTCGACCTGCGAGTGGGAAATGGAGCAAGGGTTGCTGCATTAGCTGTAGGAACTTATATTTTGACATTGCCCACAGGGCTTGTTTTAGAATTAGATGATTGTTATTATGTGCCTTCCATCACTAAAAACATTATTTCTATTTCTTGTTTGGACAAGAAGGGTTTTTCATTTATAATAAAGGACAACTGTTGCTCCATTTATATAAATGATATCTTTTATGGTAGTGCACAACTAATTAATGGTCTTTACATTCTAAATCTTGATATGCCCATTTATAACATAAATGCTAAAAGGATTAAATCTAATGATCAAAATCCAACATATCTCTGGCATTGTCGCTTGGGACACATAAATGAGAATCGCATTTCCAAACTCCATAAAGATGGACTTTTGGACTCATTTGATTTTGAATCGTATGAGACATGTGAATCTTGTTTGATGGGTAAGATGACTAAAGCCCCTTTCAAAGGACATAGTGAAAGGGCAAGTGATTTATTGGGCTTAGTACATACAGATGTATGTGGACCTTTAAACACACAGGCCAGAGGTGGGTTTATGTACTTTATTACATTTACTGATGATTTCAGTAGATATGGCTATGTGTATCTTATGAGACACAAGTCAGAATCTTTTGAAAAGTTCAAAGAATTCAAGAATGAAGTACAAAACCAACTTGGCAAGAGCATTAAGGCACTTCGATCAGATCGAGGTGGTGAATACTTAAGCCAAGAATTTTATGACTATCTTAAAGAGTGTGGGATTGTCTCACAACTCACTCCTCCAAATACACCACAATGGAATGGTGTATCTGAAAGGAGAAACCGAACTTTATTAGATATGGTTCGATCAATGATGAGTCATACAGATCTTCCAGAATCCTTTTGGGGACATGCATTAGAAACAGCTGCTTTTACACTGAACCGTGTTCCATCTAAATCGGTTCCAAAGACACCATATGAGATATGGACTGGTAAACGTCCCAGTATGTCTTTTATGAAGATTTGGGGTTGTGAGGCTTATGTAAGACGTCAAGTCTCTAACAAACTTGCACCTAAATCTGATAAGTGCTATTTTGTGGGATATCCTAAACAAACTAAAGGATATTATTTTTACAATCCCACTGAGCGCAAAGTGTTTGTAGCTCGAACAGGTGTCTTTCTAGAAAGAGAATTCATTTCTAGAAGAACTAGTGGGAGAAGAGTAGAACTTGAAGAAATTCAAGAGCTACAAGATAGCGCACCCGATGTTGAGATGGAGCCTGAGCAAGCACCACAAGTTGTTGTGGAACCAGAACCACAAGATGTTGTGGAGCAACCGCCTGCTCAAGAGACACAAGCCTTGCGTAGATCAGTTAGAACACATCGTGAGCCACAGAAATATGGATTTCTAATGACTCAGAACGGTGATGTTTTGCTCATGGACCAAGATGAGCCTACTACCTATCAAGAGGCTATAACAGGGCCAGACTCTGAGAAATGGCTTGAAGCCATGAGATCTGAGATGGAATCCATGGATGCCAACCAAGTTTGGACCTTGGTTGACTTACCCGAAAGGGTAAAACCTATAGGGTGTAAATGGGTTTTTAAGAAGAAAACCGACATGGAAGGAAATGTTCATACCTATAAAGGGCGATTGGTTGCTAAAGGTTTTAAACAAATTCATGGTATTGACTATGATGAAACTTTTTCACCAGTCGCGATGATCAAATCCATTAGGATCTTGCTTGCGATAGCTGCATACCATGATTATGAAATCTGGCAAATGGACGTCAAGACTGCTTTTCTTAATGGAAAGCTACTCGAGGATGTGTACATGACACAACCTGAGGGTTTTGTTGATCCAAAAAATGCTGGAAAGGTTTGTAAGCTACAACGTTCTATTTATGGACTAAAGCAAGCTTCTCGAAGTTGGAATCTTCGTTTTGATGATGCAATCAAAGAGTTTGGTTTCATCAAGAACGAAGATGAACCTTGTGTCTACAAGAAGGTCAGTGGGAGCACTATTGTCTTCCTAGTGTTGTATGTAGATGACATACTACTCATTGGGAATGACATCCCTACCCTTCAGTCTGTAAAGACTTGGTTAGGGAATTGCTTTTCAATGAAGGACTTGGGCGAAGCTACCTATGTACTGGGTATAAGGATCTATAGAGATAGATCAAGGAAATTAATTGGCCTAAGTCAAAGTGCATACATAGATAAAGTGCTAAAGAGGTTTAGCATGCAGGATTCCAAGAAAGGATTCTTGCCTATGACACATGGCATTACTCTCTCAAAAGAACAGTGTCCTACAACACAAGAAGAGAGAGAACGTATGAGTAAAGTTCCATATGCATCTGCTATTGGATCCATTATGTATGCCATGTTATGCACACGTCCCGATGTCTCGTATGCCTTGAGCATGACGAGTAGATATCAAGTTGATCCTGGTGAACGTCACTGGATCACTGTCAAGAATATTCTTAAGTACTTGAGAAAGACTAAGGATACATTCTTGATATATGGAGGTGAGGAAGAGCTCATTGTAACAGGTTACACTGATGCTAGCTTCCAAACTGATAAAGATGACTATAGATCGCAGTCTGGTTATGTGTTTTGCCTTAATGGTGGTGCTGTGAGCTGGAAGAGTTCAAAGCAGGCCACAGTGGCCGATTCTACAACAGAGGCTGAGTATATAGCTGCCTCTGAAGCTGCTAAGGAGGCTGTTTGGATCAGGAAGTTCATTACTGAGCTTGAAGTTGTTCCTAGCATTGTAGATCCGATTGAGCTCTATTGTGACAACAGTGGAGCCATCGCACAAGCTAAGGAACCTAGATCTCACCAACGATCCAAACATATACTACGGCGCTTCCATCTCATTCGAGATATCATCGAGAGAGGAGATGTGAGGATATGCAAAGTACCAACTGACGATAACATCGCCGACCCACTGACGAAGCCTTTGACGCAGCAGAGACATGATCGTCACACTAGGTCACTAGGTATTAGATACATGAGTGAATGGTCTTAGTGCAAGTGGGAGATTGTTGGATTATGCCCTTAGAACCATTCATTAGATGATTGACTTTGGCATTTTTTTATGTATCATGACATTTTATTTATCATAGTTCATTATTATATTTGTCTTATAACTGCGTAATATAATCTTATATAATAATGTCCTTAGAATAGTAATAACACACTATTCTTAAAATATCCCTAGTCAAGTATTATTGTGAACAAGGATAACAATGATACGATAAGACTAGTATGTGGTTGACTGATGACCATTGTCATGGATATAGGATATCAAGTCATCACATAGGTACATGTTAGAGAACTATGTATTGGATCGACCCTCCATGAGAACGCTACATGGATTGTTATATGAATGTCATAAGCGATTCTCATAGTGATGATGGTGTATGTGATCCTTTGACTTGAGATCATCAGAGATCCCAACATAGAGAATTGCATACTTTAATGCTGCTAGATGTCATTCGTAACAGGATGGACTATAAAGGTAGTAATTGGGTATGCCTTGATCTATGTAGAGGGATGTTGAGTGATCAAGATAGGATTTATCCCTCTTATATAACAAGAGTGATGTCTTGGGCCCTTTGATAGAGTGAGACTAAGAAATGCATGGCCGTGCTCGAATAAGTCAATATGAGATATTGATTTTATTTGTTTAATTAGTCTACTCAGGAATCAAGAAACGCTGATTAGACTATACAAGTGTGACACATTCCATGACTTGTGTCTAATCAAGACATCATAGGATAAAGGGATTAAACTATACGGTAACATCTATCACGAGTAAGGTTATGTCGAGTCATTGACATTCTCGTTACATGGGTAGCAATGATGTGTTGCTAGATACCGCTCATTGCCTGTGACAATTTTGTCATTGCCATTGTTTTGAGAACCTATTGGGTCGCACACTTAGAACGGATCAATGAGGAGCTTAATTAATCCTATTCTGAATTGGATTAAGGATATAACTAATCCTATTCTGAATTGGATTAGGGATATAACTAATCCTATTCTAAGTAGGATTAGAGTTCTGTTTGGCAGTAAATTTTAGGGTAAAATTTACTGCCTATAAAAGGGATGTTTTTCTAAAACATAGCCACACTTTTTTTTAAAAACAGAAAACAAAACATTCTTTTAATCGAAGCTAGCAGTTCGGTTAAAAGAATAAAAACGCTCTTTAAGGCTTCTGATCGTGAGACGTTCAAGAGTCGTGAGATCCGTTCGTGTGGATACCGTAGAGGCAGGAACGAAAAGTTGCTGCTTGTGACTCAACCAACGACAGAAAATTCAGAGAAAACGTCAGGTAAAATCTCGAAACCCTAATCAGGCAACTCTCCGAATCGATCTTGGTGGAGGCCGAATGATTTAAATTCCGCTGCGTGTTGTTTCGGTTTACTTCATTACCGATGTGAAAGAAGCCAATGAGAAAGACTTGTGCCTTTCCATTGGAAATTTAAGCCTCCTTCGCTATCTATTAGTGTTTTCAAGTAATAAGGAGGCGCGATTAAAGATGGATGCACTTGTTTCAGCTCCTCCTTGCCTCGAGAAACTTTATCTTTCTGGGAAATTGGAGAAGGTCCCCCACTGGTTTAACTCCCTCCAAAATCTCACATGTTTGACATTACAGTGGTCTAGATTGAGGGAAGAGTGTCTTGCTCACATCCAGGCATTGCCTAATCTGGGACGATTGTCACTTTCAAATGCGAATGAGGGAGAGTATTTATGCTTTCGTGGAGGGTTCCAAATGCTTAAGAAGTTACAAATATTCAATATCCCTCAATTGAAAAAAATTGTGATAAACGAAGGAGTAATGCCTGATCTTCAAGTTCTAGGTATCGTAGAATGCCAAAAGCTTGTGGACTTACCACATGGCTGGGAAAGTCTACCCGAGCTGAAAAGAGTTCATTTGAGGGATGTTTCGAGTGAGGTTACACACAAAATCTGTGGGAATGCAGCAGGTATGGAACAAAAAACCATGGTGTTAACCAGAGAAGAAGGCGATGAATACAAATTCAAGTTGTATATATACCACTGATGTCTTTCCAAACCAAGATGAATCCCTCCAATCGTAAGTACCAAATTCACATCCATAGCCCAAGCCTGAGAATAAGATTAAGACAAATAAATGCATTCATTCTACCAAACTGCCTGAAATTCAAGTTAAATGTTCTCTATTATTTCACAAACTGACCTTCAATGTGACCATTTTTTTCTTCCAGGTTATTTGGCAAAGTACGATTGTGGTGAGTTTGGCTCCAATACAATTCCAATTCAAGATGCAATGGTTATTCCACTGCCTGCTTTTCATCACATCTTTTATCCTTTCTATATATTGCTATTGGTTTCTTGGTAAGCCTAACAAATATCGCATACCACGTACCATGACATTATTGGTAGGCGTGTATTAAATTTGCCTTCGTAAATTAAGACTATAATCTTGGTTTGTATAATATATTTACTATCATAGTTTGAGGATAAATGTTTTTTAAGATTTTCGAGCAGCTGCGTCAGCTTGTAAGTAAATGGAATATGGACGCCTATATGCAAGAATGAATTAAACTGGGTCTATCCGGAATTATGTTATTTTCCTTTAGCTACTCTCTTTTAGTTTCAAGATGAAAGAAGATTGGTAAGATATGATTAAGTTTCTAAAGGTTCATTTGGATGAAAGAATTCTAGATTTCTAGAAAAAAATTCATTTCGATCAAGATATTTAAAATTTTTACATCTCATTTTCTTGTTTGATAAAAAAAGAATTTGATGAATTTCAAAATTAAAAAAAAAACGCTTAAAGAGAATTTCATCTAAAATTACACTTCATTACAAATTAAATACAAAACTAAAAGAAAAAAATAATTTATTTAAATATAATATATATTCAGATAATTAATGATAACTATACTTTTTTTTTTCAAATCTAAATATTCATTGAAATTGACTGAACCGTAGGCTTAGAAATCTCATACTTCATTGATAGTAACCCGGGAAGAGCTGCCCCAACTTTCTTTTTTTTTTTTGATCAAGAGCTGCCCCAACTTTCAGAATGAACCGTCTAGGCATTACAAAACAAACTGCTTTTCTAATTCTATTTTTACAGACATAACGCGGACACAGATCATAGGAAGGACCAAGCACTGAAGAATTTAAAAAAAAAAATCCCAAATTTAAAAAATCCTAATATAACAACCAGTAAATATACACCAAAAATTACCATTACATGAATAATAAGCTAAGCTTTTGTTGTAGCATGGGGTACAAAGTCGAATATGATAAAATAATTAAATTTTGGTTTAATGTTGTTAACTTTTCCTTAAAAATATTAGATCCAAATCCGAATACCACCACCACAACAACAACAGCTAATGACACATAAAACCCAGCTAAAGTTCCTCGAAACGAGGATGAAGAACCTCTACCTAAAGCCACGAGCTTGAATATTAGCAAAATAATTAATCCAAAGCAAAGGACAGAGGATGAGTTTTCAAAAGTTTTTTTAGACAACTCCTTCCAACACTAATGATTGGTGGTCGGCGACGATGGGCAGTAGTCGACGCTGCGATCTAACTTTGGATTGTGGACATAGATGGTGGCTTTTCTTGGGACTAAATTTTTAGAGAATGAGAAGTAGAATATAGCGAGAAGATGAGAAGAAAACTATAAACAGTTTTTTTTATTTTTATAACCCACCAAACATTTAAATGGCCAGAAAAAAACATTTAAATGGCACATCGTCTACGATTTTTTTCTTTTTTTTTTTTTAATGCATCGGATAAGAAAAAAGTTGGGTGAAAGGAAAGTTATTCTTCTACTTTTGTTTTTTATTTTTTTATTATTTTAATGAAATTATATTTTTAAAAGAGATTATATATAATACATTAATAGTATATAGTTTTTATGTATTATCAGTTGACTATAAGATGACATCTCATTAATGAATAAAGTTTAAAAGTGTATAGCAGAATAAGCCCTCAAAAATAAATTTAAAAACTTTATTAATATTTATTTTTAAAGATTTGCATATGAGTTTTCATTTTATAGTTGACTAACAATGTATGAAAAGTGTATGTTATTAATGCATTATATATAAACTCTTTTTATAATGGTATTTTTTTTTTCAATTTCATCAAAACTAATTTCATCGTCTATTTAAACTAACTCTAAAACTTGTATATGATGCTACAACTGAATTGTCGCATAATCATTTTATGGCAACCTAAATTTGGATTTTTGACTCTAGATAGAGCCGTTAGTTACTTTCTAACACATGATCGGATTTATTTAATATTGACTAAATTGATCCCAAAAAAAAGTATATAATACGAGTGAAATTGACTCAAATGGTAGATGTTGGGTAAAAATGATTCTTTTACATAGTTCAAGTGCCACATTTATCGCCATACTCTGTTATTTTCAAGAGATAATATTCAAATAAACCAATGAACTCTTTCAAAAATGAAAATAAGTTCAGTTTTTTTATTAAATGAAATTAAGGTTGTAAACTTTTATTTTATTATAACTAAAACCTCAATAATTATTTAATTTTTTTTGTTAAAATCTTCTTAGTTGGATGTAGTTTATAGAAAATGTTCACTTAGATTATTTGGATAGATGAGAAATAATCGAGCAAAGCTAATTTAAAATTCTAACAATTGAATTTTATTTATTCATATATTTTCAAGATTTAACATGTAAAATTACAATAGAAGAGGATTGTATATATAATACATAAAAGCTATACACTGTCAATCAACCAAATAATGTCATCTCATTAATGTACAAAATTTGAAATTGCGTAAGCCCTTAAATGTAAATATTAATGAAATTTTTAATTTTATTTTTAAGAGTCTATGCATTTTTAAGTTTTGTTTATTAATAAAGTGGCATTATGTGGTTCACTGATACACTGTCAGTGCATCCAGCTATACATTGTCAGTGCATTATATATAAACTTATAGAATAAAGGTTTATAATTTTAATTTCATATAATAAAAAATGAGAACTTATTTTTATTTTTTAATAAATCATTTCAATTATTTCTATTTTTAAATTTATTAAAAATTTAATCTTCATCACTAAAGTTATGGATCTAATACTTTATCAACAAATCATTAATAAAATCGTAATTTTTTTTGGTGAAAAAAATTTAGGAGTAGGGGGTTACCTATCTCCAAGATGGGACAAGCCACCAACATGTGAGATTTGAACCTTAGTGCTTGGCACGATGATTCAATTCTTAACCACTTACACCATTCTTCATTGATAATAAAATCATAATTTCAAACTTACATAAAGTGTGGATTTTATTAATTTATCATTAAAGTTTTGTTTGGTAGAATGAAAAAAAATGAAAAATATTTTTTTCTTTTCATTAATATGTTTGATAGGAAAAATAAAAAATGTAAAAGAATGTATAATTTTCTTTCTATTTATTCATTAACTGGTAGAGTTGAAAAATATAGAAAGATACAATTATATTGTTTTACCATTATAATATTAATAATTAGTTAAGATAGCCAAATATTTTTAAAATAAAATTATAGTTTTGTAAATATACATTTTTGACTCATATATCTCTATTTTTTTATTAATTTTTACAATTTAAAATAATTTATTTTTGTTAATAAAAATAAAAATAATAATTTTTCTATTTTCTTTTCTCAATTTTTTATCAAACATCACTAAAAATCATTTCATTTCTAATTTATTACTTATCTTATCCACCCCTTTTATATTTTCACTTCACCAAACCTACCTTGAAGGTCATTAAATAGAGTTTGAATTTGTATATGATGTATTGATAGTGTATAATTTTTATATACTGTCAATGCATAATAAATTAACATATTATTAATAAGTTCTTATAAGTAAATTGAAAAAATTATTTGTATTTAGTTTTAAAAGTTTGATATATTTTTAGTTTACTTATTGATAAAATGTCAATATTTGATGTATTAACAATATATAAAAAATATATATTATCAATACATTATATATATGGATTATTATCCTATCCACTGTCAGTGGAGTTTTTTAACTCCACAAGCAGGGTTAGGATAATGACACATCTCATTTTGTTTATTTTTTATTTTTTTAATATTTTTAAAGGACATATGTCATCATTCAAACTCTGTTTATAGAGTTAAAAAATTCGACTGACAGTGAATAGGATAATAATCATATATATATATATATATATCTATACAATAAATTTTGGATCCAAGCTTGCATTCTGATTGAACCACGTTTTTTGCCTATCTGAAGAACGCGTTGCTGGTCCCATTTGCTGCCGCGTGGATTTCTGTATCTGGATTTTGAGCTTCTCGGCATCTCTTTCCAAAGTGTCTGTGTGTGACCTATATTTTTTTAGGTGCCCATTGTTGTCTTTTTTCCCGATGCTGGCTCATCATGTTATGGGACCCATTATTTGCTGGTGGAATGTCGTTTTTGTCTTTTGAGTATTTTCATTTGTCTTTTTCTTTTTGATTGCCTGAGAAATAAGGTGGGATTTTTTTTTTGTCATTTTACAATTAACCAATTTTCGGATTAAGCGCAAAAAAGCTTCTTTCTTCAATTGTGGGTCTCATCTTCTGTTCCATCATCCCTCTCTCCCGTTTCTTTCTTTTTGTCTCACTCTCTCTCATCTTCACCTTGCCGCCATTTTTCGTTTATTGCCAGGCTATTATGAGCTTTGTACTTTGTTACATTGCTCTTTTGACTTTTTCTCACGGCAAAAAAAAAAAAAATACATTGTTGGCTTGCTCTTCCTTAGCTCCATCTTTGTTCTTGGCAAAGACTACCGATGACTCTATTTTTATTCTGTCTGATGTTGTAATTTGATAGCTCATTAAATTCATTCCGTGTTGGGCCCACCAGATTTTATTTCTTGACACCGATTTTTTTCCCTAGTTTCCTTCTCTTCTTTGTTTAGTTGCTTTGATAGTGGTTTCATATTTCTTTTTTCTCTATTGGTCTCTGTTTTTCGTGTGTCAGTCGTTTTTGGGCTCAAGAATTTTGTCTCCCTTGATAACCCCATCTTCCATCACCTGCTCATGCCTATCCTTCATCTTTCGCTTCTACGGAGTAATTTGCTGGTGAATAACTGATCTTTCTCACTTTTGTGGGCTGCGGGCAGGAAAGGATAAGCGGTCATTCGTAGGCTCACTCTCTTCTAACTCTTCTTCTTTGGGATGAAAATGACTCAGCGTTGGCGTCAGCGTCGGTATCTTCTTGCCAATTTTCTAAATTAAAATTTTTTTTAATTGTTATTAAAAAAATCACCGAATCTGACCTCTTTGAGGAATTTTTGGTGATCCTAATGCCGATTCTGACTTCAACCATGTTCAACTAAGAAGATGCTATCAGATCTGGTATTTTTTTTATCTTTTGAAAATATAAATTTTTATTTTTAATGAGTCAAAATAAAAAGATAAGAAAATGGAGAGAATAGGGAGACGTTCAAATCTGTCTCATGCTCTTTCTTATTTAGTTATTTTAGTCATGCTCTGTCTTATTTTAGGTTTTCTTTTTTTTTTTGCTTTTTTATTCTACATATATTTTTTTTAATATAATGTATTTTTGTTTTTTTTCTTTCATGGGTGTTGGTTTACCTTTCATTGGCAACATGCAGGTAAAATATGAACTCTCCACTTGGATTTACCATTAATAGTTTTACGTCTTAGGACTTTTTTTTTTTTTGTAAATGGGTGAAAATTCTGCTATAACAATTCTGTTGTAATACTGAAACTAAATAATATTGTTTGTAGCAAGTTAATAATGATAACCTATTGTCGATATTATGTATGATAATTGGCATGATTTCATGGTTTCAGGTAGCCACTATTGCGGAGGATCCAAATAAAATGATGATTGTCTTCTTCTACCCCTTCTTTATAACTGTCCAATCTTTGATTTTCTTTCAAATTTTGGACAGAAATCCAACTGCATGGAAGTTGAAATCTGCTACTGAAGTGGCTGCCGTTGTCTGCATGGTGAGTATAACATCAAAGCTTAGACGATATTTTCACTGTTACAATCTCTTTAATGATGTTTAGAAGTTTGACACGTTAATGTTAAAATACTTTGATGCTTATTTATTCTATAAATTGATATTACAGAGTTGAATAGCAACCTCTTTGATCTGTTATCTTTAAGATTCTTATTGTTGACAAAAGGAATAAATTCTGATTTTTGGTTTGAAATGTGATTTTTTATCCTGTTAATTTATGCGGGGAAAGCCTTCAGAAATGTTGTCGAGTTGTAATGGAATTAATTTATAGGTTCCTTTTTATTTCAAGAATTTTCAATTGATCTGCTCTTTTATTTGATTGGCCGTTGAAAAGAAAATTTCAAGGTTTTCAAGATAGCAGTTGATTATTGGTCTTTGTTACTTTTAACTCTATGAACCAAGTTCTGATCATAGGATTGATTATTTAATTGTAAAAATAGTTAGAGATAAAAAAATGTTATGGAAAAATTTAGATATACAATATGTTCGCTTTGAAAAAAATGTGGAACTTTGATCTAAAGTAAAACTTAAAAGCTTTATGTTGCAAGCTTTAGCTATGGGTGTGGTTAGTTAGAGAAGGAATCAACAGCTAATAATAAAACTTTGTCTGTTCCATTCCATGGTGACCTTTTTTTAACCTTGATAGTTATTGCTTTTGGATTTAATATTATAATGATGTTGGACTCTTAAGAATCCTTTTTTAATGATGTACTTAGTGTGAAATGGTAAAAGGAAGCATTTAAGGCTGTGGAAATTTACACAAATCAGCTTCCATATGTTCTCAAATGAAAGTTGTATGATCTGACTAGAGTACCTATGGAAAGGCAGAATATTTTGTTAAATGTGGCTTAGTGAAGGTACTTGGATGGTTGAGATAAAATAGCTAGAAAATTGTTTGATAAAGAGCTTGAACTATTTATTGCAATGATAGAGATACTTACCCATTAATTGTCAACTAATGAACTTCTACTATGCTTATTTTGATTGTAATTTTTTAAATTTATTTAAATGCAATTATTTCATTATTATGTTGATTATTTTTATTGCAGTGATAATTGCTCGAGTAGATTTGAGGTCATTTATGTTTATCCATTATTTCTCACTTATTTTTTTCTTGGGTTCTTAATATTTATTTTTTATTCTAATATTTTTCAATGGTTTTTTTACAAGTCAATTGTTAAATTCTTTTTAACATACACTAAAGGGAATTATAAGTGATAAATGGTAAAACTAATATAGATGATTATGAAAATAACCTAAATTTGCTTAAAAATTGAAGTAACAAAATTTTTTTATCATTTGTTAATATATCAGTATGAGCAAGATATTGATGTTTTGTATGCATGTGGTGTTAAGCTTTTGTAATTTTTTGTTGATTATGCTTTCGTTATTTGATTCCTTTCTAACTTATTTTCCCAAAAACTAATTACCTTGAAAGCAAGTTTTTACAAAGGTTTTCATTAAACATTGTATGCAAAAACCATTTATAGATATTAATATGTTTTATGAGCTAAATGTCCTGCTGCCTAGGTAGATTTACTGGCAGGTGTAAATTTGAATATTTTATGTTTGATCGATAATTTATTTCTAATTCCTTATTCCTTACTTCTTTAGACACTAGAGTCATTTTTCTATGTCATGTTTCAATCCCATTTTGTTGTTGTTTTGATATATAATCAAAATTATGCTCTTTCTTAGGTTGTTGTTGAGTGTTTTACTTCAAGTGATGTTAAATATGTTAAATATGATCATTCGCTTTCACATATGATATAATATACCATAGCATGAAACATTTCTGACTGTGATTGTTTTAATTTTGTTGCAGGTTCATATCTTTCAATCAACATTTTTTTTATTTAATTCTTTGTAAGGTTTGATATTGATACTTATTTTTTGCTTCTCTCTTTCTTAATATGTAGATTTTGGTTTTTCTCTTACTTTACATATTTAGTTCTGAATTTAATAATTTTATTTGATTACATTATTCTTTTCTCGAGGTTTTCTTTGTTTTTATATTTAATAAGTTTTTTGATTCTGTGATTATTTTATTTTATAGTTTTCACTGTGTTCCTTCTTTTCAGCTATGAATTCATGTTTGGTTTCTTTTCATTGTAGGTGTATTGCTCTTGCGTTCTTTTGATCTCGAGTTTCTATTCATAATTTAGATTGATTGGTCTTATTTCTGATAGTTTTGAAGTTGGGATTGATCACAATATTATTTTTTGTGTGATATATCAGTACTAATTTTTTTTTAATCTTATGTAACATCTCTATCTATATATGCTATTATTTTTTGTTATTATTTTCTCCTTTCATATTGCTTACCATTTTTTTGGCATGGACTGTTTTTTTTTTGTATTATCTTCCTTCTATCATTGGCCTTGAGTTTTGTGAGCTTTTGAAGTATTTTTTTTTTGGGTAAAACCGTAACTGATTAAGAGATTTGTTGGTTTGATAATATAATATATAATAAAATAATTTTTTTTTGTGTCATATGTAGCGTTATGATTTAACTTAAAATAAATAGATCATAGAAATGTTTTATTTGTTGATTTAGATTCCTATTCAGCTTTGATTGATGTGAGTTTTGTAACATATTTTGGGTTTTAATTTTTAAGCATATACCAGTTTACGTTGCAATAGAAGTGATGGCATAATTGTGTTGAGTTTATGTTAGAGGAAGTATTTCACCTAATAATGAAAAGGTAAGTGATTGTTCCTTGTGGATTTGGTCAAGCTTTTGCTTTGGTTGTAAAGAAACTGTTCATTTAAGGTATGGAATTGTTTCTCTCTAAGGGAAAACCAATTTTAATTTAAAGATGAATTTAGTTTTCAGGTCTAGATTTTTGCTCGTGGTGTATTTAGTTCAAAAGAGGAAGAAACCTGCCAACATCCTTGCCAACAAGAAGGGAAAGGGAAAAAAAAAAGAAAGGTAAGAAAAGAAATAGGAGTAAATGGAAAGAAACTACAAAAAAATTTGTTTTGTGGTTTGTCTATAATCTCTGTTTCTTTTCATTTTTTTCTCCATTAAATTTTGATTTCTTTTATTTTTGTTTTTGTTTGTTTATTGTTTTTTCTAAGGTTAATATATTTTTTTTTGGGTTATGTGTTTTCAAAATTTCAAGTGTTTAAACGTTTTACCATGGATATAAGAATTTGTGCTCTGCATTTATTTATTTATTTTTTCCGTTATTATTATGCTTCTTATGCAATTGTTTAACTTTCTATTTTGCATTTGATTGTTTATTATTCTTATGGAAATATCATTAAATTATTTTGGTTGTTGAGAAAGTGTGTGAAAAAAGAGGATTTTTTTAGGATGAAGTAGAGTTTAATGAGGATGGTTTACATGATGAAATGGCTGAGACTTTATATAAAAGAAGCTAGAATTAGTTATTTGTTATTTTTTTATTTCAGATGAAAATATTTTGCATTCCTATTGTAAAATTGTTTGCTGTCATGAATGGAACAATGATTATGTTTGTTGAAATTAGTTACTTTGCTAGGTTTTTGAGATTTTGAAAATTTTGAGAATAATTTGAATTTGGAGTTGAATTTGGTTGAATTAGTTTTTCTCTCCTCAGTTGTTAAAGGGGTTTTATGCGAGAGAAGCCTTCACAGTAGTTATCGAGCCTTCCTATAGCAACTTGCTGCATAATTGGTGGACAAGTAAGTTGCTTTTTTCCTAGAATTTTTAACTTGATCGTAATTTATGTTATTGCTAGAACTACACAAAGGATTTGGAGTTGGCTAGGATCCATTAATTGTTTTATTAAAAAAAGGCATCTAAAGAATTTTGAGTAACATTTTTTTTGTGAGATTAAGCAATTAATTGTGCTTCAAATCATATATATTGTTAGGGTATTGTCAAATATCAAGTGCATTTACATGAAATTTTTTTAATCATTCATAGTATACATAAATCTGTGTGCTTTTCGTCATATAATTAAATTTTGATGTTGTCCATATGTGCTATATTACTGCATTTGTTGTCTAAAATCTATACGTGATTTTGGGTATTTTCTATATTAGAATTAGTTTTTGATGATGTTAATAGTTATATAATCGTTATTATCGGCATTGGTCTATCTGAAAGGTTAACAATGACAAGAATATTTTAACAAGTAGAGGAAAAAGCAAAATGAAAAAAGGAATTAGAAAAGGAAGGGAAACATTAGCTCACAATAACATTTTATATGGCTCTGGTATTTATGGTATAAAACAATGCATTTTTGTTTTTTTTAAATAGTGCTAAGGTGATTCTTTTGATGATTTATGTATTATCTAAATCAACTTTTTATAGAAATGGTATCTTCTAATGGTTATGGTTATTATCTACATTGAAGTTTGGTTTGTATATTGGGTCCAGTGCATGACAAAATAGCATTTCTTTTCTTTTTGTTAATTAGATGTAGGTGATTATCTCTTTCATCCTACTTAAGATTTGAAATGATAAGTATGTTACAAGGGCATGGATTTTTTTTGTACTTTTTTAGGTTCTTTTTTTGAGGGTTCATGCATATTTTATATATGATTTTGCATGATTTTGTGAGATGGAAAGTGCTTTGCTTCAATGTCTAGGATTCACTTGCTTGAACTTGCTGCACGATTGTACTAGGTAATCATTGTTGAGATCTTTAATATCATTATGTTGAATGTATTCTTTTTATTTGTCTTAGCAGATACCGAGAATTGGCTCACTGATCTGATGCGACTGTAGAGCTTATGACTGTTGTCGGACTTACAGTTAATCCCCTATCACAAAAGCTACAAAATCTAATTGATGTAGGTAAAGATGTTAAAAGTAGAACTAATGTTTGAAATAAACTTCAAGTCATTTAAATCAATTGATTAGTTCATTGTTATTTATTTTTTTTATTGTTTCCATCTTCAGTTGCTATTAATGAAACATAGATTTTTTAGAGCTCTATGTTAGTTAATTAATGAGCATATCAATTGCTTATTTATCAAATAAGAATATATCACCGGTTAACTTTCTTTATGTATTTAGCTTTCATTCTTAGCTTTGTATGGCATTAAAAGGTGTTACGAGCACTATATTGTCTACTTTGATGTCTTGAGAGTTGCCAAATTGATAGAACATCAGAGTCTCTATGTTAACAGAAGCCACTGGCTACATCCAGTTCCTACATGACAAAGTTCAGGCATTTTTTTTCCCTTTTACCATTCTTTTCATACTTGGCTATCCATGTTTTGCATGTGTAAACCTGATCTATCCTCAAGGGTAAGAAGCAATCAATGGAAAGAAGCTAATTAACTTAATTAAAGAATATAGTCTCAAGTTTAGGGATCCTGAACAAGTTTTTTCTTCTATTTTCTTTGCTGCCAGTTTTTTCTTCCATTTCTTTTGTAGACATTGATTGTGCTATTTATGAATATATTACTCTGTGTGACACTGAGCACGCCATTTGTGCATTCAAAATCTTTATGGATAATTTCTCCCAAATTTTTTTAAAAGGCTCGCTTACTATATCCTATGCAAGCTCAAACTATCACTTTGCCATTTCACTTTTTTATGTGTTAATGTACGTAAAATGTTATTTAACCCCTATTTCAATCCTTTTTAATGTTCCACCCTCTCTAATGTTAAAACAAGCTTAAACTATACCTTTATTTCTCTTTTAATTGATCTACCTGCGCAACGCGCGGGTTTTTCCTAGTATATATAAAGTTTACATCGCTCATTGGGCCGAACCGGTAATATTGGTAGCCGGTCTTTGGAGAAAAATAAGTGGTGCAGATTTGTCTATCACTCGCTATTGTTATAACGCTTCGGTCAACGAAAAGCTGGTAGAGTGAGAGAGAAACATCTTAGTTTGGTACTATTTTCTGAGCCAGATCTACCCGTGAGCAGATCTCTAACAAGGTATTATTTTTCCTTTATATTTTCGGTTTTTTATTTCTTTTCCTCTATATTCTCTTTCTAGTTTGCTTCTTTTGTTGGAATTTTTTTTTATTATGTAAAAAAATATTTCTGGTTTAAAAAAATTTTTTAATTTTTTTTATTTAAAAATTTCTCACAGTCCAATTCAAACACAAATCGGCTGAAACTCGTAATCTTGTTAGAAAAGTTTCGTCTGTACGATAAAAAAAAATTAACTAAAATCTTATTTTGTTTGATTTAATAATCATGGATGGAGTAGAAGACGATATTTTTTTTTTACTTTATATGGAAAGTAGGTGTTCAGATCCACAGTTCCATACCTTTTTACACTCACTTTTATACCTATTTTTATGCGAGAAATTTTTTATAAAACCCTCAAATTGCTCTTTATATTCCACTTTTTTTTTTAAAAAAATGAATGATTAAATATTTTATTTTTAATATAATCTAAATTACTTAAATATCTTATCTTTTTTTTTCTTTATTTTTTTAAAATTTTCACGCCTATTGCTTGCCGAAGACGATTTGTTTTCAAAATGCACAAAAATGTTTATTTTGATATCTTCCTTCTTTTTATATAATTACTTATTCATAAAAGTATATATATAAACTTTTAGATCTAATGTCAGAATCCGCAATCTTATTTTAGATACATTGAGTTTTGGGCTTTTTGTAAGAAATTAAAGTTAGAAATATAAAGAGTAGAAAAAAACAAACATTTTGGTATAATTTTTGAAGCAACTCTCTTGCAGCCTCCTGTCGCCCGTTGGTTACCGTTGTAGGTCGTCGCCGGCCGCCGCACGCCTGGTGAGGTTTGCTTTAAAAAATATACGAAAAGTTTTATTCTTTCTTCCTCTTTTTATTTCCAGTTTTCGTTTACTTCAAAAACATTTAAAACGCAGTAGGTTTGAAAAAAACACGTTCTTTTACATTAGATCTAGGATTTTGTGTATACCTTTATGAAAAACTAATTATATAGAAAGGAATAAAATATCCAAAAGAACATTTTGACATTTTTTTAGACAAATCATCGCCGGCAACAGCTCGCAATGGTGATGACTCATGGCCTGCGTGAAAGGCGCCTGTGGAATTCTTTCACGCCGGCATTTGAATTCTGAAGGAAAATAAAAGAAAAGGATGATATTTAAGTAAATTAAATTATATTAAAATAAAAAAATTTTATTATAAAATCAATTAAAATGGGGTATAAAGAGTTATTTGTGTGCTTTTAAGAGAATTTCTCTTTCTAAGCACTTAATTATTGTATGCTTTTAAGAGAATTTCTCTTTCTAAGCACTTAATTATTGTATTTTTTTTTTATCAAAACGGTACATTATATATGAGAGATTATAATAGTAATTAAAAATTACATTTATAAATCACTTAAATTAACCAATTAAATCAATATATAACTACACATACAATTTATGCACCTACTGAAATTTAAACTTGAGAATTTTTTTGTCTTTTTAAGATCATCAAATAGCTTCCTTACCGCCAAGATAAACTCTCATTGGCACTTGTATATTTTCAAATGATTGTCTTTTTTTTAAAAGAAATGATCCACTTACTAAAGTAGAATACTAATTCAGTTTTAAATTGGTAAATAAGCGCTTCAATATCAAGGTTAAAAAACAATCATGCATATGAAGTGAAATTATCACATTAATTATTAATTATTATTTTTACCTTAAAAAGTGTCTATAGTCTTAAATTTGATAATTCATATATAAAATTCATATTTGTGTCATGTAAAATTTATTTTATGTCGTGTAAAATAAGAAATTTTATATTAATTTGTGTTAACAAACTAAACATAAAACTTTTTTTTTTAATTTTTGGTATATTCATATGTACTTTTAGTAAGATTTTAGTATATGTCATTTTCGTATCTTTTATTTATGTCGTTTTCATGTGAAGTTTATCTTGAGTAGACCTGCTCATGGGCCGGGCCGGGTTCGGGACGGGCCCATGACAGGTATTAATGAAATTTTCACATGCCCAAGCCCGGTCCGGCCCGCATTCGGGCCTGATTTTTCTGTTTAAGCCCGTTTTCATTTTTATACTACAAGCCCGAGCTCGATTCGAAAATAAATTTTTTATATTTTAATTTTATATTTATTTGTTTTTTATTATTTTATACCATTTAAAATTTAATTTAATTTGTCAAAATTTATATATCAATTTCCATATTAAATATTTATAATCATATTTATTATTCAATAGTATTTTATATACATATAATTATATTATATTTAGTAAATATATATAAAAATTTAATTAATATTAAAAAAGATATATAAAAAATAAAAAAAAAATTCATAATTCGGGTTGGGCCGGGCCCGGGCTTTGAAAGGCAAGCCCGAGGCCTGGCCCGTATTTTAAACGGGCCTAAAAATTTTGCCCAAGTCTGTTTTTTTATCAAATATTTTTGTCCAAACCCGACCAAATTTAGAACGGACTCTTGGGCTTGGACGGTTAGCCCGACCCTTAAGCAGGTCTAATCTTGAGATACTCAATGATAAAATTTTATATATATAACATTTATTAGTATAATAATTTTTATTTATTTATTTCGTCGAAGATATTTTGTGCATAGGATTAAAAATAAATAAGAATCATATGTAATTGTATTGTTCGATTTTTTTTGAAAGGGTACATCTCATTCAAAGTTACAATCATAATCAGATATTACATTCGATAAACAGGTAACTTGATGAACTGGTAAATACAATAACAATATTTAACAAACTAACTAAATAATAGCAAAATAAACAAATCTCACATTTAGCGAGACTCGAACTTGAGACCTCAAAGTCTCAAGGCCTCCTCCTTGTCATCAAGCCAAGGCTTTATCGACTGTATTGTTCAATATTTAATAGGATTTCTTTTTGTATAAAATTTTAATAGGTTTTAATATGTAAAAAAGAGAAACTTATTTACGGGCGTATATTTGAATGGTGCCCATGTGGTCGTGTCAGTTATTCTTTAGTAAAAACTTTTTTTAATGGGGACCATTTTAGATTTTCACATATTTTTGAATTGATAATTTACTTATTTGAATCGAGTCAAGAAAATTTAATTTTAGATTCGAGTAGTCATGCGATGCTTTGATTCCTAAAAATCGGATCTAACTTTTTTTATTTTCACACAGTTGGTTAGGCTGTGCTCAATGTTTTCGCTCGAACTTTAAGCTAAAATTTACTTAGCTAACTCAAAATTCAATTGTTCAGATTGATCCTAATACACTTACTTATAGTACACATTTGTTTTTCTATACAATTACCCAATAAAAAAAATACTTTAATCAACACTAAAATTCTTTCAGTTCACTATTTACATCTTACAATAAATGTCTGAATACCATACTTGCAAAATACAATTTCGAAATCTCATAGGCATTTGATCAGAACCTTTTCTCAACAATTAGCTATTATTGCAAGTAAATTTGTACAATAGAAGAGGGTGAGCTTACAGTCAATAAAAAATATATATAAAAGAACTGATATTATGCATTCTTATATGAATATGTTGAAAACATATTTAAGAAATATATAGTCAGTATTATAAACAGTATTGAGCACTCTATCGGAAAGGATATTATAATCGATTAGGAATGCTAGGCTGAGTATTGAAAGATGCTTTAGAGCACTTCCCTTGTCCTAGTATCTAAATTTGACTATAGGGAGTTTTGAAAACTTTACAGAGAGGGAATTCATGCATAACAAATCGGTATAAAACCTTTTAATTCTTTAGTGACGGTACTTAATAATAAACAATAATTATCGAATGGTTTAGTAAAATATCCGATAACCATTCAGTTCCCTGTTCAGCAAATCATTTTGTAGACAATTTAGAAATCAATTCAGTCACAATTCAGATAAGAAATCACTCACTTATGACACAATTCAGAAAATTGTTTAGAAGATCACAAGTTCAGGAAACCTTTTAGAAAATTAATTAGAAATCACTTACTCAGAATATAGTTCAAACAATCGATCAGAAAATCCCACACTTAGTAAACCTTTCAAAAGATCAATAAAAAATCACAAGTTCAAAAAATTGTTTAGAAATCAATTACACAAAAAACCATTCTGAATTAGTTTAGAGATCAATTCAGTAAACACTTAGTAAATAGTTAGTGAATCAGTTTGGTAAACAGTTCAAATAGTTAGTAAACGTTTCCATAACCATTCTATAAAACAGTTCAATGATAATTTAGTAACAAATTAGAAGTCAGTCAGTAAATAGTACAATAACTCTTTTCCTAACATTTCAGTTATAAAGTAGACTATGAAATATATCAGAGAAGGAATTCATGCATTTCAAAGTCAAAGTCATAATAGTGTAGCTTTTACTACTTCATTTTAAAACTGTACAATGCAAAAATCTTAAATTAATCATAATCATGTAGATTTCAAATGTTCAATTGACATTCAGATAGTCTTAAACGAGTAAAAAAACATGCAGATTTTCAAAGTTTCAAATAACACTTGTACCATTGGAATCAAACCATTTTCAAATTTCAGAGTCCAAATATTAGAGGTCTAGAAATCATTCAAAAATTCAGATAAATCATAATCATTTCAGAATTCAAAATTCAGAAATCATATAGATTCAAATAAATCGAAAGTAGTGGAGACATGGCAACATTTCAATAGAATCATGCACGGTCAGTATTCAAAAATAGTAAGACATATGGCCAAAGTCATAGTGGTGTCCTCAGTATGCATCGATCAAGTGACATCTGAGAGGCTGATAATTGGATCAAGGTCAATCAACAACAGTAATCAGTCATACAGTCATAGTTCAGTAATAGTGCATGATTACCCGAAGGCAACTATGGGGAACCATAATCTCAAAACATTTACCTGATTTCCATAAAAATCATTCTTGGGAGTGCTTGATTGGCTAGGGATTTGTCACCCCTGAAATTTCATCTCTCTAAACATAAAGCAATAATACAGTTATAGTATAACCTTTCGAGAATCAAGTTTCATTTCAAAATCATGTTCAGAAATTAGTATATTTTGTTCAATCAAATCCAGAACATTCCAATCAGTATCTTCAATTAGAAAGTATACACTTGCAATAAAATAAAGTTAGTTAATTCAAAATATTCAAAGCATTAGCTTCGATAAATAAATGAAACTTTTAGTACAACTCCTTTTGGTTAGTTCACAATATTCCAAACAATTACTTCGATCAGACATTTAAAACATTAACTTCAATTATACTGGCATATCCTGTGTCTATTATTTCACGTTTTTTCACACATTTTATATGGTTAGATTGTTTGTGATGCCTTACTTTCCTTTTTTCTTTCTCACAATAATCATTTAAAATTTGAATTTAACATTTATTATATGTAATATTTACATATTGGAATTTGTTTATCATTTACATCCCCTATTCCTTATACAACAATTTAGTACTATAAACAAATCTGAATATATAAAATTATATGATTATATCTCTCGGATATAAGCTCGTTGCCTCGAAGCATTAAATACGCAACCAACAATTCCCGAATGCAAATCGCGCAGTCACTGGAAGTACTCCGTAGATATTAAAATAAAAAGGTGAGCAAGCCACGGCTTAGTAAGAGAATTGTTTGCAAAATTAGATATGCTGAAATCTATATGCAATAAAATCCTTATTTTCCTATAGGTACTCTAGGAACCGAAATAGGAATGATACTATAATCAGTTAGGGATCCGGATGGAGTAAGGAAGGTATTTTGAAATACTTGTATTGTTTCGGAATCTAGAAGCGACTATAGAGAGTAAATATTGTTATTGGGATCAATCCTTTTCCATTTCTTTTTATATCCTTTTCAAAATAATGCTTTTACAAAATAAAGCACTTAAATAAAATAAACTAATATTCATAAATTCCTTCAAAGAATATTAGTTTAATTAACTTATAATTCTCATTTAAACTCATTTCACCTGTCACTGTATAAATCATAAACAGTACGGTACTCAATGTAGTACAGTAAACTATTAGAAATCATTTCCTTTTTTCATATAAATATATTCATATAATTTTTCATTTAAACACATTTTTTCATATCACATATCATTTCATATCTTATAAAAATGGAGATTAAAGCATCACTCAGAATATATTATGCGAGAGAGAAAGTACCTCGTAAGGCAATAATAACCATGTTAGATCTATGACCATAATCTAGGGTACTCCTTAGTCAAACAATAACCGGGTGTCAATCGGGATTGATTACATATCACGTCACGTATCACGTATCACATATCGGCATGATATGGGGCCTAGTAGTCTCAAAATAGTATTTTCATAATCATATCACCTTTATGGACATTAGTAAAATTTGAAATTCTTCAATCAGTTCATAATAGATTTTATTAAATTCTAAAGTGAATATTTATGGAAAATAATATATAAAATACTCACTTTTCATCTTTTCATCTCATAACCCATATCATATGCTGTAAAACATGTAAGAGAAATATTCTGTATTCTCTCTTTTAGCGAAATTGGCAACATGATTATTTAAATAATATTTTTTGGCATTCATATTTTATGAAAAGTAATCAATTTTTCATTTTCAAGGCTAGGAATTTATCAAATCATGTAATTAAATATTTTCTAGTATTTTTAGATAATATTCTAGAAATTTTCAACAGCATAATGGTTGTTATTATCCTAGCCCTCTTACAAATTAAACACAGCATCATATATAGCAAACAGCCTCAATTCCATAGATTCCAATGCATTTCATTTCAAAAATATTCTCATAATATTTTATGCACAATAATTATGCATTCGAAATATCGCTACAGCTTACATACGCACCCCTTACCTATGTAGCGTATTCGATTTTTTTATGTGCACCACATGAAATCTGTTATTCCTGGGCTGCAAATAATTCCACCAAAATTATTAGCTTAATAAATACTTATTTTTAAGCTATTATTTATATCTAAATGCAGCCTCATTAGACACTGCAATTATTTTTGCAGTATAATTTCTACCGCTAGAATAACTTAATTTTTTCGTTTTGCGTCGGATTTTAAATCCGAGCATACCGGTAAACTCCTTGTAATTCCTATAGTTTAAATCTACCCTCAAACCATCAAAATCAACCATGGATGATATCCCTCTTCATTTGGCTGAAAATGGTGGTGGGTGATTCCATGGGATTTTCAACAATTCAATGCTTAATTCATGTTCTACCATGCTTAAGAACTAATTTGGCACCCATTTTGAGATTAAAACACAATGGAACCTTAGGATTCCATGCTTGGCTGAATGCCTCCTTCATGGTGAATTTTTATTTTTCAAGATTTAAACAAACCCATGGCTAGAAACATGATCACTAAGCTTAGATGAATTGATTCATGTCATTAAATTCAAGAAAAGCACAAAGAATGGTGAACTTACCAAGCTTGGCTGAAACTTTGGAGAGTGTTTCTCCTTGTATAGTGCCTTAAGGATGTGATCTTGGTGTAGAATTGTAGAGGAGAAAGAGGATCAATTTTGGTATATAATTTGTATGAAAATTCTAAGTAGATCAAGAGATCTAAACTTTGAATTTTTTTTCGTTCTTTTTTCTTCAAAATGTCATGGGTTTCTTGGAGGAAGAAGGTGAACAGTGACTGCCGGCAGTTTACTGACTTTCAAAAATATTTTGGAACATGCAAAATGACCAAAATGCCCATAGTTATAAAATTTTGGACGATTTTGCCCTTACGGTCTCGCGGGCATAAAAACCATGTAAATGTGTTCCAAATTTTTGGATTCTAGTTCCAAATAGTCATATTAAACATATCTTAATGATTGCAAGTGGTTTCGTTGACGCGGGGTGCACGAATAATGAGAAATTATGATTTTACCATCGCGACCCGCTAACGAATTTTTTTGTTTTTGCAATTGTTTCTAAAAATCTATTGACACCATGTTGAAGTACTTTTCATGTAAAATAACGTGATATTTTTACTTTGTTCCAATTCATTTTGGTTTGGGAGGAATCTACAAAAATACCTTGGGGACGTATCCGTCATTTCTCAATTTGTTTGCCAACAACTTCAAATAATGAAAATAATATAATTTCAAGTCTCTAAAATTTCTTTCTTATAATCATTTCACCATTTGTATGCTATTCCCACATTCATATTTTCATCTGGGTGCTAAAATTCAAGTAGGGCCCACATTATTGCATATTTATAATTCACAACCTATTTACGAGATAAATAATTTATTAATTAATAAATGAATATCCGTACATGTATAGTACAAAATAATTAGGTTTCACATATACAGTTAGAACTTTCATTATTATAGAGTTAATCAATCTAAAACATGCATTTCCATTAGTCCTTCAAAACTATAGTTGACACATTTCATAAACCAATTCAGAAACGGAATCAATTTAGAAATTTGTATCTTCAGTTAGTTCATAAAGTGGTCAAATCAGAAGTCATTATAGTTGAAGGATAAAAATTCACCAAATATTCTCAATTCAATAACTAAGGCTCAAAATATTTTATTTATGTAAAACAGTGATAAGAAGACATGAGTATCTCTCGAGAAGGATGAAAATTAATAAAAATATCTTCGGAAACTGAGTTACAAATTTTGTATGTACTTGCAACCTTTAGGGAAACTTAACCAAAACACTTTTTCATGTCACTCGTAACCACAAAACTCATGCCAAATAATGATTTTAAGGAGTTAAGTTTATTTTAAGAAATTTCAGCAGTATAATAATACTACATATCCTAACCTCCTTGCATGAAAATACAGTTTATAACTACAATTCCAAATTCACATTTTCAACCAAATAATAAAATCCAATCTCATAAAATTCATTTTTATCATTGCACATGCAACATAGTATCCTTATGTTTCTTACATATATCTCCTATTACTCGATTATTACTAAATCGTGTAATTGGCACCAATATGTATACCTTACTTCAAAGCTGTAAAACACAACATATACATAGTCAATTCACCACATTTGAATTATAAAGAGTATTTAATTCTTTGAGACCTAGTACATTCTCTATTACAGTCTTAAACTTGGTCTACTTTATACCAGTACCAATATTTCAACTACTATTAAATCACCTCCGTTTTCAGTTCTAACTGCACCAGTAGTCTTGTATTAATTTGTACAATATTCTGAGACCTAAATTACATTGAATTGGGCGTGAATCCCTTGTGCCCTTCACTCGGCCGAAATGGCTTTTCTTGCTCGCATAGTACGTTTCAACAATCTAAGGCCATAAACACGTTCTACACACTTTGTACACTGATTCTACATCACTTTTACATGACAAAATACTGTGTTCATACATATCCAAGGCTGGCCGAAACCCTAAGGGACCATTTCTTATAGTTTCAATTCAATTTAAGCTCAAATGCACGCTTAATCACCTTAAACGCATAGCTTTAAACTATTAAATTATGAAAATTTCAAGATTTCTCTCACCTTTCTTCTTGACCAGATCTAATGGGGGCTGTTTCACCATGAAAATGATTACTTTAACACTTAATTGTGGTAGTACATTGTAGAGCTCTGAAAGCTGGACAAGTTTGGTGTAGATAGTTCTCGGTTTTGAGGTCGTTTATTAGGGTTTTTAAGGGCTTTCTCTCTCTTAAAGAAGCTTGGCCATGAAAAAATGAAGGGAAGATGGTGGCTGACAAGAATGATGGAGAAGAAGGTTGGAAATTTCTAAAATAATAATATCTTATGGTTCAAATGATCAAAATGCCCTTATACTTTAGAAAACTTTCAATTTTCCCTTTCACAATTTGATTTCAGTTTAAACAATTAGTTTAGCCTTCAAAATAACTTATTTAATCATAAAATATATCTATTTAACATATTCTAACCTTCAGTTAGGCCTTTGATAGGGCTTGACTAGTCAAATAGGCAAAATTACCAATATATCCTTAACTGTTGAATCGCGTAAATTTTGATTTACGTATGTGATTTAGTCTACTAATGAACATGGCATGAGACTACTTCATACAAGGATTTATCTATGAATATCGATTGGTCAAAAGTTAAATCGTTTGACCGTAATTTACGAAAATTTCATCAGCCTATGGACGTAATCATCATTTTTGAATTTACTGTACGCTTTTCAAAACATGCACAAACGAAGGAATTTCGAGGTGCAAATTTCTCCTATCTCAATTTTTCACTCCAAATGTCATAGCTTTGGAGTTTCACTCCAATCTGGATTGTAGAGATCCCATGGGGCCCACACGATGGTTTCTTTCTACAACTCTTATTATGTTTGATTTCTTAGTAATTTATTTTTTGTCTCTCATTTTCCTAACCTTTAGCTTATGGAGTATATTGGAAAAATGTGGTCCTCACGAGTCAAATTTAGTTCGATACAAGAACTTGAAACTCAACTTGAGTTTGATCTAATTTAATTTTTAAAATTCAATAGACTCATTACTCAAATAATTTAAGCTCAAGGTTGACCGAAAAATAAATGACAAATATATTTTTTTGTTCATAGGACAAACAAGGGAGAAGCAGATTTAAACATTGAACTTAATCTCTTTTAATGAGGGATAATTACCATTAAACCAACCATTGGTTGTTTATAAATGAGTAAAATTTGAATAATAATCGATTCGAAATTGAGAAGTTCACAACTAGTTTAACTCGTTTATACTACTAAAAAAAAAGTTTTGAGCAAATTATGAGTGGTTTTTGAACTTTTACATAATTTTTTGTTCTGTCATTAAACTTTACTTTTTTTCCAAATAGATCACTTAAGTTTACCAATTATATCAATTTTGATTATCTCAACATTTTTAAGCCAACCAAAGTAATAAAAAAATAAAAAGGTTGTTGGGGGTGTTTATTTGGATAATTTGATTAATTTCAAATTAAATCAATCAAAATTGAATTAATCAAATTTTATTATTTTATTTTCATTAACCAAACCGAATTTATGAATGTCAAAATTTTAATCGACCAAATTTAATTCAGCTAATTTTGGTACTAATTGAATAGTATAATACATTTAAATTATATTATATTTTAAATTTAAATTTTTTATATTTGAAATAAATTAAATAAAATCAATTAAATAAAATCATCCAACAAAATATTTAAATACCAAAGTATTATATTAAAAATTCTAACAACATTAAATGTAAAATATCATTCAAACTTTAAATATTAAACATATCTTTAGGTTTTATATATTATGTTTTTTATTTCTATATTTTAGATAATTCAATTTTTGAACCGAATTAATCAAAAACCAAATTCTTTTAAAATTATTTCATTAATCTATCGAAATTAATTCAATGGTAGATCGATTAATCAAATTAAATCAATTTGGGCAATTAATTCGGTTAAAACCAAAATATGAACACTTTTTAAGTTTGCTACTTACTGAATCAATCAAAAATTCAAAATCCAGGTCATTTTTGTTTATTTCCTTTATTCCTTTTTCTTTCCTATTTTTTTTTTACTCATAGGAAGGTATATGATTTTAATTTTCAGATGAAAAAAATCTTAAAATCTAGGGTTTGAGTTTGATTGACGTTTAAGCTTGTGTAATAGCTTATGTGACAACCACATCACTTTTTTTTGTTCACTTGGTTTATTGAAATATGTTAAGGTGATCGAATTTGATATAGTTAGCAAACTCAATGATCTATTGGGACAAGCCATAGCGATCAAAATGGGAATTCCGTGGAACTCTAATGATCATTGGTGTAATTTATTCAAAAAATTTTATGGACATTTTCAAAGTGTAATAAGCTTTTGATTGTACATGGTCAAATTATATCTTCTAAGTTTTTGAAGTTTCAAAAGTGCCATCTAGAATTTTGGATAAGCGGTAAAGAGCTATCCCTTGTCAGTAGATGTATTTTATAAAAGCCTTAAATCAATTCACCATAAATGCATATAAACAGTAAGTTTTTTTTGTTACAAACAAATTCAATAATTAAAGATAAGATGGAAGTTATTTGGATTCAAACTCAAGTTTTACAATATGTCATAATTCAATCCTTTTAGTTATTACTATATCATAAATCAACTAATATCATAAGAGTAATTACATCATACCGTGGGAGACACATAGTGTAGTAAAAAAATGAAAAAGGCTGGATACGGGATAGTTCTTTAATTTTGGAATTAAAAATATGAATAAAAATCTAATCCATATTATAATTAAAAAAACATTGTTTCTTTGAAACTTCACTAACTTTTTACTTTTGTTATTATTATTTTTTTAAATTTTCAGCTGAATGAAGTTTAATTTCTTTGATTATTTTTTCCGAATCCTTCAATAATATTGGTGGTCATAGCAGTGAAAGTTCTGGGGTTTAATAGTTAATTTTCTTGACAGGTTCGAATGAAGGATTGAAGTGTTTAGAGTGGGAAAGCAGTGTTCGAAGTAACAATGGATTTAAGCACAGTAGATCTCTTATTGGGCAAGGTTGTCACCATCTTACAAAATGAAGCATCATTGCTAAGTGGGGTTCGTGATGAAATCACTGAAATCGAGCGTGAGTTGAATAGCATGAGAGCTTTTCTTGTGGATGCTAACAAAACAGCACGAGTTCGTACCCAAACAGAGAACAATTGGGTAGCCAGTGTGCGAGACATGGCCTCTGAAATTGAAGACGTCATTCACGAATTCATGTACAAAATGAGCAAGCAACAACAATGGGGAGGTAATAAATACTCAAGTTTTTTCCTCAAGGGCATTCACATTCCCCAAAATCTTTTCTTGAGGCATAAAACAGCTAACAAGCTGCAAAATATCAAAAAAAAACTTGCAAACATAGACGATCGAAACAGGAGATACGGAGGTAATCGCTCAGAAGGAAAAGGTGCTGAAAAAATGGAAGGAATGCCTGGCAATTATGATCCTAATCAGTGGAAAATTGAGAGTGAATCTTCTCTCTTTGTTAAAGATGATGAACTTGTGGGCATCGAGGAGACACAAAACAAGCTGCTGGGTTGGTTGACAAGTGGAGAACTTCAAAGGATAGTCATTTCAATGGTGGGGATGGGTGGTTCAGGCAAAACTACTCTAGTTGCCAACACTTTCAACAAAGAAATAATCAAGCAACATTTTGAGAGTTGTGCCTGGATCACTGTCTCGCAACAGTATGTAGTGGAAGAGGTACTTAGATCCATGATAAAAGAGATCTACAAGAAGAAAAATGAAAAAGATGTTGAGAACTTGAACACCATGAGCTACAGGGATTTGGGGGAAATGCTCCAGAAGTACTTGGAGAGAAGGAGATATCTGATTGTGCTAGATGATGTGTGGACCACCAGTCTCTGGCAGGAGATAGGTAGAGTGCTTCCCGATGGAAAGTATGGAAGTCGTGTCATAATGACTACACGAATTCATGATGTAGCTTATTTCCAATATGGGGCTATAAGACACGTGCATGAACATATGCCCTTAGCAGAGAATGAGGCTTGGATGCTATTTTGCAGGAAAGCTTTCCCAAGCAATCTTGGTCGATGTCCATCAAATCTTGTTTCTTTAGCGAGAGACCTAGCTGAAAAATGTGAAGGCTTGCCATTAGCTATTGAGACTTTGGGTGGTTTATTGTCTTGCAAGACTTCCATAGATGAATGGAGAATAGTTCATGACAACTTAAGTTGGGAGTTAGACAACAACCAGGGGCTTGAAAGAGTGAAGCGTATCTTGTTGCCTAGTTACCATGATTTACCTACCAGACTTAAGCATTGCTTTCTATATTGTTGTATATTTCCCGAAGATTATAGGATTAGGAGAAATAGGCTCATTAGACTTTGGATGGCAGAAGGCTTTGTTGAACCACATCAAGGAGTAACACCAGAAATGGTAGCTGAGAGATACTTAATGGAATTGATTGGTCGAGGCTTGCTTCAAGTTGAAGAAAAGAATGAAGCTGGAAGGCCCATAGCATGTAAGATACATGACATTGTGCGGGAGCTTGCAATTTCAATATCAAAAACAGAGAAGTTTGTTACTATATCTGATGGCAAAGAAGCAATACCAGAAGACAATGGAATTCGGCGCTTATCAATTTTGACAAAAGACAGAGAGATGAAAGCTGGAGGAAAGGATATACCACTACTTCGTTCAGTGTTTGTTTTTGCTAATGGTGAAATGTCTAGATCTTCCTTCTGTAAGTTGGCATCGGGTTTTAAATTGTTGACAGTATTGGATTTAGAAGGCGCCCCAATCAATGAACTCCCAGATGAAGTGGTAACGTTTTACAATTTGAGATATCTTAACTTAACAAGAACTCAAGTGAAGGAGCTCCCTAAATTGATTGGAAATCTCTGTAACTTACAGTCATTGCTCCTCAAGGAAACCCAAATTGAAGAGCTTCCGTCAGGAATTGTGAAGTTGAAAAATCTAAGGCATCTAATCTGTTACCATTTCAGTAGTAGAGTGACTGACTATGATCGTTGGGTCAGCATGCATGTACCATCCAACATTTTTAAAATGAAGAGCTTACAAGTTTTGACTTTTGTGAAGACAGGGGACACACTTGTGAAAGAACTCCACAAAATGACGCAACTGAAAAGGCTTTGCATTGCCAATGTTAAGGAAGCTAATGAGAAAGACTTGTGCCATTCCATTGGAAATCTAAGCCTCCTTCGCTATCTATTGGTGATGTCAAGAAATGAGAATGAGCGGTTAAAGATGGATTCACTTCTTTCAGCTCCTCCTCGCCTCCAGAAACTTTATTTGGTTGGAAAATTGGAGAAGGTGCCCCACTGGTTTAACTCCCTTCAAAATCTTACAAGTTTGAGATTACATTGGTCTAGATTGGGGGAAGATTGTCTTGCTCATATCCAATCATTGCCTAATCTGGGACTATTGACACTTGTAAATGCATTCGAGGGAGAGTGTTTATGCTTTCGTGAAGGGTTCCAGAAGCTTAAGGAGTTACGAATACGTAATTTCCCCGATTTGAAAAAAATTGTGATAAACAGAGGAGTGATGCCTGGTCTTCAAGTTCTAGCTATCAGTGAATGCCAAAATCTCGTGGAATTGCCACATGGTTTGGAAAGTCTACCTGACCTGAAAAATGTTTATTTGCGGAGTGTTTCGAGTGAGATTACAAAGAAAATATGGGGATATGCGGCAAGTATGATCCTGCCAGCCACGGTGATAGGAAGAGTAGAAGACGATGAACACAAGTTGAATTGGTATCTATACTGTTGATGTTTCTGCAAACCAAGATGAATCTCTCCAATCGTAAGTACCAAATTCAAATCCCTTTACATATCCACAGCCCAAGCCTGACCCTAAGATTAACACACATAATGACTTTGTTCTACCAGACTGCCTAAAATGCATGCCTAGTGCAGCCGGTTAGATTTTCTCTATTGTTTCACCGACCTCCAATGTGACCATTTTTTTTTCTTTCCAGGTTATTTGGAAAACTTGAAGCATGATTATGGTGAGTTTGGGTCGAATAAAATTCCAGTTCATGGAGCAATGGCTATCCCACTGCCTGCTTTTCATCACATCTTTTATCCTTTCTATATGTATATTGCTATTGGTTTGTTGGTATGTCTTTCTATATGTATATTGCTATTGGTTTGTTGGTATGTCTAACATATATCGCTACTGTCATCTATATCGCCATGACGTTATTGGTATGCATGTATTAAATTTGCCACTGTCAGTTAAGACTATGCTCTTGGTTTGTATAATATATTTAATATCAGTTTTCTAAGATTTCCGAGCAGCAGCATCAGCCTGCAAGTAAATGAAATATAGACGCTTCTATGCAAGAATGACTGAATTGGGTCTGTCAAGCACCAAGTTATTGGCAAGAGGCGAATAAATCTCCAAGCGAGACTAGGTAGCAGATTGTGGAGACGATTTCAGGGAGTAAGCAGCAGATGGTGGAGAGATTTCCGGAGCTGTAATCAACTTGCGGCCGGTAGAAGCATTTTGTCAATGTGTTTTCGGACTGGTTTATGGAATTTGCAAAACTACTGTAAACCAAAAAATAATCCTTATCAACCTACCATCTTTCACTGCCCGAGTTTTGCTTGGGAAGTTGAAACCAAACAACGAAAGTTTTGGAGTTTAATAGTTGAATTTTCTTGACAGCTTTGAGTAAGGCTTGAAGGGTTTAGAGTGGGGAGTAGTGCCCAAAGTAACAATGCCTTTAAGCACAGTACATCCCGTATTGGGCAAGGTTGCCTCCATCTTAAAAAACAAAACATCATTGATGATGAAATCATTGAAATCAAGCATCAGCTGAATAGCATGAGATCTTTTCTTGAGGATACTGACAAAACAGCAGCAGTCCACAGCCAAGCAAAGAGCGATTGGATGGCAAACGTCCGAGACATGGCCTGTGAAACTGAAGATCCCAACTCGTCGCGGCTTCCCACGATTCCATCTTTGCAGAAGATACCACCACCACAACAACAACTCCTATTGACACCTAAAACGCACCTAAAGTTCCTCGAAACGACTATGAAGAACCTCCACCCAATGCCACGTGCTTGAATATTAGATACAGGTATTTTTAAGGCCTTTCAGAAAAACAATTAATCCAAAACAAAGAGTAGAGGATGAGTTTTAAAATTTTTTTAGACAATTCCAACACTAATGATTGATGGGCAGCAACTATGGGCAGTAGTCGACACTGCGATCTGACGCTGGACTATGGACATAGATGGTGGTTATCATTGAGACTTCAAAATTTCAAGAAAGAATATAAATACCAACCCACCAGACAATGTAAATAACACAGTGTGACTATTCTAATCTTTTACTTAAGTTATCCGTCCTTTTACTTTTTCATTCCACCAAACACCAAGTCATTAATAAAGTTTACATCACCCAATGGGCCAAACCGGTAATATTAGTAGCCGGTCCTTGTGGAAAAACCAAGTGGTGCAGATTTTTCTTTGGTTAAAACAAGTGATGCAGAGATATCTCTCACTTCCTTCTATTATATCGCTTCTGTCAACGAAAAACTCGTAGGCATAGGCAGAAACAGCTTGGTTTGGTCATATTTTCTAAACGAGGTCTAGCAGATCCATAGCAAGGTATCATTTCTCTTTTCCTTTATATTTTCGTTTTTATTTTCCTATATATTCTCGTTCTAGTTTGCTTCTTTTTGTTGGAATTCTTTCTTTTTTTATTATGTAAAAAAAGAATTCTGGGTTTTAAATAAATAAAATTTTAATTTATTCGATTTAAAAATTTCTCACAATCCAATTCGAACGCAAATCGGCTGAAAAATGAAATCTTTATTTATTGGATTTAATAATCATGGATAGAATAGAATACAATAAAATTTTCTTTTTATTGTGTTCGGGTCCGTACCTTTTTTAACTCACTTTTGTTCTTATTTTTATGCAGGAAATTTTATATATAATTAAGATGATATCCCTGTTTCGCATAGGTTTTTATTAATATATATTATATTTAATAATAAATGAAGATAATTATTTTAAAAAATATCAATCTATTAAAGAAAAATAATAATATTTAATTTATCAATTAATCATAGTATTTATTTTTTATTTCTATTTTTTTAAAAAAATTTTAATACAAAAATAGAAAATTAAATAAACCAAAATAAAAAAGTTTATAAAATATTTAAATTTTTATTCGGTTTAACCATAATTTATTTGTCTCGAAATAAATTTAGGTTAAACTAATCTCCTACTACTACTTTTTCTTTTTAATTGTGGTATTTTCTAAGTGTTTAACATTGAGTTTATTTATTTATTACTATATTTTTTCTTTTGTAACCTTCGATTTTCATATTTAAAAAATTTTTTTAAAAAGTTTTTGATTCGTAGTTTTATTTTATATATATTTTTTGTTTATTTGTGTTTAAGTTGTAAGAAATTATTTTTGAAATTTTTTACTTTATACTATAATTTTATTATTATTATTTTGAATTTTTATATTATTTGTAATATTTTTAGTATTTTATATAAATTTTTGCAAACCAAATTTTTTAAGCATTTGATTTAAATTTGTAAAAAAAAATTTAATATGTTTTTATGAATATTTGGTTTAATTCCTTACTTAACAAAATTCAAACCTATTCTTGGGCCTTACTTAACAATGTAAGTTTTATTTTAATTTCCTAAATAATAACAAAAAAACCCCATTAATTTTGACAATGAAATTGTTATGATTGGCCCATATCTTGATAATAATGACACAAAACAAATAACAATTTAACACATTAGTGCTCCACTTACAAAAGTAGACAAATGTCAACCATTTACTTTTTGTTCTTTTTATATATAGTATAGATCTGCAAATTACTTTTACATCCCAATTTTTCTTTAAAAATTTATACTAAAAAATTTTTACTTCCAATATAATTTAAATTACTTAAAATTTTTTTTCTTTTAGTATTCGGCTGTTGGCTTAATGCCCGCCACCGACATTAGCTAACCGACAATGATTTGTTTCTAAAATACTCTTAAATACGTATTTCGGTTTAGTCGTGTCAACACGATACTTTTCGTGTTTTTACGTGTCTAATACGATTAAACACATGAAAGGTATAGAAACATATTTAAGAAAATCGTATTACAAGAATACATGATTAACACGTAGACAACATAAGAACACGTTTAAAAAAAATCATACTACAATGATACACATTCAATACGTATAAGACAAGATAATCATGTAAGCTTTTAGTGGGAATTGAATTATGACAAATTACCAAATGAATAATTATATTGTATTGATATAATATGTTATGAAAATTAATTAATTTATATCTTTAAAAAAAACTTATGCTTTAATGAATATTGCAAGAAAATAAGTTAATAAAATTAATTATGAAATTAACTCAGTTAATTGTGGTTAAGATAATATAATTTTAAAATTCTGAAAATAAAGAATTGAAATTAAGAAAAAATTATTGTAAGTTACAATTCTTTACATATATGATACTATAATGTATAAATATATATGATATTTATTATAATGCATAAAATATAATTCTTGTTTTGTGCTAATATGAGATTGTATAATTAATTAATTATTTTTATGTCATTGATTGGGTACCAACTCTTTGAATTGTTGTTTCTTGCATTGTTAATAACATATGGGTCATTTGACATCGTTTCCTGTTTTCTGCTTCTTGTTTTAGAAAAATTTTATCTTTGTTTTGGTTTGTTTTAATTTTCTGAAAACGAAAAACATATTTGGCTAATATGGTTACTTATTTAAAACAATATTTAAACTGAATCAAATATAAAATGTCAATCATTCGTGACACTTTAGAGTTCAATCATTGGAATAATTTTAGTTTTATTAAATAATCATAATTTTTAAATTTTTAGATATATATTTTAATAATTATAATTTCATAATGATTAAATTTTTAGATATGTATTTTAATATTTTTTAATATTGAACATCTTCCATGAATTTTTCATCATTTTAGCAAAACTCATAGAAAACATCATCACCTGGGAAATTAAAATGTCAACCATTCGTGACACTTCAGAGTCTCATCATCGAAATAATTTTTATTTTAAATATTCATTGGAAATTAAAATGTCAACCATTCGTGACACTTCAGAGTCTCATCATCGAAATAATTTTTATTTTAAATATTCATTGAAAAATCTGTTTAATTTAAAACCAATATGGTATTCTTTTATTCTAGGTTTTAATTTCATTCTAAATCTTATCTAATATTATTCCTAAACTTATAATGGCTTTGTTGCTTATCATTTATTTATTTTATTTACAATTTTTATTACATGTTATTTTTATTATTTTATTTCTCTAAAAGAAAAGACATTAGAACACACATGTATATCAAAAGATAAAACATGCAATGAGGAGGCCCTAGGATTTTTGAGATCCTAGGTTCGAGTCCCACAAAATGTGGGTTTGATGTTTAATTTGTTATTGTTATTTGTAGTTTGTTATTGTTCTTTGTGTTTATCAATTCATCAAATTATCAGTCTATTTAATATACTATACTGATTATGATTGTAACCTTGAATGAAATTATACTATTTAAAAAAAAAAGTGCGAATGAGTACCAATTTTGAAGACCAAATTCCAAGTCTGAATGTTGAAGACAGTATGTGGATTGAAATTGTAGCCTGATAATATGAAAATAATGGACCAAGATTTTGGGCTGAAATTAATGTTCTTGATCTACTTAGATGGTTGGAGCGAAAGCAGTTTAAAAGAGAAACCAGAGCACTTGAAGCTGCTCTTGAAAACTAGAAAAACACTGCTGTCCGAGCTTCACAGGACCACCACAAATCGCCGATCCTTGGTTCCTTTTGGCAACCGCACACTGCCGGCCACAAACCAATACTACCTCGTTCCTACTTCCACTGGAAAATATCGAAACCTTGATGCTGCCGTCAGTCTAGAAACAGCAAAGCATATTGCCGCCAGTCTGATATTTGCCGTGGGTGTCCTCACTGCGTGGTTTAATTTTCTTGATGTTTGCTGCCTTGTGTCTTTTTGTTGTTTTCTCTGAAAATTGTTGTTGTTTCTAGAACTAATCTTTATGCTCAATTTATAGCCAAATTAAGATAAAGATCCAGATCAGTTTAATTTGAACCGAACTTGATCTCATCTTTTTATTTAAATTTTGTCATTATCATGTTTATTATCTTTTTATTTTTCATTGGTTTTATCTTCTTTTTTTTAAAAATTAAATTATTATTTATCTAAAATAGAAAAGATAAAAAAATACAAATAAGATAGATAAGATAATATTTACAAAAATAAATAAATAACTAAAATGAAGATATGAATAAATGGGTTAAGCTTCATAGATGGGTCAAATTATCTGAAATTAGCCCAACTTTACATCTTAATTCAAACAGATTTAATAGGGCCATAAATCAAAAGTTCATTAAAGCTCAATAAAAAAAATCTAAATTTTGATTGAATTTAATTATAAAAAAATTCTAATTATAAATTAGAACTAATTATAATCTAATTTAATTAACTTAGATTAAATTGATAAACAAATTTAATGGTCCGGATAAAATATAGTGTCTACACCATTAATAGAATTTAATAAATGATATTATTAATATTATTATTATTACGCTTTGAAGCAGAAAAATTTAGGAATATGTTTATTAAATAAAATGATATAATTTTATTTAATTTTTAAAATTTCATAGCTAAAGTTATTTAATGGAATAAAATACTTATAATGTAAATATTATTTAAAATAAAAAAAATTCAAAAAATAATACAACATTTCAACAATGTTCTTACTTAATAAATAAAATAATTTTCTTGCATAATCAATTTAACTAAATAATAATGATAATCACAATCTTCGACAAAATAAAATCTCCAATTACAACAAAATTTTTGTTAAACTCCTAAAACAATGTTAAAAATATAGTTGTCCAAACGGGTTCAAGTCTATGGACCAATCAATTTTCCCGCCTATTTTTAAGGGTTAGAACTTCTAAAATGTAAGTCCATTTAAATACAAGTATAATGGACCTGTCGCGTTTCGTCCACAATTTACAGGACCAAACTTACTAGTCTACGGGTTGGTTCGTTTTTTCCAAGCCAATTGAGGTATGCTTCCATTCCATTCTCTTGCCCTTTCTCAATCTTTGCATTATTTGCATTACAAGTAAACCTAGAAAGTCGTGTACAAAATTTGCGCACGTGTTATTTAAAATAACGTTCAAATTGTGTAAAAATAAAATTATCAAAATGCAAATATAAACTTTTTTATTTTTTATATTTATATATTATTTTTATTAATTTTTAATGAATATCATTTTCGTGTCTATATTCATTTCATGTGATGACAGGTCTAAGTATTAGTTTTTGTTTTTGGTGCTTAGGAGTGTGAAGATATTATTTATTTATGACAAAACGATTACAGCCAATGCCTCTACAATCATCAAGTAATAAATTAAACAGACCTTGTGAAAGATTATTAACAACTAATGTGTCAATTCTCCCCGCTTGAGCAATATTAGTCATAAAGTTTGCGCAGTTATTGGCTTTTCGATAAATATAATGATAAGAGACTCCCCATTCTCTAAGAAGTATTTGCTTAATAACTGAGATAACATTCTCTAAGGTCTAATTATTAGTTATGACCTATAGTAGTTGGTGCTATCTTATCAAAGATGAGAATGGGAAATCGCTGGTGAAACAAATAAATAGAAAAAAGAAGACATCATAGTGCTCGATAATTGTACTAAGCGTGAAGAATAGTAACAAAGAAAGGCATTGGGTTGAAAATTCTGGATAGGATGCATCAGTTGCATTGGTTGAATAAAAAATCGGAGGTTTGTCTAATCCACAAAGAATAATTGAATCATTTTAAAACCGATCCGAATTGAATCATATCGATGCTAGATCGTGTTTAATACTTTTGTTATTTAATATTTTAAAAGTATGTTATAAAGTAATGATTTGAACTTTTAATTTTTGACTCTTTCATCATGGAATCAAATGCAATTTTTTTTAGTTATTTATTTTATTTTACATTTAATATTAAAAATATGTCTTTAGGAATAAACTTATTCTTTAGTTGAACAGGTCGATTGAAGCCGAATTAAGAAGTCACTTTTTTTTTATATCTTTATTGCGAATGGAGTTTCTTTTTCCCATCTTTACAATTTTGTTGTTAATGATTGTAGGTGCTTGTGCACCGTCTCCAGTCTCGACAATACTAAAGCCTGATACGCGTGGGAACAAGATGGCTAAGATGGAACCACCCACTACCAAATGCCTTCTGCATTTATTATTCCACTTAGCAACGTGGCCAAGGATCTTTTGTCTGAGTCTATGTGAATTATGTATCCCAAGGACTTTTAGTTTAAAAAAGTGTAAACCCACCTACAGATTGTTCCTTACCACAGCCTTAAAAAGTGTTGCTGTTGAACAAAACAATAATAAATTATTACTGACATCGATATTTGTCTTTTTCTCTCCACGTATCTCTAAAAAGCTTCTGTAAAAATAAAAAAAGTCAGAGGAACGCAGGGATGGTTCCCTGCGTAGGCACTTCGATGCTTAAGTCAGCCAAAGGTTCTTGAATATTGGGAAATGTAAAAGCCAGTAGTCAAAAATTAGAGAATAAAATTGTACATGAGGCTTATTTATAGGCAAATATTCTAGGGTAATTACCTGAGGATGATCACGTTTTTTTTGTGAGAGTTTGTTTCCAAGTATAACACAATTCCGTCAATCTCGGGAATAGTGGAAGTCTGTCGTCGACGGGAGACTGAAGAATAAATGTGACACATAAGAGTGGGAGGAGTCTGTCGCCTCATGCGGGAGGTTGAACAAGTGCCACGTGTTCAAACGACAAGATACGATGATAGACCACTGGGCTTTAGTCGCCTGCAATAGAGGGCCTGTCGCAGTCAAGAGGGATCTCGTATTCCCGCAGCTATCTCTCGCCAAATGCCACGTGGTCCAATAAGCTCTTGCCATGTGGCTGACTCTAGCGCTTGGGCTTTAGCCCAATGTAGATGGACTTTGCCATATCAATTGCTCCCCACTCTCTTGTTGGATTTTTCCAATCAAGAGAGTATAAATACTTGAGTTTGGGACATTGTAGTCTTTTCTTGATTTTTTGTGGTTTTCTGGTATTTTTACAGGTGAAAAAGGCCTAACTCTACCGGAGGCGTTGTTAGGCGCAACGTTTGGTATTCCCTGTCGCGGCTATATAAATAGCTGGAGTTCAATGAAATTGAGTAGGAAAAACCTCTGAGCCAGCACTCTGCCACATGTTTTCAGCTCTTTCGCCAAACTCAGTCTGTCACGCATATAGTTTTTCGCCCTCACACAGAAGCCTCTCGCTTATCACTATTACAGTAAGTGTGCACCTGCCGCCTCACATTACTATCTCTCGTACTTGCTTTTAAGTCTCTCGTAGGTGTCTAGTCTTCATCATAGTGCTTAGGTCTCCCACGCACTAGGTCTCTCGCACACAAAGTCATAAGTCTCTCGCCTTCGTTTAGGTCTCTCACCTATAGGTCTCTCGCAATTCCTCAAGTTTGCCGCCTGTTTCTCCTCACATTCTATCCTCGACCAACCATGTCTATGCAACGTGCAGGTAAAACACTGAGAAGGGGCGGTGTTGAATGCACGTTGTCAAATGCGGATTTAGAAGAGATCATCACTCGTTTCCCCCTTCCTCCCTGTTATCATTATAAACTCCCAACCAATAGGGAAGTTACGCCTGACCTAGTTAGAAGCGGCATAGCTATACATAAAGTGTCTTTAGTCTTCGGTTTTCATTTTCCATTACAGAAGTTTGGTCAGCATTCCTTAGGTATAAGGATATAGTTCCATGTCAACTCCATCCCCATGCATGGGCTCAACTAGTAGCATTTTCAATAGTATGCCATAATCTAGATGTTGTTCCAACTATTCCTCTTTTAAGTGCCTTTTTTAGAGTTCATGGGTTGGAAAGACTGATAACATTCTTTCTTCAGGGGTTAAAGGTCGACGGGTTTTCTAATAAAATTTTTTCGGACCTTCCTAATAAACTGCGTGGTTTTGAAAGCGAGTGGGTCGTTGTTGAGATTCCAAGTGATTTACAAATTCGCATTAGATGGAGCCGTGATACTAGCAACCACTCAAAGCGCTCGAAAAAGTTTGACTTGACTAGCTTGAGGGTCCACTTTGGCGAGTCCATTAGGCGTATATGTTCCACTGGGGAGTGAGATTTATTTTCTCTTTTAACTCCCGAAAACATTACAGCCGCCGGTTGGGAAGTAAGCAGAGCTGTTCCTGGGACTTCTGCTACTCCGTCTAACCTCACTACAACCTCACCTACTCCCAGTTCTAGTTCCAGCCGACCTCCTACGGTTCCTATAGTTGAACCAACTACCCCCATAGGTCGTCTCGTAGATGATCCTTCTCTTGACTCAGGGGACGAGGCATCTGGGGCCGCAAGTGTCGGTGATCCGTCCGACGAAGATCTTGAATAGAACCAAGGCGATGTCTTTGGGAGTCCTTTCTATGATTTCCCTTCAGATTCAAACTTGGCTAACTTAGAATATTTTGGTGATTTTATAGGTTTTTCAATTCTCTTTACTTCTGCATATGTGTGTGTAGTATTTTGGACTTGATTTACTAATTCCTTCTCCTCGTGTTATGCAGACATGAACTTTCAATCGACCATGCGTAGGAGGGAGACCACGGCATCTGCCAGAACAGCTCTTTCTTCTTAACAGTAGCCTCAGGTTGAGGCATCTGGTTTTGGACATCCTCGCGCTCCTACTCCCCCTCCTCCGGCCATTAGCGAACCTAGTCGTCCTTCACAAGAGGCTGGAAGAAACAAATGGAAGAGGTATCTGATTCACGATTATAGCTCGGGCGATCACGAGAGCTCGGGATCGCAAAAGAGCGAGTTTGCTCCCCAAGAGGGCAACCCTGATGCTAGTGGAGATAGGTGAGCTCCTCGCAGGCTTCTCTGCAAGTATCGAAAGCAGTTGTATATTGAGGATGCAATGCCTGCGAGGCCAATTCTACCAAAGATGGCGGATCCTACCCTCAGGCGGTACCAGGTAGACGGGGGAGGGGACCGTTGTCGATGGGGAAGACTTTCAAACCTACTCCGGTGTCAACGACAATGATAGCATCAAGGAGCCTGGGATAGCTTCTCGCCTGGCTTGGAGTACCATCCTTCCTTGTAATTCCTTGCAATGAGAAGGAACTCTTCAAGAACCTCCCAGAAGCTAAAAATAACACTGATTACCTCATAATGAAGGTGAGAGTGTCGCCTTTCTTTGATAATGATATGCTCTTTTTAACTTCTTTTCTCAGGTTTTTGAGTTATTTTCTTTTTGTTTTGTCAGGCGGCTCAACAGGCAGTGGCCATTAATGCGCAGCATAAAGCTTTTAGGTAGCAGGCTGAGAAAGTTTTGCATGAGCTTCGAGAGAAGAACATGGAGCTTCAGAATGAGGTTATCCAACTTCGTCCCTATCCCAGCAAAGCAGAAGAGCTGAAGAAGCAGAATGCAAATCTCGATCAAAAACTAAAAGAAGAACAGGCGAAGGTGGCCTCCCTTCATGGATATCAAGAGGTTTACAATAAGGCAACCAACGATCTGGAAGCCATGAGGACGCAGTAAGATGAGGCCATCGATGAGCTGCAGAATGTGTTAGATCGACAAAGGGAGGTCCGAGTTGAGACCGTTCGTGAGTACCGCCTATCTCAACATTGCTATGAAAAGAGGGAATATTTTGTGACGAGATTCGTCAAGTATGGCTTTTACCTAGCTCGCTCTTGGTTGGAGAAGCAAAGGCCTAATGAGACTTTCCTCGAGCTTCTTTTCACCGAAGAGGCCCAGTACTATGATGCTCCTTCCTGGGCCAAGTACGAGCCCGACTTTCAAGGCTCAGAAGACTATTTGAAGGAAGGAGCCATAGATGACTTAGACAACCTCGAAGGTCTGTGGCCTTCTCGACAACCACGTAAACAGCCCGAGTCTACGGAAGGGCGTGACCAGTCTAGGCCTGTCGATGTGTGCAACCAGCCTGAACTTGCCGAGGCAGGCGATCAACCCGAGCCTATCGAGGCGTTGCAAGGGTTAGACGGCGACGAGCTCCAATTGTTTGATTCTACTGCCGTCGATCCCATGCCAGACTCTGCGGCTGTTGCTGGGCCTCCAAGCGATGCTCCCTCTTCTGAAGTTGCTCTTCCGGCTCCCCAAGATCCTAATGCCGATGCAGCATCTTCTCAGCTAGCTGACTCGGTTCTCACCATAGATTAGGATATATCTTTTTTCATTTTGTCTTTTCATTTCATTTGTTAATCAATCTAAACGATGTACAAATTCGTTTTAAATGAAAAGTGCAATTTCTTTCGTAGCGTTTTTCCCCCTTATGTGTTTCTGATTAAATACAGATCGTTTATGCATATGTTATAGCATTGTGATACTTTTTATATTCAATTGAATATTTTATAACCATAAGGCACCGTATGCTAGCTTGTTACAACACAAAGCTCTAAAAAATAGCGTAAAACACGCCTTTACTTTCACATTGCTAAAAAGATAAAATAATTCTATTTTCGCAGCATAAAGCATACCTTTACTTTTACAACGTTTAGCGTACCTTTACACCATATTGCTCCTCAAGTTCTTTTTTGAGACAACATTGTTGTCCTTGTTCAAAGATGAACTTTTTCTCGAGCGTTGTGCCTGTCTTGCGCTTTTTTCGCTTAAGGACTTATTTAAGTTGCCCGTATCGCGCCTTTTTGCTTAGGGCCTTGTGTTTGCCCGTCTCGCACCTTTTTGTGCTTAGGGACTTATATTTTCCAGTCTCACACTCTTTTATGCTTAGGGACTTATATTTGCCCATCTCGCACCTTTTTGTGCTTATAGACTTATGTTTTGCCCGTCTCGCACCCTTTTGTGCTTAAGGACTTATGTTTTGCCCGTCTCGCATCTTTTTGTGCTTAGGGACTTATATTTGCCCGTCTCGCACCCTTTTGTGCTTAGAGACTTACGTTTTGCCCGTCTCGCACCATTTTGTGCTTAGGGACTTATCTTTGGCCAACTTTTGCCTCAGTCATTTCTGTTCCTGTAACACATAAACCATCTAATGTATTGCATTAGAAAATGTAAAATATGAATAACTGGCCTTTATTCATAAATCAAATGATAATAGAACAATAATATCTGCGAAATAATGGAACAATAGGTGGAAAAATAAGAATAAAAACAATAGGAAAGTATAGTGCTTTCATTGCCAGTACAATTTAAGATGATTGGCGTTCTAGGTCTTCGAGATCTTTTTTCCTTGTAAAGTTTCCAAAGTGCATGTGCTGGGTCCGATCATCCTTCTGATTTTGTAAGGTCCTTCCCAATTAACCCGGAGTTTACTATCCTCTCTATGTGCATTTATGATAGCTGACTTTCTCAGTACCAGGTCTCCTTCTTGCAATTCTCTGCCCTTAACTCGTGCATCGTAATAAGCGGCTACCCGCTATTGGTAAACAGCCAACTTCATCTTCACTGTGTTCCTTAGCTCATCTATCAAATCAAGATTCTCCTTAAGTCCCTGAGAATTAAGTCCTTCGACGTAAGGGACCAGCCTAGGTGATTCAACTCTAATTTCAACTGGGATGAGAGCCTCAGTTCCATACACCAAATTGAATGGTGTTTCTCCTGTTGATACTTTACTTATCGTTCTATAGGCCCATAGGACACTCAGGAGCTCATCTACCCATGCTCCCTTTGCCTTGTCCAGTTTGGTTTTCAAACCATGCAGTATAGTTCGGTTACTGACCTCGGCCTGCCCATTAGCTTGTGGGTAAAATACAAAAGATATTCTTAATTGGATACTGAGACCTTTATAGAACTCTCGGAATGCGTCATAATCAAATTGCTTCTCATGATCGACATTTAGCACTCAAGGGATTCCAAAGCGGCAGATAATGTCCTTTCATACCATTGCCTCCACCTTCTTTTCGAAAATAGTAACCAAAGGTTCCGCCTCTATCCACTTTGTGAAATAGTCTGTGACTATCAGCAAATATTTTCTTTAGCTTGTGCCTAAAGGAAAAGGTCCCGATATATCCAACCGCCATTGAGCAAATGGCATTGGTTAAAAGGTGTTCTGAAGGGTTGAGACTGGCGCAGTAATTATAGGAGGGAACTTCCGGCATTTTTTGCATCTTCGCACCTTTTCAGTGGCATCTTTCTTCAGTGTAGGCCAATAAAACCCCACATGCAATATTTTCATGGCCAAGGCTCGAACCCCTAAGTGTTCACCACATATCCCCTCGTGGACTTCAGCCAAGGTGTATTCGGCCTGTTGAGACCCTAGGCATTTTAGCAAGGGCATAGTGAACCCACGCGTGTAGAGTTCTCCATTCACTACGGTAAACCTAGCACTTTGCAACTTTAGCCTTCGGGCTTCATCCCTGTTTGTGGGGAGTTTGCCTTCTAATATGTAGTCTTTGATCGGGCTTCTCCAATCACTTTCGATCTCGACATCACAGACATTTTCTTCTTCGATACTCAGCTTGGCAAGGGATTCAACCTTTACCATACCACCTTTAATTCCTTTGGAAGAGACCAACTTCGAAAGAGCATCTGCATGACCGTTCTCAGATCGGTTTATCTGGATCAATCGAAAATTCTTGAACGATCGTGCTAATAATTGCACTTTCTGTAAATAAGGGACTAGAGCCAGTTCTCGCGCTTCGTACTCACCCGAGAACTGATTTACCACCAGCTGTGAATCGCTATGGGCCATTAAGTTGCTAACTTCTAGCTTCTTAGCAAGTTTCATTCCAGCTACCAAGGCTTCATACTCAACTACATATTCGAGCTTGGAAAATCGAAGCTTAAGGAATACTTATAGGTTTCCCTTTTAGGTGAAGTGAGCACAATTTTAGCTCCACTACCATCCATATTACGTGCCTCGTCTACAAATAACTTCCACCAGACTAATTCTGTTTCTTCTTGGGCCTCCTGACCGGTGTATTCTACAATAAAATTCACTAGTGCTTGCCCCTTTATCGCTTGACGGGGTTGAAACTGTATGTCGTATTCACTCAACTCCATAGCCCATTTGGTCAGACATCCAGAGTGCTCTGGTTTCTGCAATATTTGCCTCAAAGGCTGATTTGTTAAGATAGTCACCGAGTGAGCCTGGAAGTACGGTCGTAACTTTCAAGTTGCCATCACCAATGCTAAAACTATCTTCTCTACTAGACTACTAGGGGGTACATTGTCTCGGCATCTAGTAAGACTTTGCTCACATAATAAATTGGATAGTCCTTGTCTCCTTCCTTCCTCAATAAGACTGCACTTACAGCCTTCTCTCCTACACCGAGATACATGAGGAGTTGGTCTCCAAGCTGTGGACGAGACAATAGTGGCAACTCTTTCAGGTAGTCTTTTAACTTTTCAAAAGCATCATTACATTCTTCTGTCCATTTGAAGTTCTTTCTCGCCTTTATCGCCTTAAAGAATGGCAAACTCCTTACAGCTGACTTAGACAAAAAGCGGTTTAAGGCTACTATCCTCCTTGTTAGCCTTTGAACTTCTCTAACGGTACTTGGTGGCTTTATGTCTAAAATGGCTTGAACTTTCTCGGGATTAACTTTTATTCCCCGATTCGTGATCATGAACCCCAAGAATTTTCCCGACCTTACTCCGAATGAGCATTTGTTGGGGTTCAGCTTCATCTTATACTACCGCAACACCTTAAATACCTTTGACATTTTCTCAGCATGTGACTCTCCTTTTCGGCTTTTGATGATCATATCATCCACATATGCTTCCATGGTGTTGCCCAACAGGTCCTTAAACACCTTATTCACCATGCGTTGATATGTTGCCCCTACGTTTTTCAAACCGAACGGCATCACTCGATAGCAGCATGTTCCGTTATCGATAATGAAAGAAGTTTTCTCCTCATCATCTGGATGTATCGTGATTTGGTGGTACCCCGAAAAAGCATCTAAGAAACTAAGTAACTCGTATCCACAAGTTTCATCTACCAACTTATCAATTCGAGGTAGTGGATACGAATCCTTAGGGCAGGCTTTGTTCAAATCCGTGAAGTCCACACACATTCTCCATTTCCCGTTGACTTTCTTCACCATCACAATGTTAGCCAACCATTCGGGATAATTAACTTCTCTAATAAAACCCGCTTGCAACAACTTCGAGATCTCCTAGTTTATAACTTGCTGCCTTTCTGGAGCAAAATTTCTCTTTTTTTGCTTAATTGGTTTTGCTCCTAAAACTATATTCAACCGATGACAAGCAACTTCGGGGTCAATCCCAGGCATGTCGGCAGGGGTCTATGCAAATACATCAGCGTTTTCCTTCCCTCCTTGGGCTCCCCATTTGCCACCATTTTCATCACTTCCTCTTGAGTGATATACTTATTTGCTCGAGAAAGTAGGTCGGAGATTGTGGTTGGCTGGTCAAACGATAGGATTCCTGCAATTTCTCATACCTTGTTCCCTATAACATGGCTGCTACGGCTATACGAACTTGCAAATCTCGTACTTCCAGAGTGGCGTCTCTAAACCAATCCACGTAGCTTTTTAACGACTCCTTAACTCCTTGTTTAAGAGTGAGCAAATAAGTCGGCTTTTTCTTTCTCTGACTATTCACCGCAAACGCCTTAAGGAATTCACTTCTCAACTGGTCAAAAGAGACAATAGACCCCTCAGGCAAATTGTTGAACCACTTCATCACATGCCCGGTTAGAGTTAACGAGAAGGCCCTGCACATTATCTCATCCTCCTATCCATGTAACAACATCAAGGTCTCATAGTTTTGCATATGGTCGTAGGGGTCTGTCTTTCCTGTGTACGTGGTCATTTGTGGCATTTTGAAATTTGGGGGCAACGATTTTTGCATAATGGCTGTGCAGAATGGCACTCTTCTCATTTGGCTCTCTTTTGTGGACACTAACTTCTTCTCTTCCAACACTTGTTCTATCATTTTTTCATATCCACAGTGGGAGCGAGTTGATTTCTATCCCTTTCAGCATAAGACGAATCAGGCAGGTCTTCAGCCACTATTTCCTTACCCTTCCTTCGAAGTGCATCTCCTCGCGTCATTTACGTGCACCAAGTGGGGTCAAACTCCGACCCGGCTCCTTAAGTGCTTTGGTCGTCACCACCATATTTTCCAGCACCTCTGACACCATGTTCTAAGACATTACCAGCAAAGTTCGACACACTCTGGCGATGGGCGGAAGACCCTGTCGCCTAGTACTCTGTTGCCCTGCATCAGGGCCCTGTCGCTTGAAACCTGTCGTTGGCCCATGGTCTGTCACCGCTTGATACTCCTGCAGGGACCGTGCGGTAGGGTTCCCATATCCAAGCCCTGCTGCATCTTGTCGATTATGGACATCTTCCGCATAAGGCACCTCTTGTGCTAGCGAGGGGTCTATCGCCACATGATTAGCCTATTGCCTAGCCGCCTGTTGAGGCACCTCGTCACTCCTCTCTCCTACGAGGTTTTGTACTGCCGGGGCAGATTCAACTTCGGAAGAACTCCCTCAAACAGGTCCACTATGGCTTTGAGCGCTTGAGTAGTCTCCTCGCTCTATCGCCTCAGTGTTTCAAACTCCGCCATGGTTACAATCGTTCTATTCTCCTGGGTTCTTTGGTGAATCGGTTGTTCGGGAGAACTCACAAAGTTCTCATCACTTCCGCTCTCACATTGGTTGATCTTGTTCTCACCATCTTGAAAGTCTTAATTGGCTTTTAATACGTTTCCCACAAACGGCGCCAATTGTTATTGCACAAAACAACAATAAATGATTGTTGACGTCGATGTTTGTCCTTTTCTCCCCACATGTCCTTAGAAAGCTTCTGTAAAAACAAGAAAAGTCAGAGGAACGCAAGGGTGGTTCCCTTCTTAGGCACTCCGATGCTTAAGTCAGCCAAAAGTTGTTGAATATTGGCAAACGTAAAAGCCAGTAGTAAAAAAATAGATAATAAAATTGTACCTGAGGCCTATTTATAGGCGAATATTCGAGGATAATTACCTGGGGATGATCATGTCTTTTTTGTGAGAGATTGTTTCTAAGTATAACACAAATTTCGTCAATCTCGGGAATAGTGGAAGTCTATTGCCAGTGGGAGACTGAAGAATAAATGCGACACATAAGAGTGGGAGGAGTCTGTCACCTCATGCGGGAGGCTGAACACGTGCCACGTGTTCAAATGACAAGATACGACGATAGACCATTGGGCTTCAGTCGCCTGCGACAAAGGGCCTGTCGTGGTCGAGAGGGATCTCGTATTCCCGCAACTATCTCTCACCAAATGCCATGTGATCCAATAAGCTCCTTGCCACGTGGCTGACTCTGGCGCTTGGGCTTTAGCCTAATGTAGATAGGCTTTGCCATATCAAGTGTAATCATGCCTTAAAACGTTTCCCCACCATAGCCTGTCATCAACACTCAACCAGAAGTGTGTAGACATCATTTTTGTTTAAATATTTTTCAAATATTAATTAGTTTTTATATATTTGATCTTTTATTTTTGGTTTAGATTTATTATTTTGATTTTGATTTAATTTATATTTAGATTTAGATTTTAATTTTGATTCGTTATTTTTATTTTTTTGATATAATAATAAATAAAAAAGAGAGAGAAACAATGAAGAAATCAAAGAAATTCCAAAAAGAATACGTAAATTAAAAAAATAAAAATAAAAATAAAAATCTGAAAATTTTGGAAAGAAGAACTTATGAAGGAAATCAAGCACTTTAACACTAAATCTAAATATATGATTTCCTAAATTAATAAACCCTAGGCCTATATAAGGAGAACACAAGGAAGAAACAATTCACAGGACAATATAAAAAAAATGGGGGCAAATAAAAATCAAAGAAAATTGGTGCTTTGAAATTCCTCATCACTTGGCCGCGTGCTGTATCCATCGCAGCATTCCTCATCACTTTGTTGTGTGCCACAAGTCCTGAGTTGCTTCAGTTCAAGCCTGCATCGTCCTTTGCCTTCAAGCTGCGCTGCTGTGTACCGTCCAAGGCTCCACCACTAAGCTGCTGCGTGGGAGAAAGAGAGAAGAAGAAAGGAAAGGAAGAGAGCAAAAAGTGAAAGAAGGCTTGAAAAGGCTGCCTTGTGTGCAAACCGAGACAGAGCTTCCTAAGGGGGGACATAGAGAGCACAACACACGGTAAGAGTCAAAAAATAAATCAAAGAAGCTTACTCTGAGACATAGACAGAACAGTACACGGGCAATAGAAATATAAAATAAAAATGTTGCCCGAGCCCTACGGCATTGCTTCCTGCGTACCCGTAATCTTCACTGTGCCTAGCCCATCTTTCAATCTGAACCGTCCGTGCATTGTCTCTGCACTGCTTGCCTGCATTTATCACATCCCTACACCCAAAACCGCACTGCGCCCACTGCTGCACATCACCTTCATCGTTCCATACCTCTCTACCAGCACCTTATTGTGTTTCGATCCCCTTCTTTGCTGCTCTGTGCAATTTTAGTTTTAAATTTGTTAATAAGTTCTTCAATATTAAAGGTCAAAAAACCATCATGTATATGCAGTGAAATTATCACATTAATTATTAATTATTATTTTTAATATAAAATTTTTATAATAAGTAATATTTTAAATAACCTTAAATTGTGCTTATGATCTTAAAACTGTTAATCTGTATATAAAATTCGTGATGTAAAATTTTTTCTTATCGTGTAAAATACGAAAATTTTATGTCAATTCTTGTTGACACGTTAAATGTAAAACTTTTTTTTTTAATTTTTATCATATTCATATGTAATTTTTGTAAGATTTTAGTATATGTTACCTTTGTATCTTTTATTCATATTGTTTTCATGTCAAGTCTATCTTGAGATATTCCATAGTAAAATTCTTTATATATATATCTTTTATTCATATTGTTTTCATGTCAAGTCTATCTTGAGATATTCCATAGTAAAATTCTTTTTATATATATATATATATATATATAAAACTTTTATTAGTATAATAATTTTTATTTATTTCACCCAAGATATTTTGTGCTTACGTATAAAAATAAATAAGGATCATTGTATTTGTATTATTCAATATTTAATAGGATTTTTTTGTGTAAAATTTTAATAGGTTTTAATATGTAAAAAAGAGAAACTTATTTACGGGCGTCTATTTGAATGGTGCCCATGTCACTTTCTCTTTGGTAAAACTTTTTTAATGGAGACCTTTTTTGATTTTCACATATTTTTGAATTGATAATTTACCTATTTAAATCGTGTCAAGATGATTTAATTTCAAATTCGAGCAGTTGAGTTTAGTTCGATACAAAAACAAGAAACTCGACTTGAGTTTGATCTAACTTAATTTTTAAAATTCAAACTTGACTCAATAGATTACTTAAGTCGCTTGAACTTAATTCAATAGATTCATTGCCTAAATAATTTAAGCTCAAACTTGACCCAAAAATAAAAGAATAAAATTTATTTTTTGCTTCATAGGATGTACAAGAGGAAAGGAGAATTTAAACCTTAGATTTAATCTCCCCTAAGGAAGAATAATAATCAATAGGCCAACTATTGGTAGTTAATAGATGAGTAAAATTTGAATAATAATTGATTTAAACTCAAGTAGCTCATAACTAATTTAACTTGTTTATACTACTAAAAAAAAGAGTTTTGAGTAAATTCTGATTGTCAATAAACTCTAATTTTTTCCAAAGAGATCACTGAAGTTTACCAATTATATAAGTTTTGAATTTCTTAACATATTTAAGCCAACCAAAGTAATCAAAAAAATAACATGGCTGTTGGGGGTGTTTATTTGGATAATTTGATTAATTTCAAATTGAATCAATCAAAACCGAATTGATCAAATTATATAATTTTATTTTCATTGACCAAACCGAATTTATGAATGTCACAAATTTAACCGACCAAATTTAATTCAATTAATTTTAGTATTAATCGAATAATATAATACATTTAAATTATATTATATTTTAATTTTAAATTTTTTATATTTGAAACAAATTAAATAAAATCATTGAACAAAATATTTAAATACCTAAGTATTACATTAAAAACTCTAGAAACATTAAACGAAAAATATCATTCAAACTTTAAATATTAAACATATCTTTAGGTTTTATATATTTTATGTTTTTTATTTCTTATATTTTATTTAATTCAGTTTTTGAACTGAATTAATCAAAAATCAAAATTCTTTTAAAGCTATTTCGTTCGACTGAAATTAATTCAATGACAGATGGATTAATCAAATTAAATCAATTTGGTCAATTAATTCAATTAAAATCGAAATATGAACACTTCTAAAGTTTGCCACTTACTGAATCAATCAAAAATTCAAAATCCAGGTCGCTTTTGTTTATTTCCTTTATTTCTTTTTCTTTTCTATTTTTTTTACTCATAGGAAGTTATATGGTTTGAATTTTTAGATGAAAAAAATCTTAAAATCTAGGGTTTGAGTTTGATTGATGTTTAAGCTTGTGTAATAGCTTATGTGACAACCAAATCATTTTCTTTTCGCTTGGTTTTATTGATATATGTTAAGATGATTGAATTTGATATAGCTAGCAAATTTCAGTGATCCATTTGGGACCCGCCATAGTGATCAAAATGGGAATTCTGTGGAACTCTAATGATCATTGGTGTAATTTATTCAAAAACTTTTATGGACATTTTCTCCGTGTAATTAGCTTTTGATTGTATATAGTCAAATTATCTTTTCTAAATTTTTTAAGTTTCTAAAGTGCCATCTAGAATTTTGGATAAGATGTAAAGAGCTATCTTTTAATAGATGTATTTTATAGAATGTATCGAATATAAACTGTAAATTTATTTTTATTTTTGTTACAAGGTAAGTATTTGATGATTGGGGATAGGATTAAGGTTGTTTGGATTTAAACCCAAATTTTACAATGTGTCACAATTCTTCATGAACCACTCAATCAAGAGCTTATTGGCAAATATAAACTTAATTATGACTATTTCATAAATCAACTAATATAATAAGAGTAATTATATCATACTGTGGGAGACACATAATATACATTTAAAAAATAAAAGAAAATTAAAAAAAAAGGTGGGATACGGGATAGTTCTTTAATTTTGGAATTAAAAATGTGAATAAAAATCTAACCATATTATAATTAAAAAAAAAAACATTGTTTCTGTGAAACTCACTAACTTTTTCATTTTGATATTATTATTTTTTAAAATTTTTAGCCGAAAGAAGTTTATTGTCTTTGATTAATTTTCCAAATCCTTCAATAATATTGGTGGTCATAGCAATGAAAGTTCTGGGGTTTAATAGTTAATTTTCTTGACAGCTTCGAATGAAGGCTTGAAGTGCCCGAGGTAACAATGGATTTAAGCACAGTAGATCTCTTATTGGGCAAGGTTGTCGCCATCTTACAAAACGAAGCATCATTGCTGAGTGGGGTTCGTGATGAAATCACTGAAATCAAGCGTGAGTTGAACAGCATGAGAGCTTTTCTTGTGGATGCTAGCAAAATAGCAGGAGTCTACAGCCAAACAGAGAACAATTGGGTAGCAAGCGTGCGAGACCTGGCTTGTGAAATTGAAGACGTCATTCACGAATTCATGTACCACATGAGCAAGCAACAACAATGGAGGGGTAATAAATACTCAAGTTTTTTCCTCAAGGGCATTCACATTCCTCAAAATCTATTCTTGAGGCACAAAACAGCTAACAAGCTGCAAAATATAAAAAAAAAACTTGCAAACATCGATGATAGAAACAGGAGATATGGACGTAATCGATCAGAAGGAAAAGATGCTGAAAAAATGGAAGGAATGTCTGGCAATTATGGTTCTAATCAGCGAAAAATTGAGAGTGAATCTTCTCTTTTTCTTAAAGATGATGATCTTGTGGGCATCAAGAAGACACAATACGAGCTACTGGGTTGGTTGACAAATGAAGAACTTCAAAGGGTTGTCATTTCAGTGGTGGGGATGGGCGGTTCAGGTAAAACTACTCTAGTTGCCAACACTTTCAAGAAAGAAATAGTCAAGCAACATTTTGAGTGTTGTGCTTGGGTCACTGTATCGCAACAGTTTGCAGTGGAGGAGTTACTTAGATCCATGATAAAAGAGATCTGCAAGAAGACAAATGAAAATAATTTTGTGAACTTGAACACCATGAGCTACAGGGATTTGGGGGAAATGCTCCAGAACTATTTGCAGACAAGGAAATATCTGATTGTGCTAGATGATGTGTGGACCATCAATCTCTGGCAGCAGATAAGCAGAGTGCTTCCTGACGGAAGGTATGGAAGTCGTGTCATGATTACTACACGAATTCATGATGTAGCTTCTTTCCAATTTAGCCACGTCCTTGAACTTAAGCCCTTAGGAGAGCATGATGCTTGGATGCTATTTTGCAGGAAAGCTTTCCCAAGATATCATGGTCGATGTCCACCAGATCTTGATTCTTTAGCAAGGAACCTAGCTGAAAAATGCGAAGGCTTGCCATTAGCTATTGAGGCTTTGGGTGGTTTATTGTCGTGCAAGACCTCCATTAATGAGTGGAGAATAGTTCATGACAACTTAAATTGGGAGCTAAGCAACAACCTTGAGCTTGAAGCAGCGAAGTGTATCTTATTGCTTAGTTACCATCATTTGCCTTACAGACTTAAGCATTGCTTTCTATATTGTTGTATATTTCCGGAAAATTATAAGATTAAGCGAAAAAGGATCATTAGACTTTGGATGGCAGAAGGGTTTGTGGAACCAGATCAAGGAGTAACACCAGATATGGTAGCTGAGAGATACTTAATGGAATTGACTTGTCGAGGTTTGCTTCAAGTCGCAGAGAGGAATGAATCTGGGAGGCCCAAAGCATGTAAGATGCATGACATTCTGCGAGAGCTTGCAGTTTCAATATCAAAAACAGAGAAGTTTGTTACTATATCTGATAGGAATGAAGTAACACTAGAAGACAGTGGAATTCGGCGCTTGTCAATTGTGGCAAAGGATAAAGAGATGAAAGCTGGAGGAAAGGATGTAGCATTTCTTCGTTCAGTGTTCGTTTTTGGTGCTGATGAAATTTCTAGATCTTCCTTCAGTAAGTTGCCATCTGGTTTAAAATTTTTGACAGTGTTGGATTTAGAAGGTGCCGCAATCAATGAACTCCCAGATGAAGTGGTAACGTTTTACAATTTGAGATATCTTAACTTAACAAGAACTCAATTGAAGGCGCTACCGAAATCAATCGGAAAACTTTGTAACTTACAGTCTTTGGTCCTTGCGGAAACCCAAGTTGAAGAGCTTCCGCCAGGAATTGTGAAGTTCAAAAATCTGAGGCATCTAATCTGTTACCGTTCTAGTAGTAGAGTGACTGACTATGAGCGTTGGGTCAGCATGCATGTACCATCCAGCATTTTTAAAATGAAGAGTTTACAAGTTTTGACCTTAGTGAAAGCAGGGGACACAATTGTGAAAGAACTCCGCAAAATGACGCAACTAAAAAGGCTTTGCATTGCCAATGTCAAGGAAGCTAATGAGAAAGACTTGTGCCTTTCCATTGGAAATCTAAGCCTCCTTCGCTATCTATGGGTGACGTCAAGTAATGAGGAGGAGCGATTAAAGATGGATGCACTTGTTTCAGCTCCTCCTTGCCTTGAGAAACTTTATCTGTCTGGGAAATTGGAGAAGGTTCCCCACTGGTTTAACTCCCTCCAAAATCTCACACATTTGACATTACATTGGTCTAGATTGAGGGAAGATTGTCTTGCTCACATCCAATCATTGCCTAGTCTGGGACGATTGACACTTTCAAATGCATACGAGGGAAAGCATTTATGCTTTCATGGAGGGTTCCAAAAGCTTAAGAAGTTACAAATATATAATTTCCCTGAATTGAAAAAAATTGTGATAAACAAAGGAGTGATGTCTGGTCTTCAACTTCTTGATATCCAAGAATGCCAAAAGCTTGTGGAATTACCACATGGATGGGAAAGTCTACCTGACCTGAAAAGAGTTCATTTGAGGGGTGTCTCGAGTGAGGCTACGAAGAAAATCTGTGGGAATGCAGCAGGTATGGAACAAAAAACCATGGTGTTAACAAGAGAAGAAGGCGATGAATACAACTTCAAGTTGTATATATACCATTGATGTTTCAGCAAACCAAGCTGAATCCCTCCAATCGTAAGTACCAAATTCACATCGCTATATATATGTAGCATATCCACAGCCCAAACCTGGGCATAAGATTAAGACACATAATGCATTTATTCTACCAAGCCGCCTGAAATGCATGCCTAGCCAGTTAAATTTTCTGTATTATTTCACCAACTGGCCTTCAATGTGACCATTTTTTTTCTTCCAGGTTATCTGGAAAAGTTTAAGGACGATTATGGTGAGTTTGGCTCGAATAAATTTCCAGTTAATGGAGCAATGGCTATCCCCCTGCCTGCTTTTCATCACATCTTTTATCCCTTCTATGTATATTGCTATTGGTTTGTTGGTATGTTTAACAAATATTGCTACTGTCACCTATATCACCATGACATTATTGGTATGAGTGTATTAAATTTGCCACTGTCAATTAAGACTATAATCTTGGTTTGTATAATATATTTACTATCATAGTTTGAGGATAAATGTTTTTTAAGATTTCCAAGCAGCTGCGTCAGCTTGAAAGTAAATGGAATAAAGACGCCCCTATGCAAGAATGACTTAATTGGGTCTATCCAGTACTTTGTTATTTTCCTTTTGCTACTATCTTTTATTTTCAAGATGAAAGTAGATTGGTAAGAAATGAATAAATTTCTAAAGTTCCTTTGGACGAAAGATTTTTAGATTTTTAGAGAAAAAATCATTTCAATTAAGATATTTAAAATTCTTAAATCTCATTTTCTTGTATGACAAAAAAATTGATGAATTTCAAATTTAAAAAAAAAATTCAAGAGAAATTTTGAAATAATCAAATTTATTGTTGAAAGCATTATCATCAAATATACTGTCAATAGAGTTTTTTAACTTGATAAGCAGTATAAGACAATGACATAATCTTTTAAGAATATTAAAAAAATAAAAAATAAATAAAAAAATGTGTTATCATCTTAATCCGTTTATGTAATCTAAAAACATGAACATCCACTTAAAGTGAATTTTTCAAAGCTTTGAGATTTTAAGGTTTCAAGTTTGAGTCTCATTAAATGTGAGATTTGTTTAATTTGTTAGTATTTGTTTAGTTTGTTATTGTTATTGCATTTACTAGTTTATCAAGTTGCTTGTTCATCGAATATAATATCATTATGATTGTAACTTGGAATGAAAATATACCCTTTTCGAAAAAAAGAATCTCAAACTTCATTGCAATCCTTCCCTCTTTTAGTTCATCTCTTTCATACAAACAGGAAAATGGAGAAAAAAGAACAGAATAAAAACAAACAAGTTGACAGTAACCTTTTTTCTTCATGAACCCAGCAATAGGCAATAGCTGCCCCAACTTTCAGAATCAACCTTTTAGGCATTACAAAACAAACTTCTTTTCCAATTCTATTTTTACAGACATAACGCAGACAAAGATCATAGGAATGACCATGCATTGAAGAATTCAATCTTCAAACACTCGCTTTCAAATCAAACAAGCGTAAATTCACATATTTTTTACACTTATCAAGAACCTAATTTTTGAACAAAAATAATTCAATACTCAACATGACTGTTTTGATGATCAGGAAATGAAATTGCTTCTGTGAAAATAAACCGTTTGGTTGAACGGAACAGTTTAGCCAGCTGTAGAACTACAGTTTGAGACGCAGTCGTGGCTGGTAAAACAGATTCTGGAAGAGCCGGCATGCAGTCAGGATGGAATTCCTTCTTGTTGTAGGTTTGATGTCCGTAGCAGTAGCACCCGACAAAAAATAAATCTGCAAAACAGACAAAAACTAAGTTTTTAACCAGAAACGTACTCCAAAACGCCGAATGGTCTTGTTTTCTTCCCACTCCCAGTCGGAACATTTACACCAGAAAGAGTAATTGTGCATGTGCTGTAGGAGATCAAAAAGAGAAGTCCAACTTGCAAATGCATGACAATGCTGTTTAGGCTTATTCCACTTGCAAAGTAATTAGCTAATTAAAGAGAAATGCGGCAATAGCCATGATCCTCTCAACATGACTAGATGAAAAGTTGAGGGACTCCAATGCCAAGAGCAAATGCCACTTCAAACACGTACAGTTTATAGTATTTACCTAGTAGTGCCACATTGTAATAGCATTCTTCAATCTAATAGTATGGTGATGGGGTTGGAAGGAAAAAGGGAAGAAAAAATCCAGATAGGAGACATCATACGAGTTTAGCAAAAACCAAGTTCAAGTTTTTCAAAAACATTGAAAAATGAGAACACCACATTATAGAGAAAACTGATCCATAAAATAGAGATAACACCACATTATAGAGAAAACTGATCCATAAAATAGAGACGTTGAAGACTTGAACGCAGATGTTATCTAAGAAGGACAAGGCAATACCTCAGAAGAAACTATCGTAGGAATGGATCTCTAAGAATCTGTGCCCAGACAGGATCAAGGTTATCTGATGTTGCCAATGCCAAGCCCCAGTCATTTAAGGATGAAGTAAGTAGGTTTTTAGCATGTTTATATGTGTCCTGACAGTTTTCCTTCTGTTAATAATACCAAACAAAATGAAAGGACAACGAGCACGAAAAGTAGAAGAATTGTTCCTTACACACCATTTCAACATCAGGGCCTGAAATACCAAGTAACAGACAGAAAGCTTGCAGTGGAGCTGTTAGAAAAACTATGAATAGGCCACCAATTGAGTGACGAGAGGAATCACCAGTGCCAATTGGATATGAACAGCTAGGGGATAGAAGCAATGCAGCTCGCTCTCCTTTCTCAGCTCCACTGATAGCCTGCACATGTTTAAGTTGAGCTTTGACACGGGTTTGCTAAGTAAAAGGAGGTAATAGAAGGTATGATTAGAAATTATGCACACAACAAAATATCAATCATAGCAATGAAATATATCATTTTTTACTTGCAAAGGAAAATGGTTGACACACTTGCCTTCAACACCTCGCTGGCTTCACTGTCAATCATATATAAACAAGTTGTAAAGCTACGTGCGCTCACCTTCACCAACGTCATTTTTTCACGTTGGCCTGCTTTTACCCTTTAGCTGTCTCCCATGTGGTAATTTTTTTTTGTCTATAGGAGGAATTTCACCAAGATCAGCCTTACACGTGCCTTTGTTCTCACATGATTCAGTCCAACCTAGCTTATACTAGTACATTTTCAGTTTGTCTCTCACATAACCTCTCTTGCAGTAAAGGGTTCCATGGCCTAGCCCCTTTGTTTGCTCTGTGCTCCTTCACCCACGTCATTTTTTCACCTTGGCCTGCTTTTACCCTTCAGCTGTCTCCCATATGGTAATTTGTTTGTCTATTGGAGGAATTTCACCAAGATCAGCCTTACACGCGCCTTTGTTCTCGCATGATTCAGTCCAACCTAGCTTCTACCAGTACATTTTCAGTCTGTCTCTCGCGTAACCTCTCTTGCAGTACAGGCTTCCATGGCCTAGCCCCTTTGTTTGCTTTGTGCTTTTGATGCCATTTTTATGGTATTGGAAATTGTTTTGCCTGTTGATTGTGCCATTCCTATACTGTGCTTTCATCATGCACAGTTTTCTCTGTCTGTTCTTTGTGTCTTTCCTTCTACAATTTCCTCCTTTTTGTACTCTGTTTGGAAATCCAATTAGTTTTGTACTCAATTTTTATTTCATTTGTCTTTACATCCTACTGTTTTCAGTCTCTTCGATCGGTTTCTCGCTTGGACTTGGATCTCACTTCCTAGTCCGCTATTGCTATGTCTTTGGGTCATCCTTTTTGTTGTTTTAGGTTTCCAGATCATTGTATTGTATCTCTACTAAAACCCATTCCCAATCTGTTAGTGTTCCTAAGTCGGTTACATCTCTTAAAAAAATTAAAAGATATTGTTTTGGAAGGTTGTGCTTCTTCTTTGTGTGAAATCTTCTTCTGGTTGCCTCCAGGTAATTATTGATAATTTTCCCTCTTATTTTTCAATTTGCTTGGTGATTTCCTGCTGGATTTTTAGCTTTTGTGGGTTTTGTTCATGCTTCCTCTTTTTTTATCGGGATGATTATGAGGCATGGTTCCACCATCTGAACGAGAAAGCTATAGTATAAGCTATTATTTTGTGGTTAACTAGGTGTGCTTAGTTTCATGCGTGAGAGTACGTATTTAAGGAATTCGAAAGTCTCAAGAACATGTTCAGTTAGCTTCTGCAAATGGGAAATACGTATTATCTTCATCAATCAAACCAGACACTGGTTGGATCCTGAAATAAAAGAAAAGCACAATAATATAATGCTGCAATGTCAGATGAAATATTTACTCTAAATACACCTTAGCAACCTCACTTCTTCAAACCCCTCTTACCAGGCTTCCAACATTGTAAGTCTCTCTCTCTCTCTCGCATGCCCTCTTCGTCTTACTAAATAGAGCTACTTAGTGGGAGATTTCTTGGTGTTTGACACTGGTTCTTGTTAGAGAAAATATCCACTATTTGCTATGAAAGTGAAAGACCAAAAGAAAGAAGTTCAGTGAAACAGCTAAAGTATTTGGCTAAGCTCTTCCCTCTGCTAAGCTACCTATTAATGCATATTCAAGCGAAAGCTAGATTTTTGTCTATATTAAAGAAAGAGTTACACACCTTAATTATTTGGCTACAAGGTATTTTATTTTGTGATTTGCAGTAAATCATATAGAAACCAATAAGTAAGTGTAAATATTCAGAAAACAAAACAGAGATGAATTTGGGTGGGCAAATTATATAGAAATTAGTAAGTAAGTGTAAATAATGTTAAAGATAAATGAATATGATTTCAAGGGTTGTTTTTTCTTTTCTATTTTAATGGGTTTTTCTAAATCAGTGTTATTATTTTAAAAGTTCATGATGGAGTATTTGTGAGATTGTGGATGTATTAACGTAAAGAAATTTTGTTGTCACATATCTCATCCAGTGTCTCCATATGTGAAATATGCCTACCTTAAGCTTTCCTCTTGAGCATACTTCGAACTAGGGGCAGAACCTCTTTACAAAGTCAAATGTGTCAGCATCATCTCAAATTCTTAGACAATAATGGTGTATCATATTTCCTGGATAAAATTAATGCATGAATTGATCCTTTTCATTTTAACATTCTTTGGTTGAGACATACTTTCATGCCTTCTTTCTATCAAAGAAGTAAAGGAATTAAAATCCATTGTTTTGCTTCCAGCTAAAAGACGTATACTTTTTCTTTAGATTGCTGACCTTTATGTTAATATAACAAAGCACTTTTTGATGTCGAAGCATGAGGTGCTGACTGTTGAAGAAGAAGAAAAGTTGCTGAAGAAGTATCAGTTGGAAGATAAGCGAGTAATCATTGCTAAATTCCTTGAAATTGAGTTGACTGAATGGAGTTATATGTTTGTTTCTCAATGCTCTTACTATGGAATGTTGATCATCTTATTTGCAAGTTGAACTAGGTCTTAGAAAGTGCTAGATACCATAATTTTTTTTATATCCTTATCTAAGCTATTAGGAATGGTAGCATTATTCATTTGCCCTTTGTTGTATGTCCCAGGTCAGCTTGAATGCTTGAGAATCGTTTGTTACATCCTCCCAATAGCACCAAAAGAGGAGGCCCTTTCTACACGCACTACACTCCTTATTGTCCCACTGAGGTGCCAACATGTGATTGGGGCTTGACATCCATTGCTTCATCAATTCATAGACGCCTCAATTGAGTCAAGAAGATGATTCTCTTGAATCTTATGTTTGCTGTCTCCATTCTCTGATCAATTCTTTTCTCTCTCTAATGCTTTAGGATCTGAAGATCCTTGACGATCTGTGACGTCCCAGTCACCATACATTTCTTATTCATCTTTTATCCTTTTTTTCCTTTTCTTAAACTTAGTTAGATTTGCTTGTCAATGTCAATCATACTTTTCTTTCTTTGGCTTACTGTCTAAGAGCTCAATATATTTAATTCAATTACAATAAAACAGACTAATGATACATGTATATATGTACCATCCATTTCCACAGGATCTCATACATCATCTTAACTTAAATCCCCGACATCTTATATACATGAATGCTAGTTGTACTGTACCATAGCTGAATTACAAGTTTACTTTGCATAACTACATAAGTATACCTTCTATACTACTTGGGAAGCGTCTCTTGAAGGTAAACTTTCAAAATCCACTCGTAGGCTCTTCTATTTAGAGCGAGGGATTACTCCGGATAGTCTGTATGAAAAATGTTCGTAAAAGGGTGAGTTTACGCTCAGTAAGAAAAATATGTAAAAGAGCGTGCTATGCCTCTATATGTATTTTTCCTACTTGGCTCTATAATGTCATGTAAAGCATTATAAAGCATGCATCATAAACCTCTTTCATGCATTGTTTGCAACCATGCATATTTCTTTCAATTGGTGTAGGCAAACATACTTTCTTGAAAACATCATGCATCAAATCATACTTTGTATGCTTCTTGTTAATTATAGCATACATATATAACATGCATCATACTTCTTTTTCTTTAAACATCATACATACTTTAAAACATCATTGTAATCTTAAAACATACATCATGCTTCTTTACTTCAAAACATACTTCATAACATACTTTAAAACATACTTTACATGCTTTTATAACTTAGCATGCTTCGCGTACTTCTTCAAAACATATTTCAAATACTTCTGTGAAATATCATTTACATACATACATACTTTTCTTAAAACATCTTATACTTTCTTGAAAACATACTTCATATACTTCTTTTAAAACTTCTTGTACGAGTAAATCAAGTACTTTCGATTTCTTTATTCTTAGAAATCGCATATACATATAGTTTTTTTTAATAACATAAAAACTATTCATACTTTTGCGGAGTTATGCACTGCATCATCATCATCATCATAATCATGTGGCGTACCCCATAGGGCCAGGAATTCTCCCTTAGCCGAACATGAAACAAAAACAGATTGGCCAGCTGTGGGTGGCTACAGCCAACACTAGTCAGGTGTCCTCTGTAGCAACTGAGGCCTGACTTATGGTCCTCAGCCCTTAACATACATCATTTCAGGACTTGATCAGAGCCCCTACTAGAAACATGAAAGTGCATAATCTCAAAACATATGCCATGTAGCTTCTAGCCATGACATTTCATACTTTTAGAAAATAGGTATGAAAACCTCTTTTCAAAACATGGCAGTCGACTGGCCTCATAGGGCAGTCGGCTGCTGCTTCATATTTTCATTTATCGAAATTATTTTCATTTAAAATTTCGATATTTTCATCTTTGAAAACATATAAGGGCAGTCGACTGGTCCATATAGCAGTCGGCTGGTTTTCAAACAGAATACTTCTTAAGAAATAGCAGTCGACTGGTACATATAGCGGTCGACTGTTTTTGAAACAGAATGCATCTCGGAAAATAGCAGTCGACTGGTCCTATAGGCAGTCGGCTGGTTTTGAAACAGAATGCATTTTCATAAATAGCAGTCGACCGTCTTACATAGCAGTCGACTGGTTTGGAACAGAAAGCTTTTCTGGAAAATAGCAGTCGACTGGCATACATAGCAGTCGACTGGTTTGCATCGGTTTTCGGAAAACACGTTTTGGTTGTCTCTAGGCAGTCGACTTCCCATTTAAGGCAGTCGGCTGCTCCTAGCCTAATTGGTACTAGGAGACAAATCCGAAAATGTATCTTTTCCTACATAAAACAACTTGTACTCTTTCCAAAACATGTAAAACATCATAAAAATGCGGACATAGCCGCCTTACGTCCGTTACATAAATTCCTTACCTTGATTCCTTCGGAAACGCAAGATCACTTGATGCGTTAACCCTAGCTTTCACTCCTTCAAATCTGAAATCATCATATCAAAGCAAACCTTTAAGAATTTGCCATAAACATGTTATACTAATTCAGTACGACACCATACCATAAACATACTTGAACAAATCATCTTCTTCTCTTACCTTTTTGCTAGTGACCAAAATCTCAAACTTTGAGATCTTTTCCAAGACTTGAAATCAATCCACCAAACTTCAGATATAGCCTCGTCTAGTGACTACGATCATTTTTTCGTCTAACAAACTTAACGATTTGGTTACTAAACAAGGGTGTTTGTCATGGTGGATATGGATAGAAAACTTATGGAAACTTGGAGAACACGAGGGAGAGGGCTGGAAAGAAACTGGCTGACGTTGGGTGATGGCTGGGGGATGAGTCATGCCATTTCATTTATTGCTTCCCTATCCAATATCATCTCATCTCAGCCACTTATTCCTTGACTCCTTTTTGACCTATCTTTGACCATTAATTCTCTTCTTCCTTTTGACTCAAGACCATTTGTCCATTTAATCTCAATAATATTTCTGATTTAATTCTTGTCTCATACTCTTAATATTTTTCTGATATCAACCTAATAAATCATTTGTCTTATTACTATCAACTTTCATATTTCTTCCATACATCATGCATACATCATTCATACATTAAGCTTCATATTCATTTAATTGGTCTTCTTTCTTCCTATTCCATTTATTTTCCTGACATCAATATTAATTGACTACTTGATTATTTAATCTTTCATCTCCTTACTTCTTCCATGTTCCATACATCCTTCATACTTCATAATTCTCATGTCCATTTACTTCATTTAAGCCAAAATGCTTTACAATTATGGAGGAATTTCATGAAATTGGGGGATTTCACATTCTCCCCACCTTAGAGAATTTGGTCCTCCAAATTTAAATCAGGTTATCTTAAACAGTTCTTGATACTCTTCATTTTCAAGCTATTTAGCTTCATGTACCTTTTTCCATAGTGTGGTATTGTCAATAATCTTAACCAATGGGATCATCATAGACTTCTATATCATATCTTTTCTGTTCAAAATCCCGAATGGCTCTTTCACATGACTTGTGTCTTTCTATACTTCTAAGGTTTCATCTTTCGTGACATAAGATGAATTCTGAATTATACTTTCGAAGCATTGACACTTTCTATTCTTATAGCATTTCATACCGTGTCCTCCCAGTACTTGTATAATAGCTATTTTCATAACTAAACTCAGTCAATGGCAGATGGTCGTCCCATGAGCCTTTAAAATACATAGCACCAGCTCTTCACATGTCCTCGAGCGTCTAAATCATGCGCTCGGACTGCTCATTAGTCTGCGGACGAAAAGCTGTGCAAAACTTCCAACTGAGATTCCATGGTTCCTTGTTAATCTCCTTAAATGAGAATTGAACCTGAAATCTCTATCACATGAATTTGCTCATTGGAACTCCACTTAATCTTATGACATTCTTTCATCTACATTTCTGCCAAAGCACTAAGTACATCCATAGACTTCTTAAGTAGTAAGTGGGCTTACTTAACAGATCTGTTCATCAATTCTGGCTTAATCCTTATACTAGTCATCATTCCCAATTTACTTTGAAAGCATAACATTTAGCTTAAGGCTTGGAAATTTCTCAAGTAACTTCTTACTTTCTTGTCATCATATGAACCATTATTCTTTCATGCTTCTGACTCATAGCATTTGCCATCACAATGGCTTTTTATACTTTCTTTCTTTTGCCCTTTTTAATACCCACATACTAATCACATTTTAAACTATTAACATAGTTCTTTTAATTCGTATCCAAAAATGTTCTCTTCTCATAGCATCAAACATGCCTATGAATGAACATCTTCATTTCCCTATGTACTCTAGGGATCAATCAGGAAGGATACTATAGTCGGCTAGGTAACCGAGTAGAGTATGGAAGGTACTTTAGAGCACCTGTCGTGTTTCGGTCCCTAGATGCGACTATAGAGAATAATTACCGTCGTTGAGATAACTCATCTCTCATATTAATTCATATTCCTTTCAGAGTAATACTTTTATAGCATAAAACATTTAAGTAAAATCGACTAATATAAGTCAATCATCATTCTCATTTATACTCCTTTCACATCGTAAACTAAAAATCCTTCACATAACCATACTACCTTCTATTAACTTTCCTTACAATTTAGTCAGATCATACAACATACTTTTACCTTATACATCTTCAACATTTACATCATAGTTAACAGGTGTCTTTCCTTTCTCTTTAGCAGTAGCCTTGCGCTGTGGTTGAGGAGTCCCCTCAGATTCCTCGAATGTCCTCATGTCTCTCTTGGGACAATCTTTGATCAAATGTCCTCGTTCACCACATCTGAAACATGTGCCACTTGCCAACCGGCATGGCTGTGATCTATGGAACTTTTTGCAATGTTCACACCTTTGTCCTATACTCTTAGGTGAACTAGCTGAATGTCGGAATCTATCATCATTCATCTTGATTCCCGTAGCTCTAGGATTCCCTATACCATAATCATCATAATACTCCTAACTCAATATAAATTCCACATAACCATTAAATTTAATTAATAATCATTTTCTTGCTTACCTATTGAGGCTCCTTCATATGGCCTACATCTCTTAGATGAGCATCCATCTTTCGAGATCTTCCTTTCTGACTTCCGCTTTATCGGTTTCTTACTTTTACTTTGGATTCGAAAATCAGTTTGATGAAGCTCATAGTCCTGCTCACACAACTGAGCCTTACGGACGGTCTCATTATAAGTAGTGACACCTATAGTGTACAACTTGGATTTGATAGGAGACTTCAATCCTTCTATAAATCTGTATATCTTATATCCTTCACTCCTGATGGTCTCTCGATCGAATCCACTTAGAGAAATAAACCTTGACTCATATTGATTAACTGACATTGTCCCTTGAGTCAATTTCAAAAATTCAATCTTCAACCTAGTCTGATCAGTGCGTGGGATGTACTGCTCAGTAAAGGCTTCTAAAAATTTATCCCACGTAACCTCAACATGTTGGGCTTCCAAAAAGGCCTGAGTGGACTGCCACCAATACTTTGCATCATCCACTAACAGATAAACAGCCAAACCTACTTTTTCCCTTCCGGAACATAACATATACTCGAAAGATCTAGTGACCGCCCTTCACCCAATTCACTGCGGCCAATGGGTTCTTATCCCCCTTAAACTTAGGCGGATCCAGCTTCTTATATTTCTTAATCAAGGTCATACTGCAATAGGCTGTGAGATCCGCCTTTCAATAACTGGGAATGGTGGGGGTAACTCTGTCTGTACTGGTGGTGGCCGTACCATAGGAATGGCGAATGGCACACTTGTGACCATGTTGGGAAAATTCGCCATAAACTGCGTAAACATAGTGGTCATATTCTCCACTTGCTTTTCCATCTTCGCTAACCTAGTGTTTGGGCTATGAGGTAGAGATGGAAAAGAAAACTGTGTTGGTGACTGTTCTACATAATTCCTTCCTCTTCCTTCACCAACATCCCTTCTATCTGAGCTCATTCTGTCGATAAAATCACAAAGTTGAGCTACTTAGTATAACTTCAAACAGTTATACATCGTATATGTATTCAGACAAGTACAGTACAATTGGGGATATACTCTATTTCTAGCTTCTCGACACTGACAAACCTCAATCTAAACTGCTCTGATACCACTCTGTGACGTCCCAGTCACCATACATTTCTTATTCATCTTTTATCCTTTTTTTTTTTCTTAAACTTAGTTAGATTTGCTTGTCAATGTCAATCATACTTTTCTTTCTTTGGCTTACTGTCTAAGAGCTCAATATATTTAATTCAATTACAATAAAACAGACTAATGATACATGTATATATGTACCATCCATTTCCACAGGATCTCATACATCATCTTAACTTAAATCCCCGACATCTTATATACATGAATGCTAGTTGTACTGTACCATAGCTGAATTACAAGTTTACTTTGCATAACTACATAAGTATACCTTCTATACTACTTGGGAAGCGTCTCTTGAAGGTAAACTTTCAAAATCCACTCGTAGGCTCTTCTATTTAGAGCGAGGGATTACTCCGGATAGTCTGTATGAAAAATGTTCGTAAAAGGGTGAGTTTACGCTCAGTAAGAAAAATATGTAAAAGAGCGTGCTATGCCTCTATATGTATTTTTCCTACTTGGCTCTATAATGTCATGTAAAGCATTATAAAGCATGCATCATAAACCTCTTTCATGCATTGTTTGCAACCATGCATATTTCTTTCAATGGTGTAGGCAAACATACTTTCTTGAAAACATCATGCATCAAATCATACTTTGTATGCTTCTTTTAATTATAGCATACATATATAACATGCATCATACTTCTTTCTTTAAACATCATACATACTTTAAAACATCATTGTATTCTTAAAACATACATCATGCTTCTTTACTTCAAAACATACTTCATAACATACTTTAAAACATACTTTACATGCTTTTATAACTTAGCATGCTTCGCGTACTTCTTCAAAACATATTTCAAATACTTCTTTGAAATATCATTTACATACATACATACTTTTCTTAAAACATCTTATACTTTCTTGAAAACATACTTCATATACTTCTTTTAAAACTTCTTGTACGAGTAAATCAAGTACTTTCGATTTCTTTATTCTTAGAAATCGCATATACATATAGTTTTTAATAACATAAAAACTATTCATACTTTTGTGGAGTTATGCACTGCATCATCATCATCATCATAATCATGTGGCGTACCCCATAGGGCCAGGAATTCTCCCTTAGCCGAACATGAAACAAAAACAGATTGGCCAACTGTGGGTGGCTACAGCCAACACTAGTCAGGTGTCCTCTGTAGCAACTGAGGCCTGACTTATGGTCCTCAGCCCTTAACATACATCATTTCAGGACTTGATCAGAGCCCCTACTAGAAACATGAAAGTGCATAATCTCAAAACATATGCCATGTAGCTTCTAGCCATGACATTTCATACTTTTAGAAAATAGGTATGAAAACCTCTTTTCAAAACATGGCAGTCGACTGGCCTCATAGGGCAGTCGGCTGCTGCTTCATATTTTCATTTATCGAAATTATTTTCATTTAAAATTTCGATATTTTCATCTTTGAAAACATATAAGGGCAGTCGACTGGTCCATATAGCAGTCGGCTGGTTTTCAAACAGAATACTTCTTAAGAAATAGCAGTCGACTGGTACATATAGCGGTCGACTGTTTTTGAAACAGAATGCATCTCGGAAAATAGCAGTCGACTGGTCCTATAGGCAGTCGGCTGGTTTTGAAACAGAATGCATTTTCATAAATAGCAGTCGACCGTCTACATAGCAGTCGACTGGTTTGGAACAGAAAGCTTTTCTGGAAAATAGCAGTCGACTGGCATACATAGCAGTCGACTGGTTTGCATCGGTTTTCGGAAAACGACGTTTTGGTTGTCTCTAGGCAGTCGACTTCCCCTTTAAGGCAGTCGGCTGCTCCTAGCCTAATTGGTACTAGGAGACAAATCCGAAAATGCATCTTTTTCATAAAACAACTGTACTTCTTTCCAAAACATAAAACAGTAAAAACATGCGGACATAGCCGCCTTACGTCCGTTACATAAATTCCTTACCTTGATTCCTTCGGAAACGCAAGATCACTTGATGCGTTAACCCTAGCTTTCACTCCTTCAAATCTGAAATCATCATATCAAAGCAAACCTTTAAGAATTTGCCATAAACATGTTATACTAATTCAGTACAACACCATACCATAAACATACTTGAACAAATCATCTTCTTCTCTTACCTTTTGCTAGTGACCAAAATCTCAAACTTTGAGATCTCTTCCAAGACTTGAAATCAATCCACCAAACTTCAGATATAGCCTCGTCTAGTGACTACGATCATTTTTCGTCTAACAAACTTAACGATTTGGTTACTAAACAAGGGTGTTTGTCATGGTGGATATGGATAGAAAACTTATGGAAACTTGGAGAACACGAGGGAGAGGGCTGGAAAGAAACTGGCTGACGTTGGGTGATGGCTGGGGATGAGTCATGCCATTTCATTTATTGCTTCCCTATCCAATATCATCTCATCTCAGCCACTTATTCCTTGACTCCTTTTTGACCTATCTTTGACCATTAATTCTCTTCTTCCCTTTTGACTCAAGACCATTTGTCCATTTAATCTCAATAATATTTCTGATTTAATTCTTGTCTCATACTCTTAATATTTTTCTGATATCAACCTAATAAATCATTTGTCTTATTGACATCAACTTTCTTATTTCTTCCATACATCATGCATACATCATTCATACATTAAGCTTCATATTCATTTAATTGGTCTTCTTTCTTCCTATTCCATTTATTTTCCTGACATCAATATTAATTGACTACTTGATTATTTAATCTTTCATCTCCTTACTTCTTCCATGTTCCATACATCCTTCATACTTCATAATTCTCATGTCCATTTACTTCATTTAAGCCAAAATGCTTTACAATTATGGAGGAATTTCATGAAATTGGGGGATTTCACAGAGGTATAGTCCTAACCTTGCATGTTCCTCTCTCATTCTTAAAGTTCTTTTTATTTGTTTATTTATTTAATGAAATCTTAACTAAAAAATATTTTGAAATTTTCATCTAAAAATAGCTCCAAGAGGATTTATTGAGAACCAAGTGCATTATGACCAATGGAGATGCTACAGCTTTCCTTTTTGCCAAAGCTCATAATAATCTTTCCCTTTTTTTAGTTAATTTAATTTTTCTTTTTTTGAGATATTAATTATTTATTTATTTGTAGCCGGTGATGGTAGGCTGTGCTTTCATCACACAACGACGTCCTGTTGAAAGTTAAGGATGAATATAACAACTACAAAGTAAATTCCACTTCTCTTGGACTCTTTTCTCTTTTTAAATTTTGCTCTTTGATGGGCATCTGTATATATTGTGACATCCTCATCACTACTAATTAACATATAACTTTTCCTTTCACATACAACTTGATTAGGCTTGTTTGTCAATGTCATTCCCTCTTCTTATGCTTGGTATTAAATAGCTTATCATAAAGATCTTAAATTCAAGTAAAGCATAATTATTATATTTATACATATCATTCTAAAGCACAGGATCTTACACAACTTACATAACCTAAATCCCCCAAAATCTTATAGACATCACTGTACTGTAGCACTGTCTGATTTACATAACAACATAAGTATACCTTCAAGAAGTTTAGGAAGCGTGCCTCGAAGGAATACTTTCAAGATCCAAAGGTAGGCTTTTCTATCGAGAGTAAAAATCACTTTAAATAGTCTGAAAAATATTGTAAAGGAGTGAGTTTACGCTCAATAAGAAATATATATAAAAAAGCGTACTATGTCATTATATGCTAGTTTCCTACTTGGCTCTATAATGTCATGTGGAAACCTTTGAAATCAAATCTCATAATTCATTTTCCTACAAGCAAATAAATCTAGTAATACATATTCAGGTAAATCAAATAATGGCATATGCATCATCATGTAAATTTCTTACATATATTCAATTTATTCAAATACTTGCATATGCCTTAAATCACTTGAATTCACATATACAGATATCTTTCAAATAAAGTGGAGGCTATTAACATTTCAGCATAATCATGCACCAGGTAATATCCCGTGAAGGCAGGTGGCGTACCCATGTAAGGGCCAGGAATCCTCCCTTAGCCAAACATATAACAGAGACAATTGACCAATGTCGATAGACCACAGTGAACACTAGTCAGGTGACATCTGTGGCACTGAGGACCGGACTAGGGTTCCTCATCCAAGTACAGATACAGATACTGAGGACTTGATCAGAGTCCCACAGCCAAATACAGATAATGCATGATCATCAGTAGTCCATAGTCTCAAAACATTTGCCATATACTTCTTTGGAAATACAAATGTACTTATATCACATAAGCTTTAAAAACTTCATTTTCAAACAGGGCAGTCGACTGCTATCACATATCTTGATTTATGGAAATTATTTTCTCTTAAAATTTCGATATTTCAAAATTCTGAAAACACATGGGGCAGTCGATTGGTTTTGAAACAGAATGCTTTCCGAGAAAAGGAAGTCGACTGGCTCATTAGCGGTCGATTGGTTTCGCAAACATAATGCTTTTCAAAAACAGGGCAGTCGATTGGTCATATAGCAGTCGACTGGTTTTGAAACATAATGCTTTCTGGAAATTGGCAATCGACTGCTAAATAAGGTAGTCGACTGGCTTGAGTCGATTTTTGAAAAACTACGCTTTGGTTGTCTCTAGGCAGTCGGCTGCTATTTAACGCAGTCGGCTGCTCCTAGCAAATTGGTAACTAGGAGGAAAAACTGAATTTGACATTTCCTGCACTTCAATCAACTTTTGTTTCATCCCAAAACATTTAAAACATGCGGACATAGCCACCCTACGTCCGTTACATACATTCCTTACCTCAATTAACACCAAAACATGTAATCGCTTGGTTGCACCAATGATTTCCTCTTCACTTCTTCAAGCTGCAATTATCATAACAATTTCAAATCTTTAAGAAACCTTTACAAATATGCTACACCAACTTTACCTAACTCCAAACCATAGGTAGAATTGAACAAATCAATTTCTTCTCTTACCTTTGTTAGTCACCAAAATTGACAGCAATTTAGATCTCCTCAAAGCCTTTCATTCAACCTTTCATATTACACATATAGCTTTAGCTAGTGATGAGGAGTAAATTTCGTTAAGATAGCTTAACGATTCGATGACATGAATGGGTTGTTCTACTAGTAAGTAGAAAGGAAACTTAGAGAATTTGGAAGGGAAGCAACGATAGCTGTCGATTCTTGTTGGAGATGAAGATTGTTAGCTTTAAATTGCCATATGTATTTTGAAATGACAAAAACTTAAGTAAACCTTTATGTTTCTTTCATATTGTAAATTTGCTTTATGACATATGATTTTCTCAAACCATTTAAAGTGTTAATGTCAAACATTAAGACCATGATTCAATTGTATATTCTTATTGGTTTTAATACTTTACAAAATGAGTTTGAATATTTTTATGAAAGTAATTTTCTCAAGAATATGTTGAACACAAATTTAGAAAATTACTTAATGAATTTTTAGACTATGTTTTCATTTAAGAAAGTCAAGAAAAACTTCCACAAAAATATCAAAATGTTTTGGGTTGGATTAGGGTCAAAGGCCACATCATTTCTAACTCAAAAAGTGCAAGAAATCACCTTCTGGAGGCATGGGATCGATCCCCTAAGGGAAGGGATCAATCCCTTCATGGCAGAATGATCCTCAAGCCCATAATAAGCAATCTGGAAGCTTGGGATCGATCCCTTATGGAAAGGGATAGATCCCTTTACACAAAAAAGGGTGTAACGGCTAGTTTCTGTGAGACAACGGTCATATTCGAGTTTTGGCTCCACCCAACGTCCACAAACCATCCAAGGGACTATAAATAGAGGCTTAGAAGCTGAAGGAACTAAGAGGAACTACTCAGCAACTCCAATACTCATTTTCCTCAAATCCTCAAGCCTCAATAATATTTCAAGAGCTACAAAGTCTTCATCTTCTATCATACTCACATTCCTTGTATAGCTTACCACAAATCTTGTATAGGCTTTTACTTGTGCTTAATCTCTGTAATCATTTGCCTATCTAGAGGCTCTTCTTTGATTACACAATTTGTAAACCAATCCATTCCTTGAAAAAGGGGAGGTTTCTCTTTAGCCTAAGAAAAAGAGGAAGGTTTCTCTTTAGCCTTAGAAAAAGAGGGAGGTTTCTCTTGAGCCTGCAAAAAGAGGGATTGTAAAGACAAATTCAAGTTAGTGAATTTGGGGAAAATCTGTGGGAGCGTCTCAAGGTAGAGGACGAAGGCAAGGTTGCCGAACCTCTATAAATCACTCGCGTACAATTCTCTATCCTTACTCGCTTTACTTATTTGCAACTATATTTGTGTTTATTGTATTGAATTTATATTGCATAATTGAGTAGCTTAGAGAACTTAAAAAATATCAATATAGGCTAGAGAATTTACAAGAATCGAAAAACGAACTTAAGGTTAGTTAAAAACCAATTCACCCCCCTCTCGGTATAGCCTATAGAGCCAACAATTGGTATCAGAGCTTGGGCTCAAGATTGATTTAGACTAACCTCTATCGAGCAAAACGATCATAAATGGCTCACTTGAATGTAGGCACACCCCTGGAGAAGAGGGACAAGCATTAGTTAGACCTCCACTCTTCAATGGAGAGAATTACTCTTATTGGAAAACGAGAATGATGTTGTTTGTACAATCAAATGATTATGAAATGTGGAGAGTGATAGTTAATTGTCCCAAGATCCCAATGAAGAAAGTAGATGAAAAAGATGTCCCTAAGAGTGAAGATGAGTGGGACACCAATGACATGAGTTGGCACAATTGAATGCCAAGGCTATGCACACCCTCTTTTGTGCATTAGGTCCCAATGAGTATAATAGAGTGTCTCTATGTGAAAATGCTAAACAAATATGGGACAAATTGGCCATCACACATGAAGGGACCAATCAAGTGAAAGAAACCAAAGTTGGTATGCTCACACATGATTATGAGCTTTTTAGGATGAAAGAAAATGAGTCCAGGAATGAAATGTACACTAGGTTTAATGATATAATCAATGGACTTAAGGCATTAGGCAAGAGCTATTCCAATGTAGAAATGGTTAAGAAAATCTTGAATAGCTTGCCAAAATCTTGGAAGGCAAAGACAACTGCAATAAAAGAATCTAAAGATCCTAACACCTTGTCTCTAGATGAACTTATGGGCTCCCTACTTACATAAGAAATGAAATTAAAAAGAAATAAAGAGCCTTTAAAGAAAGTAAGGGTAGCACTTAAGTCTTCCACTCATGAGGTCATTGAAGATGATAGTGATGAGAATGGAAATGAGGAAGAAAAGGAAATGACAATGTTTGTCAAAAGATTTAATAGATTTATGAGAATGAAAGAGAGAGAGAATGATAGGAGACACCAAAGAAGAGGGGTAATAAGAGGAGAGTCAAGTAGAAAAGAAAAAGACACTTTAGTGTGCTATGAATGTAATGAACTGGGTCATACTAAGCTAGATTGCCCCTTAATTAGGAAGGAAAAGGATAGGAAGCCTAAGAAGAAAGCTTTTGTGGCTGCATGGAGCGATAGTGATAGCTCCGATGAGGAAAACATTATTGATGAGATAGCCTACTCATGCTTTATGGCTATTAGTGATGATGAGGCTAGTTGTAGTTCTAGTGAAAATAATGAATATACTTTTAGTGAACTACAAAATGCCTTTAATGATTTAGCTAATGAATTTCAAAGCATGAACTCCAAATATAAGAAAATCATTACTAAATTAAAAATAGAAAATGAAGCCTTGACAAATGCTAAGCTAGAATTTGAAAGGAAATTAGAAGAAGCAAATCTAGAAATTGATGAAGTTAAGAAAAAGAACATAAATTTGCAAAACTAATTTTCTAGATTCTATATGGGTCAACAAAAATTAGATCACATGCTAGAGACCCAAAAAGCCTTCTTTGACAAAGATGGGTTAGGTTATAATGCAAAACAAAAAGAAACTCATCTTAAGAATTTCCTAGTGAGCAAAAACACTATACATGATACATCTCTCACATGCTCACTATGCAATAGGATAGGCCACTCTTCACAAGCATGCACATATAGAAAAACCACATTTAGAGGAAGAGTAGTTAGAAAAATGTGGGTGCCAAAGCATGCTGTAAATAATGATGAAATGAGCTTAAAATAGATCCCAAAAAGATCTAAAATTGCGAGCACTAACTCCCATGGACCCAAGAAAATATGGGTACCAAAACTTGCATGAATTTGTTGGTGTAGGAGTTTGCTTATGCCAATGAGAAAGAGGAAGAACTTGAGATATCCATCATTGGCAAAGATCACATCAATTCTTCAAAGAAAGGCACACGGTGGATTCAACAATTCAAGGCAAAGCATTCTCTAGCAAAGGAGTATTGTAAGCTTAATTCCTTACTCCTTAAAAATTTTATTTGATTAAATTATTTGTGCTTTGATGAGAAAAATGGTTAATGATTCATGATGCATTATGATTGAGCAAAAGGCATGATAAATGATTGTTGAGTGTTTGATGGACAATTCTTAATGATTGGATGAAAAACATGTTTAGTGATTTTGAAATGATTATTGGATTTTTGTATTGTGAGCAAGTTTGTAATATGTTGATAATATATTTGCTTGCTACAAAAATTGCCAAATATGTCATATATGCAAAATGCCATGTCATGAGCTTTAATGAAGAATATGCATATTAGAAATCATGGCATGAAGTTCACAAGTGTAGGGATTTGATGATATGTGCTTAAAATCTATGTGAACAAGTTTGTTTTGACATATTTATGTAATTCAATGCATTGGTTTTGCCAAAACATGCATAACTCTCAAAATGACCTCCTTTGAGGCCAAAAATGCATTTTATTATGTAAATTCTTCCAAAATTGTAAAATCTTTTGTAAAATGGTTTTTCATTCATACAAGTCCAAAATCATATTACACAAATGTTTAAACTCTTACTTAGACTTAAAATACTCAAAAACCAAGTTTTGGCACCTCAAATGTTGGATTTTTTGTTCAAAATCTGCAGAAATTGGATAAGGGATCGATCCCTCAACATGCAGGATCGATCCCCCTTGAGCAGAATGCAAAATTTGTGCATTCTAGAACTAAGGGATCGATCCCCCTCCTCTTGGGATCGATCCCCCTAAGCCAGAAAGGGCTTTCCTGCATGTTTAAACTGAAATTTGGGAGGATCTTTTGTTAGTTTCACACTATCTTTTGCATAAGCATAAAATTCATTGTTTTAACTTCTTTTTTATGATCCTTTCAATATGAAAAATCATTTTTCATTGATATCATGCCTCAACTCCATCAATTTGTATATTTCCAACAATTGGTATCACTTTCAACAATCAATATCATTGAGTTCACAAGTGCAAAATCATTTTTCTTGTTAAAAACATTCATGATTTGCATAACTCTTCAAATAATCTTGAAACATATTTTCAAAGAATGCTCAAACATAATTTTGAGAATTATTTCATTCAATAATTTAAAAAATTTGATGAACATGTGCATGATAGATTATGATTCCTTTTGTTCATCTTAGTCAAGCATGCTTATAGGATTATGTTTATTAGCTTGACTCAACTATTCCACACTAGTCTTCATGATAATTATACATCTAGTGGAAGACGAATAGTTAAGGTCATATACTTTAATGATAAAAGAATTAAAACTTGACCTTAAGGATTGATTTCAAATGTAAATTCAACAATTGGTATAAAGTCATAATTTTCCTTGGCCTATAATTTGTGATGGTAAATGGATCTATAATGTTCAAATGCATGAAAATTTGTCATCCATGAACTTAAACTTCTCTTATGGCCAAATTGTTAAAGAACTTGAGCTTTAATGACAACATCAACACTCAAGGATAAATGCAAACTTGAACAAATGTACTTTGATTGATCTCAATGCATTGAATCTTGATTGTTTTGATGTTGAGCTTGCATGTTTGATGGTGTCTGATTGTGTTCTTGCATATTTAGAATGATTATTTTCTTGACATGAACACACTACACATAAATATTGGATTCATGCAAAATGTCTAAGTCAACCATTAGTAACAATTGGTATTTAGATTGAAATAACAATTGACATCATTGGTAACCATATTTTCAACAATTGGTAGAAGCCAAAACTAAATTGACAATTTGTATGAGCTTTAAATTGACAATTCTTCTTGTGCTCTTTAGTTTGAAATGACAACTAGAGAAGAATTCATTTAGGATATATTTGCATGAAACTCTTGTGTGCTAGAATTTGTAGTTAATTGCTATATGTCTTAATTCTATGCACACTCTTGCTTGAAAGTGATTTATGAACTCATGCATATGATATGTCATCTTATTTCAGCTCATAATCATGATGTTTTACCATACACCTTAGTTGGACTTTAGAAGAACAATTGATATACTTAGGTGCTTAAAAGGATTGAAATGAGCAAGTCATAGACCTTAGTAAATATTTATAAACAACTTGCTTCATTATTTACCAATTGGGAACTTCTTGCAAAATTATTTATAAACAATTGGTATAGGATCATAAGTCATATTCTTTGCATGAATTTTTCATACTCTTTGTGTATATTGACTTATTAATTTGTGCTATGAGTCCCATGTACTAACATATTTCTTGTTGGATGGAGCACATTTTATCTCTCTCACATAGCCATAATTTTAGGGGAAGCATATTTTTTATTTTTCCTTCTTTTCGCTATGACAAAAAGGGGGAGAGATATTAAGGTATTAAGGGGGAGAGATAATGGGTGAGAAATAGTTTGAAAATCTCTTTTGGAAAATTCTCTTCAAACCATGCTTACATTAAGGGGGAGCTTTATAAAATCCTGCTTTATTTGAGGGGGAGTAGTTTATCAAAGAATTTTCAAAGCAAATTTACATTAAGTTTTGTCATATCAAAAAGGGGGAGATTGTTAGCTTTAAATTGCCATATGTATTTTGAAATGACAAAAACTTAAGTAAACCTTAATGTTTCTTTCATATTGTAAATTTGCTTTATGACATATGATTTTCTCAAACCATTTAAAGTGTTAATGTTAAACATTAAGATCATGATTCAATTGTATATTCTTATGGGTTTTAATACTTTACAAAATGAGTTTGAATATTTTCATGAAAGTAATTTTCTTAAGAATATATTGAACACAAATTTAGAAAATTACTTAATGAATTTTTAGACTATGTTTTCATTTAAAAAAGTCAAGAAAAACTCCCACAAAAATATCAAAATGTTTTGGGTTGGATTAGGATCAAAGGCTACATCATTTCTAACTTAAAAAGTGCAGGAAATCACCTTCTGGAGGCATGGGATCAATCCCCTAAGGGAAGGGATCGATCCCTTCATGGCAGAATGATCCTCAAGCCCAGAATAAGCAATCTGGAAGCTTGGGATCGATCCCCTATGGAAAGGGATCGATCCCTTTACACAAAAAAGGGTGTAACAGCTAGTTTCTATGAGACAACGGTCATATTCGAGTTTTGGCTCCACCCAACGTCCACAAACCATCCAAGGGACTATAAATAGAGGCTTAGAAGCTGAAGGAACTAAGAGGAACTACTCAGCAACTCCAATACTCATTTTCCTCAAATCTTCAAGCCTCAACAATATTTCAAGAGCTACAAAGTCTTCATCTTCTATCATACTCACATTCCTTGTATAGCTTACCACAAATCTTGTATAGGCTTTTACTTGTGCTTAATCTCTGTAATCATTTGCCTATCTAGAGGCTCTTCTTTGATTACACAATTTGTAAACCAATTCATTCCTTGAAAAAAGGGAGGTTTCTCTTTAGCCTAAGAAAAAGAGGGAAGTTTCTCTTTAGCCTTAGAAAAAGAGGGAGGTTTCTCTTGAGCCTAGAAAAAGAGAGAGGTTTCTCTTGAGCCTGCAAAAAGAGGGATTGTAAAGACAAATTCAAGTTAGTGAATTTAGGGAAAATCCTTAGGAGCGTCTCAAGGTAGAGGACGTAGGTAAGCTTGCTGAACCTCTATAAATCACTCGCGTACAATTTTCTATCCTTACTCTCTTTACTTATTTGCAACTATATTTGTGTTTATTGTATTGAATTTATATTGCATAATTGAGTAGCCTAGAGAACTTAGAAAATATCAATATAGGCTAGAGAATTTACAAAAATCGAAAAACGAACTTAAGGTTAGTTAAAAACCGATTCACCCCCCCCTCTCGGTATAGCCTATAGAGCCAACAAAGATGACTCATCAACATCTCATTAATTCTCATTTAATGCATCTTCATCCCATTTACATCTCAGCCATTGACTAGTTGACCTCTTGACTATTTGACCTTCAATTCCTCTAATTCCATCCATGTCCCATATATCATTTATATATCAATTTCTCTATATTTATTTAATTCTTTTAAGATGAAACACTATACAATTATGGGAAAATTTACAAAAATTAGGGATTTCACATATATTTTTCAGTTTTACAATTGTATATCATTTTTTCTAATATACAACTTCATCCCAATATGCATATGCACACTCATTTTACATTTTGATTACCTCTGACAATTGTTTAATTGATTATGCCAAATTAATAGTGGGAGTTTTTTCACAATCATGATTTATTAGAAGGAAATTTAGAAAATTTTCAAATATAAGTATTTATACTTAAGCTTACCCCAATCGATTGGGATAAATACTCTGATGATGATGATGTATTTATACTTAGTTTTATCTCCCTTGAACATGATAGGCCTGCCATTCTGTTTTTCCCTTTGCTGTTAACTTTGCTTATTTTAAGATATTGGATCAAAGAAGGATACTTCATTTCAAATTCAATCTTAGTGGGTATTTTACAAGTTATTCCTTATTGGTTTTTGTTTGAGATTCAGTTCACTTGGTGTTGTTGTAACACAAAGTTCTTTTTTGTTAAAATAAAATCTGACTTAGATTTGTTTCTATTTTGTATTCATGTATTTGTTTATAAGTTCATTATTACATTTGAATGTGATATATTTGTTTCTTCTTTTATAATTGAATGTGATTATTAAATAATGCAGTCTTAATTATATTTATATATTTATAATTTTATATATTGTTATATTTAAATGTATAAAACGATAAAAATAAATAAATGTCATTTTGCAGCAAGTCGCGAGCGGCATTCTAGTTATTATAAAGAGCGGTCTTCTTGTGAATAGAATGAAGTTACTGGGGTAAATGCAGTTCAATCCTGGAAACAAATTATTTGATGTCAGGATAAACATTTATAATCCTAGCAGACAGGTGTAATAATGTATAATATTAAACTATGAATAAAGAAATATCACATTATTAGACTGACATAATTCTGAAATGGAAAACTAACAAGAACCAGTAAATACGTAAAAATTTAATGAAACATGAAGACTAGCCACCTTGAAAATTGAGTATGCCAAGAAGAATGTTAAGTCATACAAACACTATGCTTGGTAAATTTGTTGATTGACAATATATGTGAAACAACAGAGATGCTGCAAATTACTTTCACATGATACGACAGGTTTGATAAAAAAACAACTATGAGAAAACCAATCCCTAAATTAACTAGTACCATCCCCTACTACCATTACAACAGAAACAACAATCTTAAAAAAATCCTTGAACAAGATTCTTACAAGGCTCTCAACAGAATAGCATAGTTATAATTATGACTTCACAAAATGACTTGCAATAAAACTTTAAGTACATAATAGAGAAGGATTTCGGGAGGAGGCAGTTTACTTGTGCAATCTCTTCAATTCATCCCATAAGCATAGTTCAAGTTATTACATAAAGCTAAACAATGAACACCATGGCAAATTAGATGTACGAGATTGATAATTGCTTAGAATTCTGAGAATACCTCCACTCCCACAATTACCAAACTGCAAGCAACCAGTGTGGTAACTGATGCAATCTCCTTTATTTTGACTTATAGAAGGGTTTGAGCTATCACTTGGTGAGCTAAAAGAAGAAGTGGGTGCTCCATCTGAGTGAATTGTATGAGACTGAAAGTCCCCTATAACATTTTCTGATGTGTTGATACAGGTTCCAGAACCTGAGGGAGACATCGCATGTCCAGTTGCTCCCAAAGCATTTTATTATACACTGCCATAAGCAACTGCAATTCTGATACTAAATAGGGGGAAACATGGTAAGCATGAGCCATAGTTTTATCACCCGAAGCTGAGAGAGGTATATTAAGAGAACACCATCAGGGAGGAGTTCCTCACAGATAGTTGCCAGAACCTGCCAACAAAAGGTACACTAATGTGAAACATACTACAGTGTTAGCACACTGACCATAATTTTGTAAATAAAACCCCCTATTTATTGTTGACTTTAGCAGGTAAGTTGCCTAAATAACCAAAATTACTAGTGTCGAAGCAAAGAGGTTATACTATATCCCCTGATATGCAAGAAAGGCATGTATGTATCGCCCAGCAATTTCCAATAACATGAAGGAAAAGAAAACATTTCATTAATGGACATAAAAATGATAATCCATCAAGGTACTAAGCTCCTCGTTCTTCACATTAATTTACAATTAATACCTATTTAGATATGTTATTGAGCTAAGAAAAAATTGATGCCACACCACCATCTTATAATGCTGCATTATTTTTTGGCTTAATAGCCAAATACGTCCTTCACGTTTGCCACAAAATATAATTAAGTCCTCAACGTTTAATTGCATCAAAATCAGTCCTAAACGTTTCAAAATAATTGAATTAAAGACATTTCCGTTAATTTCCTCTAACACCATTAAATTTTATTACTGTTCATGTGTGTGCAGGGGTAACAAAAATTAAATGATTTAACGAAAATGTCCTTAATTCAATTATTTTGAAACGTTTAGGACTGATTTTGATGCAATTAAACGTTAAAAACTTAATTTCATTTTATGACAAACGTAAAGAATGTATTTGACTATTAAGCCTTATTTTTTCAATCCCTATACTCATTTGTACTGATATAGAATGCCACAACCTAAGTTGGTCTCTTACCAACTTGGTCTTTCTTTTAAAATTTCAAATGTGTTAATGCTACTCCCATCCAATCAATCACTCAATACTTTTTACTCTCCTTTTGTCATTTAAAAAAATGCGCCCATTGAAAAACTTGACTGTAGGACTCCGACTCTTCCCTCCCTTTCCAATTTTTCTCTTTCCAAAATGATTTATTTCATTTATAAAGTATATGAACGGCATAAGAAACTTCTCTGATTACAAGTCATGTTCTAAGAAAATGGTGACATCGGTGTTTGTTGAAAATCTTCCACCATGGGTTTACTGGAAATGGCTTACTACAATTTTTCAAAGATATGGCAGAGTGATTGATGTTTTCATCCCTAAGAAGAGGAGCAACAGGGGCAGGAAATTTGGCTTTGTGAGATTCAATACCATGGAAGCGGCTCAGAGAGCTATTTGGAATCTAAATGGTGTTTGGTTATTAGATTATAAAATCAGCGTTAATTTGGCGAGATTCTCCCCTCGGAAGGATTTTTGGAGGAAAAAACAGCCACAAGTTCAAAGTGATAATGAACATTGTGGTGACGATATTGCTTTAAGGGAGAGTAATGTCAATGTCCAAGCAAAAGCTAACACTGCTGATGTTGATTCCAAGAGAACATATGCTCAAGTACTAACCGGTGAATCGAGTAAGGGTAGTTCTGAAGATGAATCTGCAAATGCTAACAAAGTTTGTTCTGGTGAGGTGTCACCAGAAAATCTTCACTGGCTTGAGAGGAGTGTGGTTGGTACATGTCACGGGTTCACTGATGCAAGTATGATCTGCGAACAAATTAGGAGCGAAGGTATCAGCGGTTTGACCATCAGGAGAGTCACAGGTAAAGTTTTCTTAATTACTTTCTCTGATCAAGATCTATTTGATGGTATGAGAGAAGACAATTGGATTTGGCTAGAAAGACGGTTCCACAATATTCAAATCTGGTATGAGAAATTGGTGTTTTCCAACAGAAGAACATGGGTTGCCTGCTACGGTGTCCCTATACACGCATGGAACATATCAACATTTCATAACATTGCTTGCTTATTCGGAGATTTTATTTGTATGGATGGTGAGTCCCTTAAACTCAAATCTTTCTACAGAGGAGCCATGCAGATTACTTGCAACTCTCTAAACAGAATTGAGGAAATTATTCAGTTAAAGGTGGGTGACATAGTTTATGATATCAGGGTGTCAGAGGTCGAGCCAGAGTTGGTATCTTTATTCCCGTGTTGCAACAGACAATCAGTTAAGGCCACTAATGATATCCAAGACAATCTTAGTTCAGATGATAGCTCAAGTTCTAGTAATGGCAGCGCTCAGGGTGGACTGGAAGTTGGAGAGACGGACTCTACTGGCAGAATAGACGTTGAAAAGGAAAATGTGGAACAGCTACAGAACATTAATGAGCCGATGTATACTTCCAAGGAGAATTTTAGTTTCGAGGAACAAAGGATTAATGATGTTGAACAAGGAGAATTAATACCATCTGACAGGGCTAAGGTTTGCAGGCATGAAGAGTTGCTAGAGTGTGGGTCCCAACTTCACAGCAAGTCAACAAGGAACGAGGTTGGGTCTAGGTTGGTGCGTGACGTTAATTTGTCAAATAATTCTTCCAAACCTGTTAATGAGGACTCTGACCCCCATATTTCTGAAAATGAAGAGTTGGCCCTTCTGGAGCCACACAATGCACGAAAAGAGAGAAAATGGATGTATTACGCTGATCTTGAGGAGAAATTGAGTGCAACCAAAAATAAGAAAGGTAGGAAAAGTGGAAAAAAGAACAAGAAAAAAATCACTCAAGATGTGTTAAATGCCACCGATAGTATTGTAAATGCTTCTTTATCAGATGGCGATATCTGCAACAGAAACAGCATGATTCTTAAGGAGGCTGAAGCTATCTGGGACTTGGGCAAGAAACTCGGTTTATCCCCACGCTGTGAAGAAAATGTTATTTTGGAGAAGCTTATGAGTATGGAGATTGAGGATTTGCAGAAATGAATAGTATATGCTCTCTGCGAATCGTTGGATAATATGGTTTTATGGGATGATCTTCTACAACTCAAGAGTGGTTCGGCTCTTTTCTGGTGCATTGCATGAGACTTTACCACTATTAGGGAGGATGAGGAAAGACGTGGCTGTTTTTATGAAGAATCTTTGTCAAAGAACTCTTAAACGCTCTATTTCTGTCCATTTTCCTATCTTCTTATAATCCACGACTGTTGACTGGGGCCCTCATCCTTTCAAGCTTTTGAATTGTTGGCTGAGTATCAAGGAGTTTGGTAATGAAGCCTGTAGGAAGTGGAATTCGATTTCAATTCAAGGGAATCCAAGGTTTTGATTGGAAGTTAAGTTGAATTGATTGAAGATTTTCTTGAAGTAATGGATAGAGAAATTTTGGCTACGTAGATGAGATAATTGAGAGACTAAAAGCAAAGATTGATGAATTAAATAAAGATGGTGTATCGAGAGATCTTGTAGAGGATGGAATTAAACAGAAAATGGAGGCTAATCAAGAACTACTGTGGAAGGCTACCAGAAACATAGATATTTCTTGGCTCGTCTGGAATTTGGTTTTCTACTGGTGGAAAGTGACTTGGGTTCCTCCATTCATCCTTTTTGACTTTATTCACCACTATGGAGATTTATACTTTTCAGGTGTTTCGAAGAGGTGATGGCTTGTTGCTTGTGGAGCCACATTTTGGTTTATCTGGTCAGCAAGAAACGATTCTGTGTTCAACAAGAAACAATGGGACAGAGAGGAGATTATTTTTCTGATAATGATGAGATCATTGCATTGGTTATGGGCTAATGTTTATGACTTATCTTTAGAAGTTGCTCAATGGTGAACTGATCCTCTTTAAGCCTCATTTTGCAGATCAGTTGACAACCCAAGTCTGGAACTATCCTGCTTCTGGTAAATTGAAATTAAACGTGGATGGCTCTGCACATGGTCCATCAGGTTTGGCTGGATGTGGAGATTATTTTTCTGATTAAGATGAGATTGTTGAAAACCAGATGGTTTTGTCTATTGCTCTTTTTGGTGTTTTTTCTTTCTGAGTTTGGCGTTGGCTTTGTTCCGTTTGTAACTCTGTTTCTACTGCAGTTTTTTGGCTGCATTATATTAATAAATACCACCTTACTTGGCTGAGCAAAAAAAAAAATTAAACTTTATTCTTTCTTGGCCCAAAAATATTTATTTTATTACCATCTTATCCATCATCAATATAATAAAAGTCGTAGAGTTACCCAACTTTACCTTGCGCCATGTTTTTTTGCCCATGTTTCTGTCCTTTGTCCTTTATCTGTCTGCCTTGTTTTCTCTCTGTATTCATCTGTATTTTCGGGAAAAATATGTACACACGCTTGGATATAGTGCGTGGCTGTCTGCTAGCCCATCAACCAGTTCTGCCACCATTGCTAGTGCACTTTCCCATTCCCTCCAGATCTCTCGCCCAAGCTCCCTCCCGCTCAGTATATACTTTGGTCATGAATAGTTCCTGCATCTATTCTCTTTTTAGTGCCTTCCAGATTATTCCTCTCTCTATGTACTATTCTGCCAATTTCGATTCTAGCTTTTCTCCTAAACCCGATGCCATGCGACCGGCCGGTTTTCTTTGTTCTGTCGTCATGGCATCCTTCTTTTTTTTCCATTGTTTTCTTTTATTTGTTGTATTGTTTTCGTATATTCTTTGTTCGTTTTCTTTCCTTCAATGTAGTAAAGATGTCTCCTTTAGGAAGTTATCCTTCCTGATTCTTCAAACCCAATGACACCCAAACCCCTCAAATTTGAGATTCCTCTTTAAATTAAAAAAATAAATAAAAAATCTCCTAAAATCCAAATTCTGATGCGTCCATCTTGATCCTTTAGATTCCTCTTTAAATAAAAAAAAACAAAATAAAAAACCTCCTTGAATCCAATTTCAGATGCTTCCATTTTGATCCCAAATTTTCACTTCCCTCACTCAAAAAAAAAAAATTTTGTGCCTCTTATCTAAGCCTTGCGCGTGGCTTCTCTTTTGCCTGTGAGTTTGGTTGCTCGGTTGTGGCAATGATGCGATTCAGCAACAACATTGGTAGCTCTTGCCTTATTCCTCTCTGCACAGAAGATTATAGTCCTTTTTGGTATTCAATTCCGCTTTTCTTTGCCTTTACATGGGTCCAGTCTCGGGATTGGATCTGAAGCTCTTATAGGTCCAATTTGTAAAGCACTGATGGTGAGTCCTTTAAGATTTTATCTTTCAAAAGGCATATTTTTCAAGCTAAATTCATCTTTCCTCTTGCATTCTGTCTTTTCTTTAATACTTGAACCTTCAAAAAAAAAATTTTGTAATTTGAAGCTTTATTTTCCTGTTTTTTATGATTTTTAACCTAGCAATTTTTTTATGAATTTCCATGTTTAATGATTTTGGTATTGTAAAAGAACGGGAAGGTATATGAGAAATGAACTGAATTTGATGCGGATTAATATTTTTAACCGTTAAGAGGCAATGATTTTTTATTTGAATTGGCGTGGGCTTTTAACTTATACCAACAAATTAACACTGAAGGAGAATTTGTTTTTTGTTTTCAGTTTAATTTGGATTTTAATCTAATTTTTAATTGATTACATATAAATTTACTATTTCATGTTTGCTTTGAGTATTTTGACTAATTTTATAAAAATAATTTGTAGCTTCCCTATGTTGCATTCCACGCCATGAGAGAGGTCAATCAAAATTTTACTACATAATTTTTTCAAAACAACTAATTTTAAGATTATTCTATTTTGCTTCCATAAATCTATGTGTCCATATTGTGAAAGTTTATTTGTAATAAGAAACTAACCTTTTTGGATTTATTTTCTGCAATCTATTTGTAACCCTTTTTAGGAGCCATTTTTGAGGTCTATACACATTTTATTTTTCTTTAGGGGTAATTATTAAGTTACATTTTAAGTGCTACCTTTTTAATTTTTTTGTTCTTAGTATTTATACTCTCTAGTTGCTGTTTTCATAAAGTTTTGATTAAAAATGCTTTGCTGTGCCAAAAAAAAGGCAAATGAAAGACTATGTGTTCGTTAAATACAAAATCCAAGGTTGCTTGAGGCCGAAGAGCTTCCAAAAAAAATTGAAAAACTTATTGTACCTTATTAATCCTTAGGACCATGAGACTATGTAATGAAAAATCTACAAATTGTAAATGATATTCAAAGAAATTGGTTAATCTCAGATAATTTGCAAGATTCATGCATCATTAACAGATCTTTTTTCAAATCAAACAACGTTGTTATTGAAGAAAAAGGAAAAACATGTTTATAAAGGGAATGGTTCCTAAATTCTGTAATTAAGACATAAAAATTGTTGTTTATGCATCAGATGCCTAATTTTATCATTTGATTGGTAAGCAGCCAAGCACATTATTATAAAGCAAAATAATTGATGACATGATAGGTAGTAGGTTAAATTTTATTGTTATGAGGTCTTTTAATAAGAGAACTTAAATGTAATAAATATATATTTTTTTGTTATTTATTTCTTCTTTTTGGGGCAAAATTTCAAGTTGCATTTTGAAGTTCTTATTTGATTAAAGTAATGATCTATTTCCAAGTTTTTGCTTGATTAAAGTACTGATTTATATTCTTCTTTTCTCGATTTTTAGTTTGGAACTTCTTGGATTTGTTACTTCAACTTGAGGTATGCTTTTTCTGTTATCAGAAACTTTTCGAAAGGTCTTAGATTTACTTTCTGATTCAAATATTATACTTTATTTTCATCTTTTGCTTTAATTGTGCACTTTAAACAACAAGTGAAATTAACTATTATTGTGTCATTACATTTTCTTCAAAGAAAATTGTGTTATTGTATCTTCTTTAAAGAGAGAAACTTTAACGATAAAGACAAGCATTAAATCTCAATTATGTTGGTGGGGACAAAAGAAAGCTTGAGCATAAGGTATGTATTTTGGCTTTAAATGATCATGTTGTCATGCAAAATTTATTGTAAAATATATCATTCTTGCTTCTTTATTCTGTAGTTATGAACTTTTTTAATCCTATATGCTAATTCCAATTTTACAACTTTTAGACATGTAAATATATTTCAATTTACCAAGATCTCTGTTTTTACTTGGTATATAATGTCATGATAACCCAAACCTTGAGACTCACATTTCTTTGCAACGATCTTTTCTTTTCCTTTCTTTTTTGGCTTCCTGAAATGTTAACTAATTTTTCGTCATCATATTGGTTTTTCTTTTGTGCTTGAAAAAGTCTTACAAATTATGGAATTTCCACTACTGCATGCAGTTCTTGAATTATTATGTTAGAGATATCTGGGAGACCAAAATTTGAACCACCCTTTCCTTTCCTAACCAGCACAACAGCAATGAAGTTCCCTCAGGACTGAGTAGTGAGCTCACTGAACCGTAAGTGGTGGCACTAAAGGGCAGAAGCAATAGGCAAGGTTTGTATTTCTAGAATTTTCTTTTTTGTTTCATGTGTTAACTATTCATCTTTTCTCTGTTTGAGATTGAGCAAGATTATATGCGTGTGCCTTTTCTCAAAATTTCTGTAAAATTCTCTTGGCGAAGTCAGATTTCTCAAGCCATCTTACTTCATGTTATTTTAGAAATCATTTATTATTATGCAAGGACTTATCATAGAGGTTTCATAATAGGCAAAATAGCATGCTTACTTGAAACAATGGACTTTAGCCATTTAAATTTGGTATGCATTGTTTTACTGGCTTCTTAAGACTTATTCTTTTTCTTGGTTTTGTTTTATGGGAAGTTTAGTGGGTAAGCACTTTTTCTGAGTAAAATTCTTTGTGCTTTTGGGTGAACGTCCTTCCTTGGCTGTACTTTGGTTGGTGTAGAAATAATGGAAATGCAGAAAAATTAAGTAAAGCTCATTTCTTCCATTTTCTCTTTGCATTATGTTGGCATTCATAAGCAGCAACTAACCTTTAGATGGGTTAAAAAGCCTAAAGGATCTGAGATTCTTGGAAACCATGGTATAATGTTTAAAAAAATATTTAAAGAATAAATTTAAATGGTGACAAAGAAGGATGAAATATGGTGGCAAAGAAAGAAAGCTCTACTCCTTATATTCCTCATCTTCTCAAAGACAATGGAAAGGTATTTTTAATCAATCTAGCATAAACATGGACTGTTATGATTTTGGCATGAATTTGTAATTCTCTTTCTTTAAGGTTAGTAAGAAAGGCCCTTTGACTATGAGATAGGTTTTTGTAGGACATGAAAAGGTACAAAGGATGTTGGGTACAAGTCCTAGTTCCTTTCCTCAAAGCTATAGGGATGTCAAGATCATTTTCTTTTTGGGTATCTGGGACATTAGGATTGGGAAAAGTGATTTGATTACTTACTTCAACAGTCACCGAGTTTGGATCAAATGATTGTGCTTGCACTGGTTGAAAGAATGGCCCTTTCTTTCTTGAATAAACCTGGACTGGACAAGCATGGTTTATTTTATGTGTTACGAATGAGGATCACTTTCTACTGAAACAGGAGTAGTAGGGTCAGTAGGATTAGAATTGGATTGAACAGTTTGGATAGGAGTGGACTCGGACTGGACTGGAACGGAAGAGGACAACTTAGACACAGGCATATCAAGAAGGAAAGAGTCTTTATCCTTATCTTCTATGAATGTCATCTACCCCTGAAGATAAGGATTGTGAAAGTATTGATCGTCTTCAACAAAGGTGACATCGACGGACACATAAAATTTCCTTATGGGAGGATGATAGCACTTATTGCCCTTTTGAGTGGACGAGTAACCAACAAAGACACACTTAAGAGCCCTTGGATCAAATTTGCCCCTATGTTGAGAATGTACATGAACAAAGGCAACACAGCCAAATATTTTGGGAACAAGATTGTTGGTGACATTGAAGTTGGGATAGAATTTTGCAAACACTTGTGCGGGACTCTGAAAATCAAGCACCCTTGTGGGGAGTTTATTAATGATGTGAGTTGCAGTTAACACAGCTTCTCCCCAATAATTTTTTGGAACTTGTTTTTGGAAAAGAAAGGCTCAGGTAACTACTAAAAGATGGCCATTTTTCCTTTCAGCCACTCCGTTTTGTTGGGGAGTGCTAACACAAGATGACTCATGAATGATGTCGTGTTGTTGAAAGAATGGAGAGAGGATTTGATTAAAATAATCTTTTGCATTATCAGATCGAAATCATTTAATCTCCACTCCAAATTGTGTCTGAATCATATTGAAAAATTTTTGAAACACAAGACTTACATCCGATTGTTTTTTAAAAGAAAAATCCATGTCATACGAGTACAATCCTCAATAAATGAGACAAACCAACAAGCCCCAGAGATGTTGGGTACAGTAGAAGGCCCCCAAATGTCACTATGAATAAGAGTGAATGGAATAGATGTTTTTTTATTACTTACTGGAAAAACAACATGTTTATGCTTTGCGAGTTCACACACATCACAATGAAAGCTTTCAACTGAAATTTTATTGAACAATGAAGGAAACAAAATTTTAAGGACATGAAATGATGAATGACCAAGATGAAGATGATGAAGCCAGACCTTGTCTTTATTGGATTTGAATGACTCGGAAAGGAATGACAAAGGCAAACGATTTTTAACACTACATTGTTCACTTGGCTCTTCAAGATAGTAGAGGTCATCTCTTTCCCTAGCATGTCCAATCATCTTCCTCGTACCCTGTTCCTAGAATACACAATGAGAAGGATAAAAAATCACATTGCAATTAGCATCTTTGGTTAGTTTTTGGATAGACAAAAGGTTGGTGAACAATTTGGGGACATGAAGAACATTTTTCAGTGTAAGTGAATCACTAATAAAGATATCTCCTTGACCAGCAACAGTAGTGATTGAACCATCAGCTATGGTGATTTTCCTATTACTAGGGCAAGGTGTATATGAGATAAATTTTGTTGAGGAAAAGGTCATATGGTCTATGGCTCCTGAGTCGATGACCCATGTGTTAGGGATATTATCCGAAGCATTAGAGGGATGAGAAGGAGTAGATATACCTGAAAAGGCTAAATTACTAGTACCTATCGAAGTAGATGGCTTTTCCAGTGAACTTAAAAGGTTCCTCAATTTCTCAATCTCATTTTTATTGAGTCTAAGAGGTGTTTCTTGGTTGCTATTATCTTCGGTTAACTGCACTCCAGCCATATGAGCTTGAACCTATCCTCTTCCTTGTCCTCTCCTACCTGTTTCAATCTTGTTTAGGACCTACGGCCTACCATGGAGCTTCCAACACTTTTCTTTGGTGTGACGAGGTTTTTTATAGTAGGTGCACCATAAATCGTCTCGATTAAAGGATTTTGATTGGCCTGGCTGTTTGCTTTCTTCTATGGATGGCTGCTCTAATGTAGTACTTTTTGCACTCGTTTTTGACATCAATGCAGAGCTCTCAACAGATACATTCTCTACCATAACTCCTCTTCTCCCTTCTTCAGCACGAATTATTGAACTTGTCTCATTAAGAGATGGCAAATCCTCCTTGCTAAGTACTTGGACCCTTACTGCATCAAATTCCATGTTAAGTCCAGCCAAAAATTCATAAATTCTCTCTTTTTTTAACGAACCTCTTAAACGCAACTGCATCTTCACTAAACTTCATTTGGATGAATTGATAATGATCCATCTCTTGCCAAAGACTTTGCAAGAGATTGGAATATTCAGTAACTATTCGACTTCCTTGTTTGGTGGCAGCAATCTTAGTCTTGATCTCATATATTTGCACATCATCATGAACCTTTGAATATGTCGGTTTGATAGCCTCCCAAATTTGCTTGGCAGTATTAAGGAACATGCAGGTATCACTGATTTCTGGAGACATGGAATTCCAAAGCCAGGACATCACCATTGAGTCTTCCTCATCCCACGCATCAAATCTTAGATCTCCCTTCTTAAGGTCAGTACCAAGTAAATGATTCAATTTGCCTCTGCCCTTTAAATGTGTCCGCACCAGTTGCGACCACTTCAAATAATTTCTCCCATTTAATCTGTATGCAACCTGAATATTGGGTAGTTCCCCAGTAGCAGAGTAGCTATTCTCGATGGCCTGGGTCTTAGTCACAAGAGGTTTAGACGTGTGGCTGCCATCAGTGATGTTCGACATGGCTTGAGAAAAACCAATGAAGAGCAAAAAAAGGGGGGGGGGGGGGAATTCTAGAATAGGAAATAGAAAAAAAAATATTCTGGAATGGGAACCAAAAAAAATTAGAATAGACTTTAGGAGGAATACAAATTCCCAGAAGAAGAACCTAAAGCTCTGAGGCCATCTTGAAAAATATGTCGATTCTATGTTGTTTTTTTTATTATTAAGGTTGTTTACATATATATATATATATATGTGTGTGTGTGTGTGTGTGTGTGTGTGTGTGTGTGTGTATGTATGTATACAACTGCAGTAGTTAAACAGGAAAGAAAATTAGGAAATCCCCTAATCTTAGGCTACAGATTTTTCCCTAAAAAATAGGGAATACAATAACTACTAAATCTCCTATATTACAGCACACGGTTTCCTAAAATAAGAAAAAAACTGTTTTCCCACATAACAAAATAAACAATAGATTATCTTCAAATTGCACTAAAAATTGCCATTCTAAAGGAGTTTTTAGGTTGAATGATTTGGATTTTCTTAATTGATACATACTTGAAAATATTCATCGGAATCATAGTAGAACAATTTAGAGAATTATGTGATTTATCCAAGAAGCAAGAAACCAAAAACACCTCGAATAATTCACCTAGAAAAGACAAAACTTTACATCATTCCAATGACCAAACAGAAAATATCAATTACCTACTTTCTCATGTAACAAAAAAAAAAGAATATCAACGAACAAAAAAAAAGATAATATCAATTATCGGTGGTTGTTTTTGTAGAAAAATGGCTTAATACCCAAATTTATCCTCAACATTTATCAAAATATGCAATTAAGCCCTCAACGTTTAATTGCATGAAAATAAGGACATTAAGTTTTATTTTCAGCATTTTAAACCTAAACATTTTAAAATAATAGAATTAAGGATATAGTCATTAAATACCAATGATGTTAGTTACCCTTGCCCATATGGCATGCCACCTGGACGCTGACATGGATTACAATGCCACATGGATTGATGACATGGCATTATATTGCCAGCGTCATGACTCGAAGGTATGCTCAATACATACACTTATTCGACTTACCAAATTTATGAACTAAATTCTTTTCTTTTCGATTTATGATTTGTATTTGGTGTCAATGTAGTCGCTAAACGATTTTCACTTATCCTTTTCATTTCAATTCAACTTTACTAACTTATTCTTTGATCCAAAGGCAAGTTACATGACTCTCTAAGGCATATAATGATCATTTTTAATCTATAACGTAATCTTGCCTAAAAACTAGATTGAAAATATCCCTCTTTATATTTAAAGATTTTCTCAGACAAAGGACTTATAAAACATTACCACTTATCATAATCCAATCAATTCCGCTAACCACACATTCACATCATAGTGTAATTCATCAAATAATTATCATGTCAACATTTCTAATTCCACCATTAATTATCACATACATATCGAATCCAGGATCACACTCGATCGTCATATTACTTACAAAATAATTCTAAAACTATCCTAAGTTACATCATATGACACAAGCAAATAATATTGTGTAATCTTGATAAAATGTGCATGTAAACAAAATAATACATTATTTGTATACCTAAAAAAATAGCGAAAGCAGGGCTCAAAGGACTCTAGTATGTACCTAGACTTGGTACGGTCCTTGATGGCCCATACAGAACTCCAAACATAGACTCTAGCTTGTATGATCTGCGATGATGTTAGAAAAGGGTAAGCAAACCACGACTCAGTAAGTAGTTTAAGTAAATACATGCTAGGCACATGTCGATCTACATGTATGTGTATGCATAAATAGAAAATAAAATGACATGTATGTGTGATACTATGTCCTAATGCCGAATCTATCTATCTAGACTCATACTTTAAGGTTGAGGATGTACAAGGTATTAGTCTGAATGATACCTTACGAACCTCATTTCCTTGAGCCTCAACACATTACTAAAGAACACAATCACTCGTCACAATACTACAATGTTAATAGGATGCATAACACTAAAATGGTTATGTGCTTAGCTCAAAACCGATCAATTCAAAACTAATTCACAATGTATTTATTCAAAACCAAAATCACTATGCAGTCGTTCAAAACAGATTACTAATCACTTTAGGCGTAAGCCTCGAAATAATAAAGTCGATACTAATATAGAAACAATTGTTTAAACACATGGTCCAAAATCGATAATTGCATTGAACTGATACTGAAAAGGTTAGGCCTAAAGCCTTTAAATGCTAAAACCAAATACTAATACAAATAGATTTTCTGATGCATTTAGTTCAAAATCGATAAACATAGTAAAACTAAAAAATCAATAAGTTCAGGGACAAAGTCTCAAAACGTAAAGAACTAATTCAAATAATGAAATAGTTTTCTAATACACTTAGTTTAAACACAACTATTGTGCACCGAGTTCAAAACACAATCACTATGCACGAGTTCAAACGTAGTCATTATGCAAATGAGTTTAAAGCATGATAACTATTCACATGAGTTCAAAACATGATCACTATGCACATGAGTTCAAAACAAGGTAACTATGCACGAGTTCAAAACACGGTCATTATGCAGTGAGTTCAAAACAAATAATCTTATGAAAATAGATACTCGATGGAGTGAGGCAAAATGCCTAGAAATACTGAACACTGATGCTAAAATCAAAACAGATAAGGCTTAGGCATAAAGCCTCAAATACTGAATTGAAACTAAAATCCAAAACAGATACAGATAAAGTTTGGTAGAAAGCCTCAAATACTAGACTGAAGCTGAAATTCGAAATAGATACTGATAAAGTTTAGCATAGAGCCTTAAATACTAAACTGAAACTGAAATCCAAAACGGAGACTAATAAAGTTTGGCATAAAGCCTCATATACTAAACTGAAACTGAAATACAAAACGGATACTGATAAAGTTTGGCATAAAGCCTCAAATACTAGACTGAAACTAAAGTCAAAATGTATTCTGATAAAGTTTAGGCATAAAGCCTCAAACAATTGAAAACTGATACTGATAAAGTGTAAGCATAGATCCCTGATAACTGATACTGATATTGATGTCCATCCTAGTTAGTGATGGATAAATGTCGCAAGCAACACAATACCTATGGCCATAGAGTTACTCTAGCCCCGCTGCATAGTCGAAAACTGAAACTTGTCTGCTAGTCTTCTAGACAAGCCTGATAATGCCTAGAGCACGAGGCTTCTAAGGCGCAGATACTGATACTAAAAATCTGGAACACAAAGCTCGATAAACGAGTATTGAAACCTAGAGCGAAGCTCGATAGGCTCTAAGTGACCTGAAGGTCAATGGATTTGCTCAAAATCAAATACAAAACGAAAAACTAAGTATTGATCAAAAGCCTTCAATGTAGGAAATGAATACCGATCGAAACCTTTTATAAGGATTACTGAATACTGATTGAAATCATTTAGTTCAGAAAATGGATTACTGAGTACTAATCAAAATCCCTTAGTTCAGAGAACAAATTACTAATCAAAACTAAATTTAGCAAGACGGAATATGTTGTCAAAAATCAAAGGTACAACATTATGCTGACTAGGCTCATGCTTTTCAAAACACAGATCAAAATAGTTTTGGTGTTTCCAAATATGCATAAAAACCCTTTGTTACAAAGTTAGTCTCAAAACTATGCTTTTCAAGTTAAAGCGTAATGTTGAGTATTACAGTGCTTACACATAAAATAGTTCTAGTCAAAACATGCTATGTGTGAATTCACTTATGCATCAATAGTATACCTCTACGCACTTTGCATGGTTATGTAATAAGATTTTAATGCGGACCATGCACATGTACACTTAACCTAAATAGACTAGACAGATAAGTTTTATGCAATAACTAAACTCATGAACATTCTATTTCACACAACAGGTAAGCTTGGCCAGCCACAACACAAATCAAAAAACACAATTTCAATCCCGGCCCAAGCATAATTCAGATTCACAATTTGATCATACCTTGTATCTTACCTTAATCATTTGATCAATAGCATCACAGCGCTTAAATTTGAAAGCTAGGTAAATTATTTATAAAAATTAAACATCTCTTACGAGATGATACTAGCGAAATTTTACTTAATCCACTTACCTCAATGCTTTTCAATTTTCTTCGTCGAGCCTCCAAGTTAAACCTCAACTTTCATGCCTCAAAATTCAGTACTCACACTCCAACGCCACTCTGATTCACTACAATTAAATTCATTTCCGTCTCAATAACTTAACTTTATTTTGCTTACTCACATGCTAAGACACACCTCTTAAAATCAAAATTGTCTATGTTAATTACCATCACTGAGCTTAACTCTTCACTGTCATATAGTTTCAATATATATATATATATATATATATATATATATATATATATCAATCATTAGACAAATGGATAATTTCTTACCCTTAAAAGTGTTTTTCCTTCGTCGAAGTTCGTATCATTCACTCTTTTTGAAATTCTCTATCAAATCCTACACCAATAATCTATATTTCATTATCTTGCTAATGATAGATATATACACACACAAATATGTGTGTGTAAATATATAATTATACTTTAACCATGCTCATCATATCAATTAATATATATATCCTTTTACATATATATATATATATTTGTACATATGTAGAAAGATATATATAAATAAATAAAACAATATGCATTAACTTTAGAAAAATAACACATTTCCTTACCCTAAGGAAAATTTCCCAAACCGAGTCAACAATTAGCCTCCCTTGTGTGCTCTGTTGCTGCTTTCATTGAGGCTAACCGTCGCTTTTAAATCTATAAGGCCGGAAGCTATTTTCATGTCCCCTTCCTTATTTCTGCACTGCCACGTTTATACACCGTCAAACGTTCCTTACTAGTCTAAGCAAGACACATTTATGCCCTTGTTTCAGCCTTTCCTTTCACCTCTAAAACACCTTTGTTTTTCAGCTCATTCTTAATTCTTTCTCCCACATCATCTGCTGTGGTTCAGACCTGAAATAAACCTCTTCTTCCTCAATTCAAGTCACCCTTTTGCTCCCCCCTTTTCCTCTCTGTTTTAAGGCGTCAACCCAGCCCATGGACAGCCATCGAGGATGGCCTTAAACTACTATTGTCAAAGGTTGAATGCAGTCCCTATTTTCAGTTGCACAAACAATTCCAATGCATCTTGTTTTTACACCATTTACAACCCACAAACAGCCATAATTGTTCCCTTAACTCAGCAGTGCTTCAGGCTCCCTTCTCCATTGCTTTTCTCCTTTATTCTTTTATTTTTTATTTATTATTTTTACCGTTTGGTTCAGATCAGGTTTCCGTTTCCTTCTTAACATAGCAGCAGGTTTCATCTCTTCCCTCGCTTGTCCACCGTTGCGAAAGAGGAGACCCTTTCCCTGATGCCACTTGCACTTCAGCCCTTAAGACAGTCCAAAAGCAGCTACTCTTTTCCTTGCTCTATTCTATAGTTCGCGTGGGGAAACTTTCGCTGGACAGTGAGACAAGGCTTTCCTCTACTTGACTTTCTCGGCTCTTCATTGATCCAATTTCGTTTGGCCACGAAAAGCCTCTACCTTGTGCCTCACTTCAGCCTAGTTATTAGCTAAAAAGGAACCCCTGTTCTAGCTGAGCATGGCTCTCCTCCATCCTCTTTTGGTTCAGCCATTTCATGCTCCGTCTTTCTCCATTTCATGCCTCACCTTGCTTCAGTTTCAGCTTCTTTAGGCAATAAGGTAGCTGCCTCTTCTTCCTCTCTTATCTTTCTTTCCTTTCTTTTCTCTTGGTCCCGATCGCTTCTCCTCTACTGCAACAGTTTCTTTTCTTCTATTTTGCTACTGCAACTTCTTTCTTACTTTTCTCACTCACGACTGAAATTTCTTTCTTTTTTTTTTTTTTGAATATGGAAGAGGACTAAGTCCTCTGCCCCTTTTCTTTCCATTTTTACAGTTCCTACTCCCACTGGCTTCATTGGGAAGCTAATCAGTAGTTCACTTTATATATATATATATATATATATATATATACTAGTGTTAGGCCCGCGCCATGCTGCAGGATAGGAAGGAAAATAGGAAGCAAGTATCAAGGGCAATTATATTGGAATAAATCTAATAGAAAAGAAATGATAGCAAGAAAATCTCAGTGTAAATAATGCTAATGCAAATCAATAATAAGTATTTATTGAAATCATGGAAAAGTTTCAAATATGTTTTAACATTGACTTAATTTTGCCACAAGATGTGCAAAGATCCCCAATTTGGATATGGTCATCCGGTGGAAATTGCCTCCAGCCACCTGAAAGTATTTTATTATGATCATTATGTATGCAGGAAGCTGAAGATGACGTTATGGTGTTAGATGTGGAGAGCAGCATACACGTCGGGCATTTGTTGAAATAGAAAATTACATTAGAAGATAATTGTCGTAATAACCCTCTCTTCTCTTTGAAACATATTTTGTAATCTGAATTTTTAATTTCATTTTAATGAAAACTTCATTTTAACCAAGATATCATAAGTGATCACATAAAGCAAAATCAATGAGCACAAAAGCAAAGAATTGAGAGCTTAATGTGAAGAAATTAAAGCAATTCAAAACCAATTATCCTAATAAGAAAAAATTTATTCATGTCATGCTGCAGGTATGAAAGACAATGAAGATAGTAAGATTCCTTTTTCAATAAATAATGACTTGAGAAAATTTGAGATTTTTGACATCGAAGATAGCAAGATTCCTAATTGAATAACAAAACTTGTAGCGTTTGTCGTAGAGGAGCTTATGATCCAACTTACATGCAATAGCAAAAAATAATTAAAGCACATTCTTGCTCGCTTTCCTTTCTATTACTACTCAGAATAGAAATTTGCTCGATGTGCTTTCCTTTCTACTACTAATGAAAGCAGTCCTACATATTATATAAAAGGATTTAATAAACATTGAAACTACTAATAAAACACCTAAAAGTTAACACAACCATAATTTCGAATCTATCATGTATGCAGAAAAAGTTTTGAAAGGCAATAAGTCTTAACCTTAAGCATTGTTGCCAATTCTCAATTGATGGTAATTATAAAGACAGTTATGACCATGAACCCAATGAATTTTGGAAATAATTATGAATAAAGGGAAATTCTTATCAAATATCAACATAAAAAGAATGCATGGAGCAAAAGAAATAATTGTATCATGACCTTTACAAAAAAAAAAAACATGTTCTCAAAATGCAAAACAAAAAAGTAAGCAAATTGATTTCATCAAATATTTTAACAAAGAAATACCGTCAAAGACTGCAATATTTGAAATAAGCACTTCATGAATTAATCAAAATTCTCATACAACTATCAAAGCAAAAGAACAACTAAAATATAAATGTTCCAATTTGCTACAACTATTAATTGGTAGGAAACCATATGTGCATAGAAAATTGATGCCTCAATATGTAGCGTTATTGTATGTTGATATAAGGTTTGAACAAAAACATTGCTTACCATGAAAATTGCCTTTTGGTCATATCAATTTTCAAATTCACAATGCTAGATTGCATGATTCCATTACTTGTATACTTATGAGAGATACTTTCCTGTGTTAAACATTCAATTTTTGAGATTATTTTTAAGATCGTCAACTTCTCAGACTTGCTCTAGTATGTCTGACAGTAGAGAGTAGCACTTGAGGGAAAGCTGTTAATGAGGATCTTGTTAGGTAATAAACATTTTACATGTATTCTATGAGAAAAAATATTCAAGAGAAGTAGAATTCCTAGTCGAATTTAGAAAGCCTGGATGCGATGTAATGTGATATGCATTCACATAGAGATAATTGGTGACATGAGATATGATCTAAACGGGAAGCATGCAGATTAAGATGAAATGAGAAGAAACCTAGGCTGTGCGCATTGTTTTTTATTTATCATTTTTTTTGCAACTTAGGAGAGCGAATGAGAATTTGGATTTTGAGATTTTCTCCATAAAGCAAAAAGATGAAGAAGCAGTAGACAGTAAAGGTAGATATGTGTTTAAGCCAAAAAGAGGCATCTAAGGGAGCAAGTACAGAAAAACACATATAAAAGAGACATCCATTTGTAGTTCTTTCACCTAACTTGTAGATATAAGGAATGAATATCAAGCTATGAAGAAAAAGAGACATGATGAGATGGCAAACATATCTGTTGTGAAATATGTTTGGCATTCCTCATACCCACATGATGGACAAAAGTTGGTTAAAGGTGAAGCTGGCAGGACATCTGGCTCCCAAGCAAAATGGACTGATTAGGAGATGATGCATCAAAGGAGCAATAAGGTTCATTTCTTCTTGATCTGTTTGCCCCTGCAGAACACAAAGGCGAATGATTCAAATATCTTAGAAAGTTTTAAAAGAAGGGAACAATGGTTATTCATGAGGTGTGGATGTCATAGAGAGAGCAATCATATGAGTAAAAATAATGCAGCAAAAGTCTGGCCAAATGATCATATCACCTGGATTTAAGATGCATCAGAAGTAGATTATCAGAGTCGGAATCAGATGCACTACTGGTTGGGGGAGTTGAGACATCTGAAAGTTGAGTGACAAGTTTCCTGTGTTTGGGGGAAAAAAAGATCTATTTAAATATAGGGCATAATGGATGAATGCTTAGAGCAAATGAATCTTTAATTATATATTTTTAATTCAAAAAATTGTTCAATCTTTAATTATACTTATACTTTTTACTAAGTAAAAAACACTACACTAACTTAAGAACATGAAAGGAAATACGAAGGAACCAAAAAAACATATTCTTATTTTTTATAACTATGTAATACTGTTATTGCATAATGTATATAAACAGTGAATGACACTTGTTGTTACTGAACATGCACAAATATTATAGTTTTGTTCACATGAGCTTGGAATACAATTATGAACAGGTCAAAACAGATGCATTTCAGCTCTAAGTTGAAAAGAGTTATGTTTCAACTAATTGGAGTTTTTTTTTTCTTGTGGGGGATGGAGTTCAGCTATTTGTTCCTTGTGGTTTGATCAGGCTCAACTGAGGTTTTTGTCACCCGCTTTCCAACGAAATAGTTACAGTAAAGGACGAAAAGAATGGTAATGCTAAATGTTGTTAAGGTTTGTTTCTTTGGTATTATGATAGCTTTATATACTGTAGCAAACCAGTCAAAGCTCTTTTTAATCAAGATTGTTAATAAGCATGATAATAAACTGATGATAAATATGAACAAAACAAAAAAGATGAAGCAGTAAATGATTATGAGTCAACAACACTGTCAGGCATCAAAAGGAAAATAATGAAGAGTATTTTATAGTAGAATTTGTTGTTTAGTAACCATACCATCATAGATTCAGGCACAAATGATTATTGTTGATTCTCATATGAATAAGCAAAAACAAATAAGAGTCGTAAGATTCTGGGAGACTTTTTATGACAAAATTAGTATATAAGATTAGTGAGAACCAAATACAAAGATATTGAAAGAGTAGATTTTCTTTTCAAGGAGAAGAATGATTAAGTTAGGATAGATACCAAATAAATATGAGGGAAAAACATTTACTATATCGTTTTCATGGTGAGGATTCTAATTAGGCCCATGCTGATTTTGAATTGTGACAGAGTTAACAGATAAAAAAAAGTGTGGAGAAGTAAAAATGAAAAGTCAAAGAAGAGAAAAGTTGTACCTTTGTATGGATTTGCCATATTAAGGCAAAACTTGGAACTTTTTTGAATCAATATTTTGCTACGACAAATCAAAGGAACCTTTATTCTTTTTTTGTTATTTAAAGTTTAGATTGATGTAGAACACAAACTATTGCAGCAAGACAACTTCATCAAGTAAATCAAAAAACAATTTTTAGTTGAAATTTGAATAAAAAATCATAAAACAAAACCAGCAAGTAGAAAAGCAGGCTCAAGACAATCATTTCGAAAATTATTTAAACTATTATGATAATCCTCACTTTTACTCATTTCTTTCCATTCAAACCACGCATTGATCTTTAAACAATTTCAAGTCCATACTATAGTTTGATTAAAATGAAAACTTATCAGATTATAACAGACACCCTTTAAGGAATATTAAAAATAACTAATTAAAAAAATTAGACATGTTTCATTTTGTTAATTTCTTCTACAATTAAAAACTTCACGAAAAGTGTTAATGAGATTATAACCCTATATCTTATGTAATTTATTTCGTTTTTTTTCTAGTTATTGACACAAAAAATTTCAAACATGGTGACTTTTAGCAAACTGTCATCTTGGTATGCTCTTTTAGGTATTGAATATCATCTAATGTACTTTTAGACAAAGGCAAGTTGGAAAGAGCTAGACAGAGTTCATAGTGGATATGGATTAAATAATAAGAACTTGTAGTGAATGTTACTTAGTAAATCATGAAAAACCTGAAGGCTATTCTTTTTCGAGGAGGCTCTAGGCTTTTTTCTGGGGTATCAGCCAATACAGTGGCAGGTTCTGTTGGAGTAGGTTCTTTGATTCTGCACAGTTAAGTATAAGGAATGAATAAGATAGCAAGGCAAAAAGTTGAAAGGTGAAGAATGTTGAAATTAAGTGAAATGTGAAAAAGAGAGGCAGAAATAATAGATGGGGAAATATACCTTATCCCTTGTTTTTTTGCGGGTGAGACCTTTGAAAAGAGATTAGTTGGGATAAGTGAACTTTGCTCCATGTTTGATTGATCAGCAGATTTGGTGTCAATGGTTTCGAATGGATTCTGGGTAGGAGATCTTGCTTCTGAAGATGTTGATCCGATAGCAAGAAGCTGATTTGGTTGCTGTTTAGAGGGGAAGAATATTCTGTTGACAGCAAATGTTGGAATGCGAGATTGGTAGGAATTGCTTGTGAGGTTAACCTTGAAAATTCGCTCTTGATCAATAAGTGCCTTGACAGCAGGTGGTAATACAAATTTATCGATATCTTCTTTTGTTGCGATTTGAGCGATGTTTTGTCCGATCAATTCTTCACCAACTTTCCCAAAAGCAACAAAATCAGCTTCTCCTGAGGAGTCTTTAACAATCATAACTATCTTACAGCTGCAAGCAAAAAGCAGATGGTCAAACGAAAAGAATTATCAATATTATATTGTGTGGATGGCTATTTTCTAGGGCAAAACAAAACAATGACAGAGCTATGGTTTGAGGAAAAGAGAGAGCGAATGAAATGGTTACGTTAGTTTAGGTACTTGCTCTCCATGACCTGTGCAACGATATTTGCCAGCACTGAAACGTACGCTCTTGGGACATTGATTGCAACTGTTGTAGTACCACCCCTGGCTGGAATCAATTTCAATGATTGTTGCTCTGCAGGTAAAAGTCTTGTCCTGAAATGATAGAAAAGATGAAAACAGAAATAAGTTAAATCAGTGGCAATGAAGAGAATAATCGATGCATTATTTTGGTTCTATCTGTTTTGTTTAAATTTAGAATGGCATTATTGAGACCTTAGACTGCTGAATGTTAATCTTCAACAACTCCTTAATTGTCATAGGATTCTCATTGATATCATCAGACGCAACACGACGTGGTTGTGTTGGATCAGCCAAAGCAGACACAGTGATTGGGCGGTCCTCAAACCTTGATAATTTTTTAAGGCACCCAAGTGAGCAATCCAAAAGAAGGGTAAAATCTTAGAGTCATAAGGACATAAAAAAGATATGGATAGTACCTACGCTTGAGGAGCTTAGCTTCCGTGATAGGCGGATCAATATAAATCTTGGTTGCGGATGAAGTGTAAAGGTTTGGTTGTGCTATGTGTGGCAAAACATAAATGTTGTATGAACAACAATGATAAAGTAATCAAAGGGCTTACAGATATAATTCAATGCTGAAAAAAATGGCATGGTTGAGTACCTAGGAATCCTCTAACTGTCATGCCAGCAAATGCAACAACAACGTTCTTCCGCTTATCAATGAAGTCTTCTTGTTTTAAGATGGTTGCATTCTTACCCCATAGGGTTATATTGACAAAATTCTCACTTTTTTAAAAGCAATCAAGTCATATGAGGAAGAAAACAGCAGGGAAAAGAAATAATGTGATTAGCAACTTGAAAAATGATAAAATTCAATAAATCATTGAAACCAGAAAATGTCTCAACTTACTTAAGATCTTGGAGCTTGATATTTTGAAGATCAACCTCTTCAGTTTTGGATTTAGCAAATCCCTTAAGTAGACGGCTGATCGCAGTCATGACACCAATAACATCTGGTCAAGCATTGAAACTCAACATTAAAAGTTTCCCTTTCAGAAATATCACATAAGCAAAAAGCTCAGATAGCAATAAAGCAAACAAAAGTTGATATTAATGAAAAGTGTTGCAAGGGATGTAGAATAGGGTTTTAATAAATATGGAATATAGTTTCTAACATTTAACAAACTCAAAAAGAGCATAGTTTGTAGTTGTCACCGACCAAAACTACACAGTAAAGCCTTGCTTGATGATGAACTACATCTATCTATTTATAGGTTTTATTATGGATGCTAAGGAATAACAATTTAAAAGGGATTTCAAGTCTAATAGAATCAACATTTTTGCAATTAAGCTTAAGTAATAAGTAAATAAAATAAAAGAGAGGGATCCAACAGAAATAATTTTAAATAAAAAGATTCAAATATAAGAGCAGAAATTTTTAATTAGTAAAATTAGAGCTTCTGAGCAGTATCGTAGAAGGTTTCTAGAGACAATTAGAATGAATAACAATACGTAGAAAAATTCGAATACTAACAGTTCTGAAAAGCAAGATTCACCCTAAGCTCTCAAACCCAAAAGGAACATTCAATATCACCTTGATAACTCCTAACATTAAGGAAATGAAACAAACTATTATCTGACAATTCCAAAATTTCTCTCAACAACACATCAAATGAAACAATTGTGAACAACAAAGAAGACCAAAATTGTTTTCATTTCAAACCAAAGGACTAAAAAACAAAGTTTCATATAATAGAAGAAAACAAAGTTAACAATTAAGAAAAAAGTTAAAAAACAGCAATGTAGAAATATTCAACTGAGGAGTCAAGAAATTGTATCCCACACAATGAACCCAATGTGAATGACAAAAAAAGAATGTTTAGATAACTAAATAGATCAGCATAGACCAGGAAACATAGGTTTATCATGAGTGAGCAAATGAAAGCTTTGGTGTAAAGAACTATTAGATCGAGATATAGGTTGTGCCAAAGTAGACATGCGTAGTTAATAAAAGGTTAACATGAGACATTTTACCTGTCAAGTATTTATCTTCATCTTTACGAATAGGTAGTGAACGGTAAGGCTGAAAGTCAAAAAAGTATTCAGGGAAATTTTCTTTAGGATCAGTGACCTCAACAATTTCGGTTTGCCTAGTAAGAGTGATCATATTCGAAGACTGGAGAGCATTAAAATTTGACTTAGCATCACGAACATAGAATCCAGTAAGCTCATAGATTGAACCCTCCTTGAGCAATGATCGAAAGAAATGTCGATCTCGTTTGTGTGTTGATGCTTGGATAGCATTAGCCTAGATGAATGTTAGGTCAAAAGCAAATTAGGATAATTATTTAAATCAGGAACCAACAATAAAAAATATATATATATATAAAACAATAGTCGAGAATAAGATATCCAAATAACCTTTGAGTCAACTAATATCATGTCAACAGAAAGAAATTTAGCCTCATCACCAGAAAGGATAGCGTCCCAAATTCGGATCAAGCGAACTCTTATTTTTTGATCAACTTCATCCTGTTGAAGTTGAGGTAGTAGTAGGACATCCATGGTGAGCTAGAAAACAACACATGGCAAAAGAAGACCACATAAATGATAAGAGAGGGGTGAAGCTGATATAGATGATTAAGCAACAGGAGACATCAAACTATATCTTCATTGAGCTATGAAGTAGGAATGAGCATGTAAAAGTATGTAAGTCTAAGCAGTATATCTTCATTGAGAAATAGAGGCAAATCAGAGAGGTTTTGAGCTTTGGTGGATGACAGCAACACCAAGAATGTAATGCCATAAAAAATTGGAATTGAAATTAAAAAAAAATTGATATAACTTAAGTAAAATTTAACCTCTTCTCAACGGAGCGAAAATTTCACGATAAACAATATTCTTCGTTTGATTATTAGGTCGATCACCGTTATTTTCAATTAAAATCTTTGATCCTGAATGATGGGTAACCATTGAAATAGCAACATACAGTTGACCATGTGTGAAGACTGGTTTGGGCAAATAAACGCCAACATGTTCCAAAGTTTGGCCTTGGCTTTTATTTATTGTCATTGCATATGACAAACGTAAAGGGTATTGATTCCTCTTGAATAAGAAAGGTAGTTTTGGATTCTTATAAAGAAAGCAAATTCTAGGTATAAAGACTTTTTCCCTAACATGTGACCCACTTATAATTTGAGCTTCAATTACATTGGTAGCTAGTTGAGTCACAATCAATCTTGTTCCATTGCACAATCCCAAATTTTGGTTCAGGTTTCTTAGTAACATAACAACTGAACCCAATTTCAAGTGTAGTTCATGGTTAGGAATGCCATTAAACTTGAGAGAATTTAAGAATTCAGGTGGGTAAAGCATATCTTGATCAGCGAGATGGCCATCAGCATTTGAAATGGAATCAAAGCTACGGTAAACATGGACCTTTCCTGGTATCAAAGGCAAAATTTCAGAATTAATCAAGTCAACTGTGTCATTGAAAGGGGTTACGATAGCTCGATTTCCAAGGTAGGAGGGATCTTTGTATTTGACTTTGAAATCAACATAAATGGCTTCTATCAGAGCACGAAGAGGTTCTATAGTAGTTGAGATCAATAAATCAGCAGGAATTTCTATCCATGATCCATCATCATCTTCACATCTATTAATAGCTGGGATTCTTCCATCACCAACAGCAAGGATCCACTCAGCAAATTCATTCATTTCAACCCTTGCGTTTGCATCAAGTCCATCACGCCTAAGCCTCATGTTAGTGCTCAATGGGTAAACAAAACATTTTCTCCAAAGGGGGGAATTATTGACACTTGCATGGATGATTTGACTTTTAGTCCCTGATGGTATGACTGGTAATATTTGACGAAAATCACCTCCAAGCAAAATTGGCTTGCCACCAAATGGAATCTCTTCAGTCCCGCTAGATCCCGACATCATTATGTCACGTAAAGTCCTCTCAAAGGCTTCAAAACAATGCCTATGAATCATGGGAGCTTCATCCCAAACAATCAAGCTAGCCATTTCAATGAGGTTCCCTAATTCACTCCCGCGTTTTATTTGGCATGTCGAAAGCTCATCAACCTCAAGAGGTATCTTAAATCTTGAGTGAGCTGTGTGACCACCTGGTAACAATAAAGAAGCAAGGCCAGAAGAAGCTACAGCAAGAACAATTTTACGATCCAACCGCACAGCAGAAATAATTGTATTCCATAAAAAGGTTTTACCAGTTCCACCGTGGCCATGTACAAAGAAGAACCCTCCTTTTTCATGTAGGACACAGTTCAAGACAGCATCGTAAATGACCTTTTGTTCTACATTCAATTTCAAAACAGATTCAAAATGTTGAGTTCGCAAAGCATCTAAGTCATAGCTCATTTCTTCCATATGCAATCTACTTGGCATATAATTGAGTCCTGACGCATCAGGCAAAGGCAAACCATGGTGAGATAATGAGGTCCCATTTTGGTTGAACACTTCCTCTAGGCATGATAAAACATGGTTTTTCAATTGAGCATCAGGGATTCGAATAGATGAATTGACATATAGACGTCGAAGTTTATATTCAACATCTTCTGCAAGCAACACCCAATTATTTTCCCAAAAAGACATTGGATTTTGTATCTCGCAAAACAAAATCAGTGTCACAAAGAGTTGTCTAAGTTCAGAGCCTATTGCCCATTGCGAAGCTTGGTGCAAGGCATCATGCCATTCTCTATCATCACCAAGCAACCCCAATGCTTGGCATGCTGATCGAAATGATTCATGTACAATACCATCAACTTCTCGCAAACTTTGGAAGTTAGTTGCACCCTTGATGACATTCAATAGAAGTCGAAGGTAGAAAAGTTCCCCGGATGCTGGATGTACAAAGTTGATGCGGCCAATAACAATGCCACGTTTTCTTTGTTTCCAAATCTTTTCCCTTGGCAACCAAACCCATGCTGTAGGGAAATCAGTGTAGGTCAAGTTATGAGCTTCTGGGTATTTCTTGTTAGCTTCCATCCATTCAGTAAGCATGGTTTTCTCTAACAAAGGTTGTCTCAAAACATTAGTCAAATTAGCATGCTCAGGAAATGTAATGACATGTTGATTCGGCAAATGGACAGGTAATCGAACAACTGCTGGTTCTCTATGATGGATAGGGAAACCAAAAATTCGCCAACATGCTTCATGCGCAGAAATATATCTGCAATCTAAGAACATTTTGATTTCATCTATTTGAGGTCGATCACCATCGGTTCGACTCCTTATTTGGGTAGTAGGTTCTTCAAGCACAATTCTAGCTCGATCTGGGCCTTTATTCAAATACTTGAAGAGATATTTGATGGATTTAGTTTTCCCACATATTTCAACATTGATGTGTGCTTGATGTCTCACAATCAAATCAACATTGTGGGGAACAACAAATCGGCTATCTAAATCGACTCCATTTTTTTTTATGATCGTTGAATCACCAATGGATGGGGGTCGTTTATAGAGAACCATGCCATCTTCTTGGATAATAGTTTCAGCTTGATACGGTTTTGGATAGAACTTTGAGCATCTATCATTTTTCATGCATGGAGATCGTTTGTTCAAAGCACCGCAATGACCATGAATCATGAAACTTGAAACTGCTTCATAAGCAATTGGGTCAAGGGTTTTGTTAGGGATACTTGCAGATATAAGTCGATCAACAGCTGTTGGATTTGTAATTTTGTCTTCTGGGTGCAACCAAAGCAAGATGTGAGTGTGCGGTAAGCCTCGTTTTTGGAACTCAATGGTGTAGACAACTGAGAACACATAAATGTAATTTAGCTATTAGTATGGTGAGTGCGGAATACAAATAAAGAGTGGAATGATAAAGTTAGATGTCAAATAGGGATAGATCAAAGGACCTGCAATGACTCGTCCGAAGTAACAATATTTCATTAAATCATCAATGAGGCACTTAAGTCTTAACTTGAATAACCTCACCAATATATCTGGTCGATCTTCAATTTTTTGTCCAGGTATCATCGTTAAAGCTTTGGGGATCTCAGGCCACTTAGGATTGCAAGTAAAAGTAATAAAAAGGTCAGGATGGCCAAGTTGTCGACAGATTGCCATGGCATCTTGGTAGTTTTGAAAGAGAAACCTAGGACCAGAAGTAAAACTTGATGGCAAAATAATGCGTTTGCCAAGGGCTCGACCATCAACATCACCTCGATCAACTGCATCCCTAACCCCTTGGTAAATCTCAGATCGAAGCACTTTTTGATTCTCACGTATCCATTGCAATCTCATTCGCTCAATACAAAGATATGCATCGATGATGAATTGCTGGAACAACCTACCTCCCCTTAATAAAGTGTGACCAGTGCTTGGTCGTTGTTGAATCAATGAAGCATAGTATTCAAGCATGGTTAGCTCCCCCCGATTTTTCTTGATTCTTCGATCAACATTTGCATATTTCATATGTAATCTAAAACCAGGCTCACCAAAAGGGAAAAGCATTGGATATTGCAAGGACATAAAAGATGGATGCAATTCACTTATTCGTTGCAAACCATTAGATCGACTCTCAACGACAATATCACGGCTATCTTCTACAGATTCTTCCTCCCCAACCAAGAGGCCTGCTAGTTCAGGCTGGGTGGGTAGGTCATATTGTGAGCCATCTTGAGCTCTTCGAGCAAGGAGGCGAAGCCGAATAGGAAGATAATCGGCTTGAACAAAGCGATCCCTTGCCATCCTAAAGACTTTAACTATCTCATTTACTTCATCAAGCATCCGGATCAAACCATCGATAATAGAAGGATCTATGACACTTTGATTGTTATCACAACCAAAAGCTCTAAGCCTATTGGTAACTTCATGGTTGGTATCACATATATACAATTGAGCAAATGATGGGCGTTCACCAGGGGAGGGTAGTAAAGACCCAATACGATGGTGCATTTGACCTCCAATTCTGAATACATAAGGACCAGGTGTATTATTGATGGCATTATCAATATTTCCACCTATTGATGTGAATTGGAACATCGAATTGTAGACCCTAATATTGTCTCGAAATTTAGAGCATGCTCCTCGATTTCTATAATCAAGCAAATTATGAAGGAAGGCAGGTGTCATGCTTGTAGTGGGCAACTGAACCGTTCCTTCTTTACAACACAATGAAAAGACGGGTGAGCTTACATGACCAACATTTGTTAATCGCTCTTGAAACCACATGTAAGAACCACAATAACGGCATGCAAAATCCAAGCCACCAAGATCAAGTGGTTCAAAGAAAATCCCTAAGGTAGTGAACATTGCGTGCAAAAACCAAGAAACAATTAGGATTCGGAAGTGACTTTTGCAAAAAACATGGTTGGATTGAAGATTAAGAACTGGGCAACCTAAAATGAGAGTCGAATATGTAACAAAGAATCAAGTACAATCATATAAGATAAAAAGTAATACTTACGCTTCATGCTATGGGCATCCATTGGTGTAGGAGAAATTTGAGGAATGATAGTTTCATAGACCAATGGGATGGGAGGGTGATCAGGGACACACTGATTTCCATTGCTAGAGGATGAAGCTATGTTTCTTAATATCGGACTAACATGTGCACCAAGGTTGGTTAGAGGAGAAGGGGTGTTATGCTCAAGATGACAGCTAGCAAAGTTTGGATGGTTCGTAGAAACATGAGTTTGACCAAAAATAGGCATTTGATCACTTTGAGAATCAAAATTAGAGGAGGTGTCAAGTGAAATTGTCATATTCATTAACAGTTGAGTGTTGGGATAGAGACAAATGAACTTTATTTCGTTTGCATCGATAATTTGAGCTAGGCCCAAGGCATTCACACCTAGATCTTCTATTTCTCATACGATTAACTCGATTAAGTCTATTTTGAGTTGTTTGTTCATGATCACCCATAATTGACTATCAAGAAAGCAAGAACAATCATAAGAGTGCTTTAAACAATACAAAGGTTGACAGGAGAAACGACGTGATTAAATATGGCATTCAACAATGAGAAAGAAACAAAATCAGCAATGTTTATCATAGCTAAGCAAAAGAGGAAATGCGAAAAAAAGCACACAAACAAAGTAGTCAAGAATGAGGTTCAAACAGCAAAGAATATGACATGCTAAGGATCACACAATAGATCAATGGAGGAGGTTGTTAGAATAAGTCAAAAAGCCATTACTGCACAAACCTGGGTGTTGCGTGAACAGAGAAAAAAAATCAGCTGCTTGCAAACTGCAAAGCACAAAAAGAGAACAGATCAAAACAAATAAGGAAGGAATGCTAACTAATTTAGCTAATCTAATACAATAAATCGCAAAAATAGAGGGTAGAAAACATCAATGAAAACAATGATTTTAAGTCAAAAAAATAGACAACCTAATTATCAGCAAGGAACTGAAACAAACAGGAAACATGAGCATCAAGACAAGAACAGATTGTAAAAGGAGAAAAAAAATAAGTTCTTAGATACATTCAAGGAGGAGAGAAACAGGGAAAAAGAACAAATGTGTAAAAAATTATATATCCACGTCACATAGCAGCGACCAAAATGGGATCCAAAGCAATGAACGAAACCGCTAGCCAAGAAAAGAAACCATTCTCTCATGATCAGGGAACAAAGGTAAATACAAAGCCTAAAACTGAATGATTAATACAATAGAATAAAATCAAAGACCAAAAGATGAGAGGGTGAACAACAACAATTCACTCAAGAAGGCAAATGCAAACAACCAATTTGATCACATAAGCATTGTGTAAATCAACGAAGGTAGGAACAATCAAAATTGATTGCCAAAGCATGGACAAAAAATAAAGCAATGACAAAGAGGAGGATCACAACTCCAAACAAAAAACCCATTGTTCAATAAGCCAATCCTCTTGAAAAACCAAATTATCAAAATAAGCAAATGCGAAGAGACAAAAACATGGGAAGCTGGTAAATATCATTCCTTCTTAAAGGTAACTCTGAATATAAACCCAAAATAAAAAAATATCACATGCTTCAAAATAACTATTAGCATGACGATCCTATAAAGCTAAACAAAAAAAAAACGGATTCGTAACAGCACAAAAGAAATAAGCAACCAAATCGATTTAAGCAAATATATTTTTTGGTTACAGGTTTCATGCACCACTTTAACAAAGAAATGCCACAAAAACCCAAGAAAGAGTTAAAAAAAAAAGCATCACATTCCTCAAATTGCAATTTAAGGCAATAAATTATAGCAATGAAAAAAAGAAATGAAAGTCTAAAAGACTTGAAATAAGCAGTTTAGAAGTGATCTAGTCAACTATCACAAATGATAAGAAAACGTATAAATTTCAAATATAAACATGAGTTTAAAATGGTTTACAATCCTTTTTTTCCCCCAAACTAAGACAAGTTAAAATTTCTTCATCATGATCCAAACCACCAAAAATGTCATGGGATGTTATCTAACCAGAATTTCCATGAATTTTGAATTGCTCTAGAGAGCTCACCATTGAAGTCACATGGCTTATACACATAATTGCATGTGCACAACGCTTATGGTTTATCTATGGATCATTTATCAAGACGTTCTACATCAACAGTTAACCTTATTTACATTCAACATTAACGGTTAACTTTATTTCATTCTCAAGCACAACAATCCTATGTGCAAACTAAAAGTTTCATAGTGTGACACCATTGAATTAAAGTAAAAAAAAGCAAACAATATGGTCGCATACTATTCAATGACATGGCAAGTATCAATCGAGATATTAAGGAAAAAAAGTTTAATACCAATTTCAGAAAGGATTAAGCTAGAAAAATCCATACAAAATAGATTATATGCAAAAAAAAAATGATGGATGGTTGATATTTTTGGTATTAATTATTAAGAAAACATCCAAGAAGACAATTTAAAGAAAATTCAATAGAGGAAAAGGATAAAAAGGCAACATTATGCTTCAAAATAGAAAAAGAATCTAACAAATTTGTTTTATTTGAGATTGAAATCCTTATTTACTTTACCGTATTTGGTTTTACACAAACAAAAAGATAGCAAACACTTACCTAAATATGGGCTACTGGACTTAAACTAAGAAGTAAATATTTAAATTTAACAGGGAGTAAAAAATCTTCAGCATTTAAGCGAAATGAAGCAAAATATAAAGTATAAATGATGACTGGACTACCTAACAGATGGGAAACTTTGCAACAAAGAAGAAAGCTGAAAACATCAAGTTAAAAAAATTGTCCAATAAAAACGCTCTTTTCCTATAAAGATGGTGGATGTTATAATCAATTGTTAACATATTTTAGATTTCGTCTTTCCTTATCAACAGAATAAGATTCAATTTTACTTCCCTCTTAAACTGCTTAATCAAAGCAAAAGATGAAAGCAGATGAAAATATTTTATTTAAAAGTAATGTTAGACCTTTTGATAAGTTTTGTTATATTAAAAAAAAAAAACATTCCTGAAGTTGACTAACATATTTAAGAGCTTCCAAACTAAAAATATAGAAAAGAGAAGATAAATTAGCACTTTAATCAAGCAATAACATGGAAAAAGATCATCAACTCTTTCTTTGCTAACAAAGAAGCACCTTGACATAATCCTTAATCAAGTTAAAAATAGTCCAAAAAAAAGATCTTTTGCAATAAAGATGGTGGATGTATAATAAATCATTCACATATTTTAGATTTGGTATTTCCTTATCAAGCTTTTTGAGTCCATCTCAATTTGATGAGAGAAAACAAAAATAAAGATATCACACAAACCAGATACCACAACAACTGCAGGAACTGAAGAACCAAAAAAAAAAAAGACAAACAACCAAAATCCAAACGTGAATAACCAACAAAGATCACAAAGGGATGAAAGGATGAAAGGAAATCCCTGGGCAAAAGAAATTGCTTTGGCCTAAACAATTAGCAAAACTCTAGGAGAACCAATTTTTTTGGTTGTTTTTTTAGCAAAATGTAACCCAAGCAAAGCAAGAAACGGGCTGGAAGTGACGTTTGGGTGGGACTGAAGGAAAGAGCTGGTATAAAGGAAATAATGGAAATGTATAGGAAGGCACAACCTATTCGAATCACCACATCAACCAGAAAGAGACAAAAAATAGCAAAAAAAAAAAAAAAGAAACAGAAAGATCATTAATTCTTTCTTTGCTAACAAAGAAGCATCTTCCATTAGTTACACTCAAAGCAATACAAAGGAAATACCAGACAGACCAATCAATATCCGAGTTCAACCTTCTAGCATTGCAAAAAAAAAAAACGAAAACTGAAGCACAAAACAGAGCGTAGCTCACAACTCAAGGTGGAACAAAAAGGAAAGATCAGAAAAGAAAGATGACCTATGTGTAAAAGTTGTGACGCCACTGACTATCAACCTGCACAGAGGAGAAGAAAGTGGGAAAAAATTCAGGAGGTAATTACAAAAGGTAAAAGCAAACGGAGAAAGCAAGACAACATCAACCAAAGGGAGCGTAAAACCAAGGAATTTACCTGCTGATGAAAGAAATGTCACTCTTTCAAGTTGCAATTTTTCCCTTCTACTTTTGAAAGACAAAGAAAACCCAAACAAAGAAAAAGACCAAGTAGAATTGACACTTGGAGGAGCTCGAGGTACAGATGGCACAAACATTAGAAGCACTGTTGAGTGGGATTGGGTGGAACAAAAAAGAACAAAGGAAGTACAAAAGTACCAAAAGCAATAATGGCAACTCAGAGGAGAGTTCGGGTTGATGGGGAGACCCAGCATTTTCCCAAGGAAGAGTGGAAACAGAATGTAAGATCCGAGAACCCAACAACAAAACTCCCTCAACAGCCCATTAAGACCATAGATTTCTGCCAAAAAGTACATGTCGAGCTGGACAGGGAAGAGGAAGGTGCGAATGGAGGGATGGACACAACATAACACAGCTGGAAAAGAGAGTTAGGCGAGACACAGACCTACACATGAGGGTTGTAAGGAAAATCAAATCAATCATGAAGGAAGATAGCCGAGAGACAAATCCAGCTGTAAAAATTCACCATCACAAATCTGATTTTATCTAAATAGTACATCTTACTCATCTTTCTTGGAATGGGTTTAAAGAATTTTGGATGGGATCTACGTTAGACAAGACTCATGGAAGCAGTTTGGAAGTAGATTCACAAAAGGATAGAGCAACCGCACGGAATGTTAAGATAAAATACAAAGATTCAAGAATTAAAGAAATCGTACTCATGGCTTCGACGAAGTGGGAGTTGAACGACAACAACCAGAGGCCAAGAAGGCTAGAATTAACAATCATGACCCATCCCGTGATGCTCAATCCTGTTGACTGCGACTTGGGTATCCTCTTCTTTTCGTTTTTCTTTTTTCTCTCATCTTTAATTTTAGTCTGCTTTCCTAGGCGTTGATGAGTAGGGCCATAATTCGTGTAGAATTTATTTGGCTGGCAAGGGATTTTGACTTTTCAAACTCCCAAAAAGCAACAACAAATGATGAAAAACGGAACAAAATAAAGAGGGAAAAAAAAGCATAAGTAAAGAAGTGACGTGGCTGCATGAGGAGTGATAATTTTCTACAACTTTTATATAATAGATATATATATATTTCCTATATATTTATTTCCTATTCAATATATTTATACTATATATATATATATTATATATATATATATATATTATATGCTATATATTTTTTATCATATTCTTATATATACATGATATATATATATATATATATATATATATATATATATATATATTTCATGCCTATATATTTTTAATTGTAGTGTACATATATATATATGTATATTTTGTTTTTCTTTTTATTTTAAACTTACATATATATATATATATTATACTTAAAATATATTTTCCTTATTTATTCTCTCTATGTATATATTTTTATATATGCTTATGTATATCACATTTAATTTAATACACTTATACCTTTAATGTACAATATATCCATTTATTTTCTCTATTGGATTAATGTATTTTATATATGATATATATTTATCTCTAACTTATTTATATAATTTCTAAATTATATATGCATGAATCATTTATTACTAAATGCTCCAAATTAGCATATTTGTTTTCATTACTTGAAATAATAAGAATTACAAACTATATTTCAATACTTAGCTTATTTAACATCATTTATTTATTTACTAACTCGGTACAGAAATTTGTAGCCTTCACATTCTTCCCACCTTAGGAAATTTGGTCCTCCAAATTGATCATCATCATTTGATCATGTGAGGATGATTTCCTTTCTCACCTCTTCTATATCTATATGATCTAAGTTTAATATACTTTAAAGTCAAATTTACATATTATCACTTATCCAAAAATCCACTTATTTCATCTTTACCTCACAGTTTGATGTTTGAGAAGTCCACTTATTGGACTTATCTCTTAGCTCACATATTGTGAGCATATATCTTCTTATAATTCAAAACCATCAAATTGAGCTAAGTTCAATGTCATGACAAATGATTCTAAGTGTCTTATCTCACACAATCTTAACTTTCACATCAATTGTTTTCTTGCACGACATATCCTAATACTCTTTGATATTCATTCAAGGATTCACTTTTTTTTTACAACATGTCGTGTTTAATCTCAACTCTACTAACGGGGAGTTTGGAAAGTCCTTTGGTCCTCGAAATTCACAATAGTTCCAAACTATATATTTTAAATTGTTGAGCTTTCCAATCCTTCTTGTTCAAACTATATAATTTCAAAAGTCAAATGATTCTTAAATATGTATAGTCTTTAGATCAATTATTTTCTAATCCATATGGTTTTCGGAGTTGTACTGTTTTTAAAGTATGTAAGCTGGTGAAAATACTTTTCCAAAATATACATAATTCGATACACTTTTTGAATCCATAGGGGGTTAGGCATTTATTCCTCTTGAAGCATCTTGATACAGTCCAATTTCCTACCAGACATGATGGATAGTTTCTAATAATTTTCTGCCACTATTGTGGATAGGTCCAACCCCTACTAATCAAATTCAATAGGTTAAATCAATAGTAATAATCTATCAAAACCCATTAAGATCACCAAATCCCTCAAAATTCAAATTTCTATAATTTGAAATCATAATTTAAATTCCAATAGCTGTTAAAATACTTTAATCCCAACTTGAAATTTTAAATGTCTCCTTTGATCGTCAGTATAGTTCTTGTATGCTTTGAGCTATCCTTAACTGATCACATATTAATTTTACATTCTCGGGAGCTTTCTCTACTACTTCAGGAGCAAATATCTTTCTCTAACTCAACCAAAGCCATTTGGTATGGAAGCTTCGATATCGGTTGAGTACTTGTGGGTAGCTCTATAGATAGCTCCTTTTCTCTTTTCGATGGCAAACCTAACAATTCTTTTGAAAATACATCAGGAAGTTCCTGATGATAAATATATTGGATAGCTTCAGACGTATCACATCGGGGTCCTGCACGAATGCTAGATAACTTTCACACGAAATGCGCACTTCAATACATTCGGAATAGAACCAATAAGCACTCATCGCTTCATTACTAATCAAAATATATCTTATATGGATCAAGTAAGGGGAAGGTTACAGTTTTCCTGTGGCAGTCTAAACTAACACGAGGGATGGCTAATCGTTTATGGCCAAAAGAACTTCAAAGTCGCACATGAGCAACAATATCTGATCTGCAACAGGTTTTTAGCTCCTACCTTTTACACTGACAATAGACACTTGTTCATATGAGATTCCTCAAAGGAGTATAATTAGGCAACAGATAACCTAGATGTTCTGACTCTATATGCAACCTACTACATGTGCAATTGATGAGAGTGATGGAGTTGGAGGTGAAATTGACTATCTTCGAGCCGATCTCATAGGTCTACCTCCACACCGAGTCCCCCTTATTTTTTAATTAAATCAGAATAGAAACCTCTGCCAAAAGCAAACCAATCTTGGGATAGGTCGATAATAATAAGTTTACATGCAGATATTACACAGTACATGGGATGTAATACTATCACGATCTTAACTACATTGACACATACTAGACAAACTTTGCTCTAATACCATTAAATCTGTCATGATCCGAAGGCCGTGACGTACGCTCAATACATATACTTATTCGACTTACCAAATTTACAAACTAAATTCTTTTCTTTTCGATTTATGGTTTGTATTTGGTGTCAACGTAGTCGCTAAACGATTTTCACTTATCCTTTTCATTTCGATTCAACTTTACTAACTTATTCTTTGATCCAAAGGCGAGTTACATGACTCTCTAAGGCATATAATGATCATTTTTAATCCATAATGTAATCTTGCCTAAAAACCAGATTGAAAATATCCCCCTTTATAAATTTCATGTTTCTGAGACAAGGGACCTGTAAAACATTACCACTTATCATAATCCAATCAATTCCGCTAACCACACATTCACATCATAGTATAATTCATCAAATAATTATCATATCAACATTCCTAATATCCACCATTAATTATCACATACATATCGAATCCAGGATCACACTCGATCATCATATTAGTTACAAAATAATTCTAAAATGATCCTAAGTTACATCTTAGGACACAAGCAAATAATAATGTGTAATCTTCATAAAATGTGCATGTAAACAAAATAATACATTATTTGTATACCTCGAAAAATAGCGAAAGTAGGGCTCAAAGGACTCTGGTATGTACCTAGACTTGGTACTTGTGAGACTCGATTTTATTATACTGTATAGCTTATTGTAAATGATGGATAACAGAAATAAATTATTTAGTGGAATTAAATCACTATTGAATATGAAATGCCACTTTACATTATGGAAGTTTTGGAATTTTAATTTATAATATGGTGTATATGAATTAGGATTGAGTATTTAAGAGAAGCATAGAAAGCATTCGGTTGGAAAGAATGCAAAAGAAATAAAATGAAGTTCATGGATAAAAGAAACCTTATTGGTTGAAGTAGGAAAAAGAAGGGTGAAGAGAAGTCAAGAAAAGTGGCTGCAAAGTGGAGTTCACGCCACTTCCTTCCTATGCAAAACCAATCGGTTCTAATTGGTTGTAAAGAGCAAAATTGTCAAGATAACATTCTAGGTAAATAATATTCCAAAGGTGATAAATTAAAGATAATATAAGAGATGCTTAAGGAAGAAGAGTTAACAAAGTCAACAAGGGAATATTGGATAGTCAAAAACAGGTAACAATTGCCTCCAAAGCCATTCCTTGCTGCAGTTTTCTTCATGTATTTAATGCTAAATCAGACTTGAGATGATGAAGAAGACAAGAAAAAGGTGCAACACATGGATCCCACGTAACCATGCTCTTGTAAGGTGCCAAACAACTTGATGCAAGCTGAAAGGGACTTTTGTGCATGGGATAAAAGTCATAATCGGTGATTACATGGAGGGAATTGTTGATTGGAGGAAGGGTGGACTTTCTTGGCTAAAGTAGACATCAAATGGTAGACCAACCAAGTCAGTAACATGTAGGAAAGAAAAGAGAGACCAGTCGATTTCTTGTAGGATGATTTTCTTCATGCATTAACACACTACAAGACAAGAGAATTGATGAGGGAAGAAGCTAAGGGGAAACATGCAGCAAAGGGATATTGAGTAACATGTATATAAAGAGGAATTAGGGGATTGAATACCCCAGCAAATTTCATGTTTCTCTCGATCCATTCTGCTGTACGCCAGCCTTGATATTGTGGCTGGAAGCTGACTGATTTGCTATTGTTTTCCAAGGAGTCCTAGTAGAAAATTCATTTCCCTAGCTAGCTAACTACCTAACCCTCTTTGCTAAATTTCCCTTTCATCTCAAGACCTCTTAAAAATAATGAAAGAAGGAGACTGATGTGGGACCAGAACACTACACTGCTCTAGTATTAAGAAATTCGGTTAAAGTAAGCTAGTAAATCCTTATGGTTCTCTTAATATTCTATGGTAGATATCTATGATTTAAAATAGGATAATCATGGATATAGCATGGTTTTTTAAGTACTCTTTATTAAATGTGGAAATAGAATCACAATCATGCTAATGACAAGGAAAATTCGGTTGGCATGAGAAGATAAGAAATAGGCGAGCTCAGCTAGTATGGGCGAGCTAGATAATATAGAGCCTGGTATAGTGGGCGAGGTCGCCACATGCTAGTTAAATTCATAGGCGAGCCCACCTCTGAATAAAAGCCGTGTATGGCGAACTCAGGGCAAACTCACATGCATACCATGGCGAGTTGAATTGTAGGCGAGCTCCCACGTATAAGCCAAAATATGAATGGCGAGTATATTGGGCGAGCTAGAGGATTAGCCTTAAGTCTCGCCAAAGTGTTGGAAAGAATTCGAACAGAATATATTGACAATCTTGATAATTTATGTTGCAGTCGGGAATTAAGAATTGACAAAGGCGAGCGGGAAGCTAGGCTTCGTAAGACCAGGTAAGGGAGTAGTATGTGAAGTAAAATGCATGTCCTGTGGAGTAAAATGTTATGAAAATATTGAGAAAATGATTTGGTTTGTGACATGCATTAGTTTGATAAACTGTTTTCACATACTGTGGGTTGGGCGAGTTATAAAGGCGAACCCTTTTGATGTGTTAGGCGAGCCAAAGTGGGCCACCCCTATTTTAGTAAACTCTGGGTGAGCCAAAGTGGGTGAACCCTTTTGTGATGTTTTGGGCAGGCGACCCATGTTTTAACAAAAATCCGAGCGAGCTAATGATAGGCGACCCCTTTTGTGATATTTCGGGCGAGCCAATAATGGGCGACCCCTTGGTTTTGAAAGAATAGTTTTATGGGCGAACTGGCCATGGATAAGCCATAATGGGCGAACTGGCCATGTGTGAGCCATAATGGGCGAACTGGCCATGGACAAGCCATGATGGGCGAGCCATAATGGGCGAGCCATAATGGGCGAGTTGACCATGGGCGAACTGACCATGGGTGTTTTTACTATATTTGTAAACAGAAAATATAAAACATTTTTGGAAAATAAATCATTTTGAGAAAATGATGAAATTTGTGAAATAATTCCTAAAAGGTTCTTTATGAGATATAAATTGATTTTTGAGACTTTAGGCCCCGAGTTTCATGCATTACTATTTCACGAGGCTGATTGACCCGCCAAGCCATCAGAGGTCTTGAGGTCACCTGGCAAGTGTACCCGAGGACCACCCATAGATTGTAGCTATAGATCTACTGCATCCTTGGGAAGGATGATTACTATGTTCCTTTGGGGAACGATGATAGCATGATTTAATTGTAGGGTGATGCCTAGTCTCAACTTATTGATTTCTGTTTACTGTTTTCTATACTATATTGTAAACTGTTTAGCCAGTGATTTGAATATTAAAGACGATTCATTATATCCATCGTTTTCCTACTGGGAATGTGGTTAGGAAAAATAAACGTTTTGTGGAATATAGTTTTTGGTTTTATAAAGCAGCATACACCTTCCTTACTGAGCACGTTGTCGCTCACCCCTTATTTTCCACTCCACAGATTGTTGATCTTGGATTAAGAGAATTACCTTCTAGAGATTATCGACTGCTAGAGTCAGCAGATTTTCGATATCGAAGGTATATGATTTTCTTTTATATATTCAGTGAATTTGTACAGTACTACTTTGAGTAGAAGGGAATGTATATATATATATCTTAAGGAAATAATGTAACAATGCATATTTCCATATTGGTACGATGAATAAGAGTACTAATTTTAGAAAAGTGATTAACGGATGGTTAAGCATCACAGATAGCCCAACCAGTAAGTAGTGGGATTTATAAATAAATATTATGTTATACTGTGGATTTGGGTTGTTACAGTACTGTCCATGATGGCCCATACAGAACTCCAAACATAAACTCTAACTCATATAATCTGTGATGATGTTAGAAAGAGGTGAGCAAACCACGGCTCAATAAGTAAATGCATGCTAGGCTCATATCGATCTTGTGATAACCGTAAATTTTCCATTTAGGTGAGAAAATTCTATCCAAAGTCTCACCAGCTTAATGGAGGGTCTAAATAGAGTTTTCAATAACAAATAATTTATATTCATTTTAAAGATAAATTTATTATAAAATTACAATAAAAACAATTAGTTACAAAATTAGAAAAGATATTAATGGTTCGTAATAATATAATAAAAATAACACTAGTAGATAACAAAATAAGGAAGGAAAATAAATGAAGAAACTAGAATTAGATATTAAAATAATAATAAATGTGAATATGAATTACATCGATGATAAACTATCAAGAGAATCATGCTTAAGTAATTTTCTTGAAAGTTCTCTCAAGGCCTCACTAGCTTAATGAATGGTCTAAAGAGGGTTTTCAATAACTAACGACTTATATTTAGTCTAAAAATAAAATAAGACATATTATAAAACTAAAATTAAAATAATTAGTTACAAAGATAAGCTAATAAATATAAAGAAATATAAATAATTCAATAACAATAATAAATAATAATAATAATAATAATAATAAATGATAAAATAGGATGATAATAATTAATAATAATTATTGAGATTGACTATTGATTATTCCGATGATAAGATTCCAAAAGGGATTATGCTTAGTAATACTTTGGAAATCTTTAGGTCAAACAATTTCTTTCAAGATCTGACCAGCTTAATGGAAGATCTAAAAAGAATTTTTGAGAAAAATAATTCATGTTCATTCTCTAATAAGACAAATTAATAAAATAATAGAAAACAATAGAAATAATAAAAATGATAAGATAGCAAGAATGAATTACATAGGAGTCAAAATTAGAATTTTTCATAAAATATTAAAATGAATCCGATGACGAAACCTCTTCAAGCAAGTCGCATAGTACTACTTGAATACTCTTGAGGTGAGGAATATTTTTTAATTTGTCCCACCAGCTTAATGGAGGATACTTAGAAATATTTTTCAATATTTAATTATTGAACTTAAGATTAACTAAGGCAAATTTGAGATAACCTAAAGTTAGTTGGTACCATTTTAGGATAGGCGTTGTGAGGGTGCTAATCCTTCCTCACGCGTAACCGTACTCCCGGACCCTAAATTTGAGATGTAGACCAATCTTTATCCGTAGTTTGAATAGGTGACCAATCACACCTAGGTAGAATGGTTGGTGGCGACTCCATAGATTTTGTGTCTAGCTATTAGGTTTTCTCTAAAACTTAATACGTTATGACAGCTTGTATATATTTTTACCTTTTTTTTTTTACTTGTCAGAACTGGGATGCTTTTGGTTGAAGTTGTGACTGCCACCATGATGCATTTTGTTGAAGTTGCTACTGCCACCATCAACATGAGCTTTATGTTTTGTTCAATTTCTTATTAGGCGATAGTGGGTCGCTAATTATATTTTGATTTGATTTGCATTGAATTTGTAATTGTCATGAATCTTAGTTTTAGGCTTAATTCTCGTTTGTTCTAGTTTAATTCTGCTGTGATGGCTGAATGGATTAATTGTAGTTAATTTCTTGCTAATGAATCTGTTTATGGCTTCTTCATTTCCATGTATTGTATCTTTTTAATTCAATTTTTGGGCTTCTTCTAATCTGTTATTGTATATGGGTTTAGTTAATTCCTTCAGATTTTTTTTCATTTTTTTAGTTATATATTTTAGGCTAAATACCACATGCATTTTTGCACTAATTTTGGTATTGTATAGCAGAAAAAATGAAATTGTGAAAAAAATGTAATTTTTAAAAAATGAAATTATGAAAAAAAAATGTAATTTATAAAAAATATTTAATTTAAAAAAAAAAAGAAATTATGAAAAAAATGCAAATTTGAAAAAAAAATGAACTTTTTAAAAAAATGTTTATTTTGAAAAAAATGAAATTTTGAAAAAAAAAATTAGCTTATATCCATGTCAACATGACACGTAGCAATAAAATACCACGTCATTGGTCCACGTGGCATTATAATCCTCGTCAGTGTCCACGTGGCATGCCACCTGGACAAGGGTAACAGACATCATTGGTATTTAATGACTATATCCTTAATTTTATTATTTTATAATATTTAATTTTAAAATTTTAAAAATAAAACTTAATGTCTTTATTTTCAAATAATTAAATGTTAAGAGTTTCATTACGTATTTTGATAAATATTGGGATATATTTAAGTATTAACTAATAGAAAAACAAGTCAATGAGACTTTAGCTTAGTGGCAAGGAAGAGGTCCTGAGACTTTACGATCTCAGGTTCGAGTCTCACTAAGTGTGAGTTTGAGTTAGTCTAGTTATTTACGAGTTTGTTATTGTTATTTACTAGTTTACCTAAATTGAGTAATGTGATTTTCATAGTTATCTGTTCATAAAATGTAATATGCTAATTATAATTTTAACTTCTAATGAAAATATTTTACTAAAAACAACTAATAGAAAAACAAATGGTGCTGCAGATCTGTCCATCAGTACCTTCTGTTATATAATGCTTCGGTCAACGAAAGACATGGAGATCTGTCCATCTGTCCCTTCTGTGATATACAGCTTCTGTTATATACCGCTTCGGTCAACGAAAGATATAGGCAGAAAGAACAAAGTTTTGGAGCAGATCTATAACAAGGTATTATTTTTCTTTTCCTGTATATTTTCTTTTCCTATATTCTCTTTTTAGTTTGCTTTTTTTTTTATGGAATTTCATTCTTTCTTCTTTTTTTTAAGAAATATGGGTTTAAAAAATAAAATTTTAATTTGTTTTATTTAAAATTTTTCTCACAATCCAATTCGATCACAAATAGTCATGTTAGAATTCCCATAAAAAGTCAGAAAAGTTTCGTCTATACCATGAAAAAATTAACTGAAATCTTATCTTGTTTGATTTTTTTTTTGGTTACATTATCTTGTTTGATTTAATAATTATGGATAGAAGATAATTATGGATAGAAGACATTAATTTTTTTAGTTATTATGGAAAGCTGGTATTCGAAATCTACAGCTTCCTAAACTCACTTTTATACCTATTCTATAAGTTCAATTATTCGTATATTATTTTTTTTCTATTTATTTTCAAGTAAGTATATATTTTTTGTTACAAAAAAAAGTATTAAATATATTTTTTGTTACAAAAAAAAGTAAAAAAAAAAGTATTAAATAACTAGAGATAGAGGCAAAGTTGTTTAAATTCGAATCCAACTTTTATAAAATATCAGAACACATCCTTAATTACTTGATCAAGAAATTATTGGCAATATATATACTTTTTATTACACAATCAAAGGTCAAAATACTATCATGTATGTGAATTGGAATTATCACATTAATTATTAATTATTATATTTAATATAGAAACGTTATTATAAATACTATCTTTTTTCTGAAAGGATTATAAATACTATCTTAATAACCCTAAAAAGTGCTTACAGCCCTCAAAATGTTCATTAGCAAAATCTTCAGTATGTAGTGGTAATATTAGCCAAAAAAAATTGAGATAATTACAGGAGTGGTCATTAAATTTTCACAATTTTTTTTTGGCTGTTGAATTTTAATGTCTTAAATATATCACTAAAATTTAGATTGTATCAAATTTGAATGCCTTAACAGATTTAAGCAGGCCAAAATGGTAGAAGGCCAAAATGGTAGAAAACTAACATGGCTACCACATCAATCAAAATCCATGTCATTTTTATCTTCTATATTCCCTATTTTTATTTTTTGTCTTTCATTTTTTTCATTAATATGTATATAATTTTCACATTAAGATGAAAAAGATATCTAAATGCCTAAGGTTTGTGATTTTGATTAACGTGGCATTTTATGAAATGCCTAATGTGACAATCACGTCATTTTTTGTTCACTTGATTGGTTCAAATCCGTTAAAGTGATCAGATTTGACATAGTCAGCATATTTCAATGATTTATTTGGGATAAAATAAAGTTTGGTGACCAAAATAAACATTTTATAAAAGTCTGATGGTCATTCTTGTAATTTACTCAAAAAGTTTTACACACTTAGGCTTTGATTGGTAAGATGGAAAGAAAGGGGTGAGGAAGTAAAATTAATTAATCAAATGGTTATGTTTCATAACAATTTTCTTATTTTGTAACTTAACTATTTGATTAACTAATTTTCTTTCCTCACCTTTTTTTTTCACCATACCAAGCAAAGCCTTAATGTTATGGACATTTTTCTTAGCATAAAGGGCTTTGTTTGTGTACAAACAAATTATCTTTTTAAATTTCGTAATTTTGAAAAGAACCATTTTAGAATTTTCCTTCTAAAATACCAACTACAATGTTAATTTGCTCTACTCTTTGTTTTGAAAAAATGGTAGGTTTGCCAATTTACCGGTGGAGATATGTTTCGAATAGGAGATATAGAGAGACAATACTCTAACAACTGATTTTGGTTGAAGCCCCTGAAGATAAATAACGCACTTTTTTTTATATAAAAAATCATAATAAAATATTATTATATTTATAAATCACTTAAATCAGTCAAATAAATTAATATGTAGCAAATTAATTTATAACTAGACATATAATTCACATATGATGAGATCTGAGCTTGAAACATTTTTACTTAATCTATCAAAACCTTTTTTTATTATACAACTATATCAAACTCTCATTGGCAACATATCATCATATAATAAAAGTTGTAGAAAAATTTGGCCTCTCAAGCGGCCACGTCGCTCACTCTCCTTTTACCGCCTCTTGCCCTTCAAGCTTCATTCTTCTCATGTTCTGCTGCAAGGAGAAAAAGAAAGTTTGCTTGCTTAAATCGGGGTTTCAATACCTTTCTGAACCGTGGGCCCCACTACATTAATTTTTTTTCTTTGTCCCTGTTTTTCTCCCAGCCATAAAACAGTTTTTGGAGACGCTCTGCCCCCAACAAGCCTGCATTTCACTGGCAGGTGCCATTCTTTCCTACTCCCTTTGTTTCTTTCCTTCCCAAAAAACCTATCCGTTTGCTTCCCCTGTGCTTGGTCGTCTTCCCCCCTTACCCATGGATACAATTTTCACACCATTTTCTTGGTCCTGTGTCTTCCTGGTTTCTCTCCTTGCTGGATCTATATCCTTCCCTAAAGCCATTTTTTTAACATATTTCCAAATGAGGGTGTGTTGCAATGGTCACTTGCATCCTTGATCTGATACTTGAATCACAAGTGATGTATTACTTCTATAACTTTGACATAAATAAGAAATGCTATCATTTAATGCATATTTTATCTCAATTTCATCAAAAAGAGAGAAAGAGATCAACATGTTTACTAGACCAAGAATGAGGTTAGTCAAATTTTTTTTGATATTAACTTTTATCAGTTTTATATTATCCTATTTTCTTATAAGAATTTATTTTATAATTTGATCATTTCAGCTTTATTTATAGACATTTTCTGCTTCAACAATAAAATTGAAAACCTTCAATTTTTTTTTTTGCTCTGATTATTTTAACAAGGGTAAACATAAGCTTCAGCTGTAAGAGTAAAAATTTGTTGGTGCTTTAAAATCTCTTCATCTTATTTTATTTCTTATTTTAGGATGCATCAGCTTATCTAAAACTGAATTTGTGAGCATAACTCTATAGCTTACTTCGTTTTGAAAATATGGTTTTAATATTCAGGCTTAGGGTTTAGGATTTATTGTTTTGCTATGATATTGTTTGGTTTTTCTGCTTGGGGTTCCTTTTTTATTTGTGCCATTGTTTCTACATTCAATTTTAATTCTTTCTTTTCCTTTTTTAGGTTCTCTGTTCTTTGGTTCATTCTTGCTTCACTTTGGCTCAAAAGGTAATTGTGGTATCATTTAAGAATTAACTTTTCTTTTCTTTATTCCATTTTTTCAATCAAAAGAAGTTATATTTGTTTATTCCTTTCTTATTGCTTATGGGTTTTGCTTATTTCTGGAAAAAAAAAGTCGACAATCAAATTCATGTTGAGCTTTTCAAATTTGTTGATAGCAAGGTAATGCATGTTTCGTTAAACTTGATTTCATATTCTAAGTTGATAAGGGCTGAATTGTGATATTGAAAATGTCACTGATAATTTGTGATTTTCAAAACCATTTGGAAAAGTTACTTTCTCTAATCGAATTGTATTTTTTAAAATCATTATCAAAATTTGTGGTTGAGTAGCAAATTGTGGTTGTAACAGAAATTACAGAGCTTTTTGGCTCAAATGTTGATTAAATAGGGAGTATACTAAGATTGATGATGTCTTGCAAATGAAAGGAGATTAAAAAAATTTTTTCTTTCCTTTTTATTGCAAATTGGTTTGGGGTTTACGCCAACTTCAGTCAGTCAAAGAAGTAAAAGCAAAAATAAGCGAACTTGCCCCAATTCGACCATTAGTAATTTTTTCCCCTTGATAAACATTTTTAAAAGAAATATGTTACTACTCCTAAATTGTTTATTGCACATGCAAGTAAAATTTCCAACAAAAAGTACAAAACATTCTTCTTATAATTTGGCTGGAAAATCCATAGATTATGTAATTCTTTGCTTGATTGTATATAGAAACCTCAAAACACATGTACAATGAACATTGACCATCCCTTCTCTTAGCAGCTACAAATGCATTTATGAGACCTCCATTGCATTTCTATTAGAACGTTGTTATAATTTTGTGTTAAAGTCCCAGTTATATTAAAGTTTCAAGAAAAATATATGTAGCTCTTTGGTAGCATATTAAAGTCCCAGTCATGCTTGCATTTGAAGGAGTCAGATACAACTGTAGAGAATCTCTTGGTATATTGCAAGCCTGTTGAGTTGTCTGATATTTTTCATCACTGCCCTTTACACAACGTGATACAATGCTTTTCTTGCTGAACATATATCACTTTCTTTGATCTGTTTTAAGACTGGGAAGTCTTTATAGATGCGTTTTTCCTGTATCAAACAGAATTGACTATTTGCTATTTGGAAGAACTCTTGCTCAAGCGTCATTTTTAGGTCGAATGATGCTGTTAGTTAATCTTTCTACAATAAGCAGCTTAACTGCATAACCTTGATTTGGTGATTTGAAGAGGTTTAATGAATCATAGCATGGGTTGGACTACTTTAAATTTGATGCAAAACATTCCCTGTATCAGTATATTTTATTATAAAATCTATTTTCTGATTTAGCCTTCATTTCTTAGAAGATGTCTAAAATACAAAAACAGGCAAGGCCTAGGAGGTATGAACTTCCCTTTTGATATTTGTACATACCTCTCAAAAGTATCCAAGATGAGCATGAGAATGATCAGATTCCTTACCATGAAAAGGAGATAGGGTAACGATTTTTTCGCATTTTCAGCATCTATCTAAATTTACCTTAATATCTTTCTATTTGGTTCTCACTGACCTATATACTGATGTTGTAAGCTGTTTGTGATTGTAGTCCGATCTCATGTGAAGAAGAACATACAAAACTATTATTTTTGTGGATGTTAGTATAGTCCTCTTAAAAAAAATGTTACCATACACAATGCTACAACATAATTTTATAGCTATAGAAATAAGATGCCTTTTTTATCCCTTAGCGTTTCCTCTCATGTTCTCAAGTTGGTGTAGTATTTTTTAGTTCATGGAAACTGTAAGTGTGCATTTACTGTTAGAATTATAAAACGTACTTATCATAAATATGTGAGACAAAAATCATCAAATTGTTAAAGATTGAACTATTTTTTGAATTAAAAACAATTTGATCTCGCGGCATCGCGCGAGTTTCATTCTAGTGATAATTAAAATGGAAACAAAAAGGCATCAGACTTAATTATTACTATATCATAAATCAAATAATATTATAATTGAAAAAACATTGGTTCTTTGAAAGTTCACTTTTTTCTGAATCCTCCAAAATTAACGGTGGCCATATTAGTGAAAGTTTTGGGGTTTAATAGTTGTTAAATTTTCTTGACAGCTTTGAATCAAGGTGAAGGCTTGAAGGGTTTAGAGCGGGGAGCAGTGCCCGAAGTAACAATGGCTTTAAGCACAGTACATCTCTTATTGGGCAAAGTTGTCTCCATCTTAGAAAACGAAGCATCATTGCTGAGTGGGGTTCGTGATGAAATCATTGAAATCAAGCATGAGCTGAATAGCATGAGATCTTTTCTTGAGGATGCTGACGAAACAGCAGGAGTCCACAGCCAAGCAAAGAACGATTGGGTGGCAAACGTGCGAGACATGGCCTGTGAAGTTGAAGACGTCATTCACGAATTCACGTACCACATGAGCAAGCAACAACAATGGAGGGGTAATAAATACTCAAGTTTTTTCCTCAAGAGCATTCACTTTCCCAAGAATCTATTCTTGAGACATGAAACAGCTGACAAGCTGCAAAAGATCAACAAAAAACTTGCAAACATACAGAATAGAAACAAGAGATACGGAGTTAATCAATTAGAAGGAAAAGGTGCAGGAAAAATGGAAGGAATGTCTGGCATTTATGATCTTAATCAGCGAAAAATTGAGAGTGAATCTTCTCTTTTTCTTAAAGATGATGATCTTGTGGGCATCGAGAAGACACAAAACGAGCTACTGGGTTGGTTGACAAATGGAGAACTTCAAAGGGTTGTCATTTCAGTGGTGGGGATGGGTGGTTCAGGTAAAACTACTCTAGTTGCCAACACTTTCAACAAAGAAATAGTCAAGCAACATTTTGAGTGTTGTGCTTGGGTCACTGTATCGCAACAGTATGCAGTGGAAGAGATACTTAAATCCATGATAAAAGAGATCTACAAGAAAACAAATGAAAATAAACTTGTGAACTTGAACACCATGAGCTACAGGGATTTGGGGGAAATGCTCCAGAACTATTTGCAGACAAGGAAATATCTGATTGTGCTAGATGATGTGTGGACCATCAATCTCTGGCAGCAGATAAGCAGAGTGCTTCCTGACGGAAGGTATGGAAGTCGTGTCATGATTACTACACGAATTCATGATGTAGCTTCTTTCCAATTTAGCCACGTCCTTGAACTTAAGCCCTTAGGAAAGCATGAGGCTTGGATGCTATTTTGCAGGAAAGCTTTCCCAAGATATATTGGTCAATGTCCAGCACATCTTGATTCTTTAGCACGAAACCTAGCTGAAAAATGTAAAGGCTTGCCATTAGCTATTGGGGCTTTGGGTGGTTTATTGTCTTGCAAGACCTCCATAAATGAATGGAGAATAGTTCATGACAACTTAAATTGGGAGCTAAGCAACAACCTTGAGCTTGAAGCAGTGAAGTGTATCTTATTGCTTAGTTACCATCATTTGCCTTACAGACTTAAGCATTGCTTTCTATATTGTTGTATATTTCCGGAAGATTATAGGATTAAGCGAAAAAGGCTCATTAGACTTTGGATGGCAGAAGGGTTTGTGGAACCAGATCAAGGAGTAACACCAGAAACGGTAGCTGAGAGATACTTAATGGAATTGACTTGTCGAGGCTTGCTTCAAGTTGCAGAGAGGAATGAATCTGGAAGGCCCAAAGCTTGTAAGATGCATGACATTCTGCGAGAGCTTGCAGTTTCAATATCAAAAACAGAGAAGTTTGTTACTATAACTGATAGGAATGAAGTAATACTAGAAGACAGTGGAATTCGGCGCTTGTCAGTTGTGGCAAAGGATAAAGAGATGAAAGCTGGGGGAAAGGATGTAGCACTACTTCGTTCAGTGTTTGTTTTTGGTACTGGTGAAATTTCTAGATCGTCCTTCAGTAAGTTGCCATCTGGTTTAAAATGTTTGACAGTGTTGGATTTAGAAGGTGCCCCAATCAATGAACTCCCAGATGAAGTGGTAACTTTTTACAATTTGAGATGTCTTAACTTAGCAAGAACTCAAGTGAAGAAGCTTCCCAAATTGATCGGAAATCTTTGTAACTTACAGTCTTTGATCCTTGCAGAAACCCAAGTTGAAGAGCTTCCATCAGGAATTGTGAAGTTGAAAAATCTGAGGCATCTAATCTGTTACCGTTCTAGTAGTAGAGTGACTGACTATGAGCGTTGGGTCAGCATGCATGTACCATCCAGCATTTTTAAAATGAAGAGCTTGCAAGTTTTGACCTTAGTGAAAGCAGGGGACACAATTGTGAAAGAACTCCACAAAATGACGCAACTAAGAAGGCTTTGCATTGCCAATGTCAAGGAAGCTAATGAGAAAGACTTGTGCCTTTCCATTGGAAATCTAAGCCTCCTTCGCTATCTATGGGTGATGTCAAGTAATGAGGAGGAGCGATTAAAGATGGATGCACTTGTTTCAGCTCCTCTTTGCCTTGAGAAACTTTATCTGTCTGGGAAATTGGAGAAGGTTCCCCACTGGTTTAACTCCCTCCAAAATCTCACACGTTTATCATTACATTGGTCTAGATTGAGGGAAGACTTTCTTGCTCACATCCAATCATTGCCTAATCTGGGACGATTGACAATTTCAAATGCATACGAGGGAGAGCATTTACGCTTTCGAGAAGGGTTCCAAAAGCTTAAGAAGTTACAAATATATAATTTCCCTGAATTGAAAAAAATTGTGATAAACAAAGGAGTGATGTCTGGTCTTCAACTTCTAGATATCCAAGACTGCCAAAAGCTTGTGCAATTACCACATGGTTGGGAAAGTCTACTTGACCTGAAAAGAGTTCATTTGAGGGGTGTTTCGAGTGAGGCTACAAAGAAAATCTGTGGGAATGCAGCAGGTATGGAACAAAAAACCATGGTGTTAACAAGAGAAGAAGGCGGTGAATACAACTTCAAGTTGTATATATACCATTGATGTTTCTGCAAACCAAGATGAATCCCTCTAATCGTAAGTACCCAATTCACATCCCTATACATATGTAACACATCCACAGCCCAAGCCTGAGAATAAGATTAAGACACATAAATGCATTCATTCTACCAAACTGCCTGAAATGCATGCCTAGCCAGTTAAATTTTCCCTATTATTTCACCGACCTGCAATGTGACCGATTTTTTCTTTCCAGGTTATTTGGCAAAGTTGAAGGACGATTATGGTGAGTTTGGCTGAAATAAAATTCCAATTCATGGTGCAATGGTTATTCCACTGCCTGCTTTTCATCACATCTTTTATCCTTTCTATATATATTGCAATTGGTTTATTGGTATGCTTAACAAATATCGCTACCGTCACCTATATTACCACGACATTATTGGTATGCGTGTATTAAATTGCCACTGTCAATTAAGACTATAATCTTGGTTTGTATAATATATTTACTATTATAGTTTGAGGATAAATGTTTTTTAAGATTTCCAAGCAGCTGCGTGAGCTTGTAATTAAACGGAATATAAACGCCTCTATGCAAGAATGAATTAACTGGGTCTATCCAGTACTTGGTTATTTTCCTTCTGCTACTGTCTTTTATTTTCAAGATGAAAGTAGACTGGTACGAAATGAATAAATTTCTAAGGTTCCTTTGGATGAAAGATTTTTAGATTTTTAGAAAAAAAAATCATTTCATAAAATTCTTAAATCTCATTCTCTTGTATGACAAAAAAATATGTTGAATTTCAAATTTAAAAAAAAAAATCAAGAGAAATTTTGAAATAATCAAATTCATTGTTGAAAGCATTATTATCAAATACACTGTCAGTAGAATTTTTTAACTTCACAAGCAAAATAAAACAATAACATATAATCTTTTAAGAATATTAAAAAATAAAAAATAAATAAAATGAAATATATGTCATCATCTTTGTCCATTTATGTAATCTAAAAACTCATCCACTTAAAGTGAATAATTCAAAGCCCTAAAACTTTAAGATCTCAAGTTCGAATCTCATTAAATATAAGATTTGTTTAATTTATTAGTATTTGCTTTGTTTGTTATTGTTATTATATTTACTAGTTTATCAAGTTACTTGTTTATCGAATGTAATATCTCAATTATGATTATAACTTTAATTGAAAATGTACCCTTTTCAAAAAAAGGAATCCCAAACTTCATTGCAATCCTTCCCTCATTTAGTTCATCTCTCTCATACAAACAGGAAAATGGTGAAAAAAGAACTGAATAAAAACAAACAAATTGACAGTGACCTTTTTTCTTCATAAACCCAGCAATAGGCAATAGCTGCCCCAACTTTCAGAATCAACCCTTTAGGCATTACAAAACAAACTTCTTTTCCAATTCTATTTTTACAGACATAACGCAGACAAAGATCATAGGAATGACCATGCACTGAAGAATTCAATCTTCAAACACTCGCTTTCAAATCAAACAAACGTAAATTCACATATTTTTACACTTATCAAGAACCTATTTTTGAACAAAAAGAATTCAAGACTCCATATGACTGTTTTGATGATCAGGAAGTGATATTGCTTCTGTGAAAATAAACCATTTGGTTGAACGGAACCGTTTAGCCAGCTGCAGAACTGCAGTTTGAGATGCAGTCATAGCTGGTAAAACATATTCTGGAAGAGTTGGCATGCAGTCAGGATGGAATTCCTTCTTGTTGTGGGTTTGAACAAACAATGACAATACCACTGGACAAAAAATAAATCTGCAAAATAGACAAAAACTAAGTTTTTAACCAGAAATGTACTCCAAAACGCCGAATGGTCTTGATTTCTTCCCACTCCCAGTTGGAACATTTACTCCAGAAAGAGTAATTATGCTGTAGGAGATCAAAAAGAGAAGTCTAACTTGCAAATGCATGACAATGCTGTTCAGGCTTATTCCACTTGCAAAGTATTTAGCTAATTAAAGAGAAATGCAGCAATAGCCATGATCCTCTCAACATGACTAGATGAAAAGTTGAGGGACTCCAATGCCAAGAGCAAATGCCACTTCAAACACGTACAGTTTATAGTATTTAGCAAGTAGTGCCACATTGTAATAGCATTTTTCAATCTAAAAGTATGGTGGTGGGGTTGGAAGGAAAAAGGGAAGAAGAAATCCAGATAGGAGACATCATACAAGTTTAGAAAAAACCAAGTTCAAGTTTTTCAAAAACATTGAAAATGAGAACACCACATTATAGAGAAAACTGATCCATGAAATAGAGATAACACCACATTATAGAGAAAACTGATCCATAAAATAGAGATGGTGAAAACTTTAATGCAGATGTTATCTAAGAAGGACAAGGCAATACCTCAGGAGAAACCGTCGTAGGAATGGATCTCTAAGAATCTGTGCCCAGACAGGATCAAGGGTATCTGACATTGCCAATGCCAAGCCCCAGTCATTTAAGGATGAGTAAGCAGGCTTTCAGCATGATTATATGTGTCCTCACAATTTTCCTTCTGTTAATAATACCAAACAAAAAGAAAGGACAATGAGCACAAAAAGTAGAAGAATTGTTCCTTACACATCATTTCAACATCAGGGCCTGAAATACCAAGTAACAGACAGAAAGCCTGCAGTGGAGCTGCTAGAAAAACTGTGAATAGACCACCAATTGAGTGACGAGAGGAATCACCAGTGCCAATTGGATATGAACAGCTAGGGGATAGAAGCAATGCAGCTCACTCTCCTTTCTCAGCTCCACTGATAGCCTGCACATGTTTAAGTTGAGCTTTGACACGGGTTTGCTAAGAAAAAGGAGGTAATAGAAGGTATGATTAGAAATTATGCACACAACAAAATATCAATGATACCAATGAAATATATCATTTTTTACTTGCCAAGGAAAATGGTTGACACACTTGCCTTGAACACCTCACTGGCATCACTTTCAATTATTATAAAGAGCGGTCTTCTTATGAATGGAATCAAGTCACTGGGGTAAATGCAGTTCAATCCTGGAAACAAATTATTTGATGTCAGGATAAACAAATATAATCCTAGCAGACAGGTGTAAAATGTATAATATTAAACTATGAATAAAGCAATATCACATTATTAGACTGACATAATTCTGAAATGGAAAACTAACAAGGACCAGTAAATACATAAAAATTAAGAATATGAACCATGAAGACCAGCCACCCTGAAAATTGAGTATGCCAAGATGAAAGTTAAGTCATACAAATAATATGCTTGGTAAATTTGTTGATTGACAATATATGTGAAACAACAGAGATGCTGCAAATTACTTTTTCACATGATATGACAGGTTTGATAAAAAACAACTATGAGAAAACCAATCCCTAAATTAACTAGTACCATCCCCTACTACCATTACAACAGAAACAACAATCTAAGAAAATCCTTGAACAAGATTCTTACAAGGCTCTCAACAGAATAGCATAGTTATAATTATGACTTCACAAAATGACGTGCAATAAAACTTTAAGTACATAATAGAGAAGGATATCGGGAGGAGGCAGTTCACTTATGCAATCTCTTCAATTCATCCCATAAGCATAGTTCAAGTTATCACATAAAGCTAAACAATGAACGCCAGGCAGATTAGATGTACAAGATTGATAATTGCTTAGAATTCTGAGAATACCTCCACTCCCACGATTGCCAAACTGCAAGCAACCAGTGTGGTAACTGATGCAATCTCCTTTATTTTGACTTATAGAAGGGTTTGGGCTATCACTTGGTGAGCTAAAAGAAGTGGCCCATCTGAGTGAATTGTATGAGACTGAAAGTCCCTTATAACATTTTCTGTTGTGTTGATGCCGGTTCCAGAACCTGAGGGAGACATCGCATGTCCAGTTGCTCCTAAAGCATTTTATTGTAAGTGCCATAAGCAACTGCAATTCTGATAATAAACAGGGGGAAACATGGTCAGAATGAGCCATAGTCGATCACCTGAAGCTGACAGGTATATCAAGAGAACACCATCTGGGGGGAGTTCCTCACAGATAGTTGCCAGAACCTGCCAACAAAAGGTACACCAATGTGAAACATACTACAGTGTTAGTCAGAACACTGACCATAATTTTATAAATAAAACCCCCTATTCATTGTTGACTTTAGCAGGTAAGTTGCATAAATAACCAAAATTACTAGTGTCGAAGCATATAGGTTATACTATATCCCCTGATATGCAAGAAAGGCATGTACGTATCGCCCAGCAATTTCTAATAACATGAAGGAAAAGAAAACATTTCATTAATGGACATAGAAATGATAATCCATCAAGGTACTAAGCTCCTCGTTCTTCGTATTAATTTACAATTAATAAATATTTAGATATGTTATCGAGCTAAGAAAAAATTGATGCCACACCACCATCTTATAATACTGCATTATTTTTTCAATCCCTATACTCATCTGTACTAATATAGAATGCCACAGCCTAAGTTGGTCACTTATCAACTTGGTCTTTCTTTTAAAATGTCAAATGTGTTAGTGCTATCTCCCATCTAATCAATCACTCAATACTTTTTACTCTCCTTTTGTCATTTAAAACATGCACCCATTGAAAACTTGACTGCAGGACTCTGAATCTTCCCTCCCTTTCCAATTTTTCTCTTTCCAAAAATGATTTATTTCATTTATAAATATTAAACTTTATTCTTTCCTGGCCCAAAAAAATTTATTTTATAACCATCTTATTATAATAATTTTCCATCCATAAGCACACGGAGACTACAACCTGAAGAAAATATCTAATCACAAAGGTTTCAAACTTACTGCTATAAAATGTGTTAGTCATGGATGATATAATACAGCTTTTCTCGGGTTAGATGGCAGAGTAGGATCAGTAATATCTTGGGAGTGGTTAATGCGACTAGATCCTAAAGCTCCATTCTGACCACTTTACCACCAGTTGACTGGTAGAAAGAACCACTGGGCTCCCATTCGAGGCACTGAAGCATCCTAAAGGTGTCAAGAGTGAGCTCTGAAAATTTGACCTGATCAAGAATATAGAAAAAAAATAGATTACAGACCATTTTTAATTCATTATTTACAACAGTGCCAAAAACAATTTAACTTTTTGAAACTATATATATGCAGCTATACTATTTATGAGGGACAAAGAGGAAAAAGAAAACCTTAATACCTAACCTCATTATGATGGTAGCTGCTCAGTACAGCATCTCGCAATCTTAAATTCTTTCTTGCAACAGGTGCAGCAACATGAGGTAGAACATCAGGATGGGGGTCCAGAACAAGACTATACCTTAAAGGCCTGATATTCATAAAAGCAGTGTCAGCTTTCAAAAATCTAACTATCTCCTGAACCACCAGCTTCCATTCTTTAAAGTCAGTGTCCTGGAGAGAACATGGGCTGAAGATCATTAATCTGTACACAAGTAATTGCTGCCATTCAAAAAAGCCAAATCTGAATAACAAAGGGAGATTTGGAGCTTCCTAAATTTAAAAAACAAACAAACAAACAAACTATCACCAAAGGGCAGGAGCCATGAACATTTTTAAGGTTAACATTACATAATAGTTTCCTCCACATTCAAAGGTTATTCGATTTTCAGTAGAAATTTTAGTTAAAATGAAAGTAAAACAATTATATACCAAAAGAAGAAAAGATAAGCAGACATAGGAAGCAACTACTAAGCTTTGCATCAATCATTCAAATCCAAGCATCAAACTGTATGGTCAATCATTATATGTTGTTTATTCCAGGATATACTACTAATGATGATGATTTCCTTTTTCTTCCATAACTCAGAACCCCCCACCCCAAAAGAAAAGTGAAAAGGAACGTATAAATACCTTCATTTTCACTAATTACAGTATAGTTTAAGGCACATACATATGCCATTAGCTGCAAAATTATGCATGCATGGTAAAGTCATAACCACCACCAGGCATGCAGAAGCAAAATAAAAATAAAAAGACCTGGAAAGTCCTCTTGCATTCATCAACCAACATCTTCAGCTGATTAACTAATTGATGCACCATTTCTCTCCGGTTCAAAACCAAACACACCATCAAAAACCTGGCTAAGAAACCTCAACTGTTTGTTCGCAAGATTGGGATCCTGACACGATCCCTCTTTGAAGTACTCCCTCGTCAATATTGCTTCATAGAAGACATATGCCTCGGACAAATAACTCGCTTCACTTGTTCGCATATATTGCCCATAATAAAGCTGAGCAATTCGAGATGCAATCTCACCGATCTCCCATCTCTTAAGCCCTGCTGCCACTAGCTTCTGCCGATTTTCCTGTTGAAACTTCCACAACTGGGTGTAGACCTTAAATACCTTGTAAAAGTACGTATCATACCTAAGAAGCAAAAACCAAACATGCTAAATTCATTACTTAATTGTCTCTCAAAGTATTCCACAAATTATTGTTCCATTTAAACAATAGAAAACTACACTCTCAGGTTACTAGAGTTCTGTTTGCTTATCCTTTACAATTCTGAACTCTCTTTTTTGCTTCCTAAATAATTGCTAAAAGGCAAAATCCTAATTAATTGAAATAAACGAACCAATAAAATGCGACATCATTTTGGCATTATTATTCAATATTAAACTAAAAATCATACATTCTGTTCTCTGAAAAGTTTACAACTTTAACTTTCAGTTGTCCGAATCATAATTCAATTCGCATCCAAATGCATTCTCGCTCTTTGTTTCGACAAACAAAAGGAAAAATTAATAGCCAAATGGAACCTTCAGAGAAATCTAAAAAGAAAATTTAAAGTTTATATACGAGATTGCTTAACATCCGAATTAAACTATTTTCATATTCCATTAAATCAAAGACAGATTTTACAATTTTTTTTTTCTAATTTCATTTCTTTACCCAAAAAAATGCAGCAAAATGAAAGAAAATAAAACCTCGAAATCCTAATCTCCAAAATATGATAGAAAAATCTAAAAAAAATGAAAGAATATATATACCTGTTGCGCTCATAGTAAGGCAAGTCTCTGATCTTAGAAAACTTCTTATCAGCTTTATCCACTAAAGTCCAGGACCTCTCGCTCACTGGAATATTGCTACTATTGCTATTATTGCTGTTCATTTGCTGCTGCGACATTTTCTCTTCTTTCTTTTTTACTTAGAACTGCGATTCGTCGGCTTTTTCACATGGCCCCGACCGTGACTCGTTCCGCTCGAATTGGAGGTGGGCTATTTATTTCCGATTATCCAATCAGAGGAAAAGCAGGGGGTTACCGGATAATTCTAGTGAACTGTAGAGGAGAGAATCGATAGGTTGACCGGAAAAATTTAGAGCTGTCAAAATGAGCCGGCCTAGTTTGGCTCGGGCTGATCCTAATGGGTCAAGCCGTAAATGAGTCGAGTCAAAAAGTTTTTTTGTTAAATGGATCTGAAAATATAAATTCATATCCGATCTTAAAAGCTAACGGACTTAAATAGACCGATCTATATAAGAAATTAAAAAATTAAAGTTTATATTAAAATCATATTTTTTAGTATATAAACAAAATAAATTTTGAAATAAATATTAAACAAATATCAAATAAACTTATATCAAATTCATTAAGTCTTTAACATCATTTGAACATTACATATTAATATTTTAACAAGTATAATATAAATTGTTTTAACAAACATAAATACTGAAAAACATGTCTCAACAATATTAAAAATAAAAAACATGATAAACATATCAATGTCCATCCATTTCTTCTGTAGTGCCAATCACATTCAATTAATTTTATTTCAACTTCGCCATCTACAAACATAGATAAAAGAATAATATAAAAACTCACAAAAATTAAACTTATGAATTGATTAAAAATTGTCAACTAATTAATAATATTACCTTCAAAATCAAAATCTAATTTTGGGTGCAAATGAGAGTTTTTACGTTCTTATGATATAGAGAACTTTGATAATTATTTAAAACACAAGAACCAATAATAAAAGAACTCTCTGATGCCACCGTTGTTTTTTGAATGCTCAAGATATCACAAATTATACTTACAAGCTCTGGAAATCTTGGCTTATGATTTTTCTACCATTGTAACACATTTAAATCTTCAATCATACAACATATAATCTTTAGCTCTTCCAAATAAAGATCTAATTGAGATTTTGGTTCTTCCACTTGAATAGTTTCAAATCTTTTGAAAGCCTATATCATTGGACATTTCAAAATAAATTAATTGTTATTGCAAAAGAGAATTTAAAATAAAATATATACTTAAAAAACAAAACGGGACTTAAATCACTCAAAGCAAATGTATTCTTCCCCTTCCAACTAGCATATGTAAGAAGTTGTGAGTCATTAGGTTAGCTTGAAGTAATTTAGTAATACTAAATAGAATTAATTTTATATATTTTACTTTTGTTAAAATGTTAAACATATAAATAAAATAAAAATAAAATTTTAATATAATTAAAAATATTAAAAAATTAAACCGATCGGCCCATTTAAGCTCGGGCTAAATCCATTAAAGCCCTCTTTCTTAAATAGACTATAAAAATGAGGCCCAAGCCTTAAATAAATGGGCTAGGCCTGGTTGGCCCAATGGGTCTTGACCCATTTTGACAGTGCTAAGTTTAACACAGTCAGAGCTTTTTTGTTTTTATTTTTTTCTCAAATATTTATCTATAGTAGTGGATCATCGAGTTGAGTGTGTTACAATGATTGAGTGATTGGTGAGGTTTTGTGAATAACTAAATTCACCCTTCTTTCTTTTTCCTTTTTACCCCTTGTTGTTTTCTCCATTGAGAGGTTCTATTTACCATCAACAAATTAGAAAGCTTCAAAATAAACTTCAAAAATTAATCATTTTTTGGTCTCATTCAAAAATTAATCTTTACACTTCAAATATTATGAGAATAAAAATATATCTAAATAAAAAAATAATTTTAACATCACTGAAATTATTAAATTAATAAAAAAATCCAATCACTTTCTTATTCTTTTTATTTTTTCTAACTGCTTTTTTTTTGCCATATCTCTCTCTCATATGGTCTTTGATTGCTGAAATATACTAGAAAGACAGATTATGAGATTAAGAACTTGTTGATGCCAAAAGAGAAGCCAGACCTCTTTTGTAAGGGCTAAAACTCCTCCTCCTTGGATCAACCTGCAAACAAAGACAACTGAGGTTGTTTTCAAGGGGACTTTTTCCAATGCTTAAGTCAGTAAAGTGTTTAAAGAAGCTTTAAGTATCAGAATAGAAGAGAGTGAGAGTGCATTCGAACTTGTTCCCTATGTCTTTGCTTCTTTATATAGGCATTTGTATACGTGGCCACGGCGATCGTTGGTATAATAGGTGTTGTGAGCGATTACGTCTTATTATCGGCTGTCGTAGATTGAATCAAGGAATAGTGGGCGGTTATGCCCTATCATGTAACTAAGTGGGCGATTACATCTTTGACTGTGCTTTCACACTAATGTTCTCCAGTTACAGGGTGTGATGGCCCAATTTGTGAGATTATATGAGTATGGCTCGTGGGCCATTCGTCTCTAAGCTCGGTGAGGTGGGCTTATTGGGCCTTATGATAGTAATACTAACATAATACCCCATAGCGAGCACTAATTACAAAGTGATTGGTGATCGCCATAAAATAATGTGCTCGCCTATTAAGTGTAAGCCTGTTTTAGTCCGCTAGAAACCTCATGATAGGTTGGCGTGCAAAAAATGGGGAGTTTCGAAATTTAAAATTATTTTTGTTTTTTACTTGTGCCTTGAGCCGCAACCAGAGCTAATTGCTTTTCTGTGAAGATAGCTAATTTTTCGTACCTAGTTTGTATATAAATGAGGATATTAAATAAACAAAGCGTTATGAGCGTTATGAAATTTTGTATTATCTCAAGTAATGAAATCGAAAAGTGGAGTTTACTGTATTTAACAATAAATAATTAATGCATATATAACTTAGAAATTATATCAATAAGTTAGAGATAAATAAATATTTATACATATATATATATATATATATTAATCCAATAGAGAAAACAAATGGGTATCTTGTACATTAAGGGTACAACTAAACTAAATTAAATGTGATATACATAAGTGTGTGTATGTGTGTGTGTATATATATATATATATATATATGTATATATATATATGTGTATATATATATATAAAGATATAAAGAGAGAGAAAATAAATAAGGAAAATGTATATATATTAAGTATAAAATATATATTTGCATGAAAATTTAAAATAAAGGAAGAATTAAGTAAGATGGTAAAATATATATATAATGTATAATATAAAAGAAATATATATAGATAAAGATAGGATATTTATATGTATAATAATATATTAGAAACAAATAATAATAATAATAAATAAATAAATAAAATATATCGATTGGGTTCCTAAGGAAGCCAATTTGATTCTTTTTACCTGCTCCATAACATGGGAACAGGATTTAAACTATGAGAGATGCAAAGGACAGGCCTCTGCCAAACCATACCCCAAACCCATACCCAAAGGAAACCTAACCTTTCCTCTCTCACATGTCTTCACATTCTCCCTTCCACCATCCTTCATTAGCTCTCCTTCACTTGAGACAATGAAAGCAACGGAATTAAGAAAGAAATATGGAAGTTGAGGCAAGATTCGAGAGGTGGAACTAACCAGGAGTTGAGTTGCAGGGAATTGGATACAAAGGAGGGGAGAAAGGGTGCTGGACATTACTCTAAAAAAAGAGAGAGAAAAAAAAGGGGATTGAAGGGAGACTGACTTAGGTTCTTCTTAAGTGCTGATCAAGGTTGGGATTAGGGGTTCTTGCAGCGTTTGGTAGCATTTGTTTGGGTTGTCAAAGGCTAGAAGAAAGGTGGTTAGGAAGAGCTTCAAAGCTAAAAATGGTAACTGGGTAAGAGATAGAAATAGTTGTTGTTTTGGCTGACATATAAGGTTGGTAAGTGATATGAAATAGGGATTTTTAGCATAAGTTGAAGGCTGAGTATATGCAGCTACCTCGAGGGCTAGAGAAGGCTGAACAGACGCTATCTTTGGGGCTAGAAGTAGCTAGAACAGAAGTGGTATGAGGTTGTGTTTAGGGGCTCAAAATAGAGCTGAGTTAGCCTAGCTTTTGCCTAATATATAGACAGCCAGGTAGGCCTAGCTAAAGCATTTTAAAGGCTGGTCTTAGGCTACTGTTTGGTGTTGATCAAGGCTGTGTTAAGGATTTCTTTGAACTGGAATGAGACCAGGGAAAAAAATGGGCAATTGGGACTGTTCAAAGCGTGGAACAAAGGCTGATTTGGACATGGATTTAGCTACTGTAATGAGGTGTCTAAGGGATCAATATTGACTATTCGGGACAGCTTGTAAGGGCTGAAAATGATGTAAGGGCAAGGGGCTCTCAGGTGGCCTTTGAAGGTGGTAACAAGACTGAAGCTTAGTGATTTTGGGCTGTGATCAAGACAAATTTTGTGGACAAGTTAGGGACTGAAGCATAATGGTAACAAGGGACAGTAAAGAGTATGGATGTTAGGTAGAAAATTGGCTGGAAAACATGGTGAAGACAGAAGAAAAATTTAGAGAAAAAGAAGGGGTAAGAGTATGTCTTTTTGGTCTGAGTAAAATGCATATAATGTAAGTGCATATATTAATTGGGATAATGGTGTTTGTTGTAGGAAATCCCCGGAGAAGGAAGATTCAAGATTTTTCTCTTACAATTGGCTTAAAAGTGTGTAATGTACATTATGTTAATTGGCATATTATTAAATAAAATCATTAAGAGTAGTATGATTTAATTGTGGAGTTTAAATTGCCTTGAGAATTATGTATATAGGTTGTTCGTTAGCATTACTTTACAAAATAACCTCGTTTGGGGCTAGGTCTAATGATCATGATTTCATGAGGTTGACAAATAAGGATATAGTGTAAGTAATGTGCATAGATGTTGGAATGAAATTGTTATATTTCATAGCATGAAAGAGTTTTATAATTGGGGTTAATGTTATTATGCCTTGGAGTTGTTAGTTTAGAATTATTTAAAGGAAGGATAGGCAAAGAATATTTATATTTATATATATATATATATATATATATATATATATATAATGGTGGATAGTGGTATATTGTATAATGGTGGATAATGGTATGTTGTTTAATTGATAAATTATGAGGTTGACTATAATAATAGCATGATTAAAAGTGATGAAGTGTAAGGTTATTTTGAGTGATGTATAGTTATATACACACACACACACACATATATATATATATACATACATCCAAATGTGTGTAGGTGTATATAAATATATATATGTTATTAGCATGGTAACAAAAAAATAATAATAGTCTTGAAGTGGAAGTGACGTCGATTAAATTGTCGCTTTAAGATATATGATTTTGCTAAATGATTAAACGTGTTTAGGATATATTTTGAGGTGGTGATGAATTTGGTTGTAGTGACTTGGGGCATTTAAGAGCTTGAACCATGATTTGAAAACTCGAAGAAGATACGTGTTAGTGCGCAAGGTAAGTGGGTTAAGTAAAGTATGTTAGCATTATCTCGTAGGAATGGTTTTAAATTTGATAAATATTTCGGTTTATGCTTATGTTAAGAAAATATAAAAGTTATGGTTGGACAATGAGGTATAGTTAGTTTATAAATTTGGTTAATGCTTGGGCTGGATTGAAACTCATTTTCTACCTTGTGTGTTGTGGCCAGTCAAGCATGCATGTTAAGTGAAGTGAACTGATGCATATGTGCATTCATGTATAGCATGTTTTAAGTTTAATTACTTAATATCTATATTTTAAGGACTTGCATTACATTTTGAATTTGTAAAGCCTTGGTTTGAACTGCGTTTTTAAAATAAATCAAAATTTTCCTATATTGCAAACTCAAAATTCATTTAATAAGTATTTTGAAATCCGTGCAAGCCAAGTGCTGCACAAAAACATCATTTTTGAATCATTTTTTAGTACGGGGATATCCTACGACCTTCGGGTCATTTCTCGCCTATCGAGCTTAGCTCTAGGCATTATTACCCGTCTATCGAGCTTTGTTCTCTAGACTACTGTATTGTATTGTACCTATCGAGCCTAGTGCTCTAGGTAAATTGTTAGGCTTGTCTGGAAAACCAACAGACAAGTTCCAGCTCTCGACTGATCATCGAGACTGAAGTATTGTTCTATAGCCATAGATTTTGTGTTGCTTGTGACACCATTCCATCACTAACTAGGATGGACATCGTTATCGTTATCGTATCAGTGATTGAGGATTATTGCCTAAACTCTACATGCCAGTGTTTTGTTATTGATATCGATTTTAGTGAATTTTAAGAGATTTAAGGCTTATGCCAAAAGTGACGAGTGATCGATTTGAAAATTGTTTTCAGTGAATTGAGGCTTATGCCTAAAGTGAAAAGTGATCAATTTGAAATCATTTTAAGTGATTTAAGGCTTACGCCTAAAGTGATAAGTGATCGTTTTTGAAATCATTTTCAGTGAATCAAAGCTATATGCCTAATGTTTATTGATTTTCATTTTGTGAACTAGTTGATTTATCAAAATGCATAGTTATTGATTTCAAACGAATGCATAGTAATTGACTTATCAAAGTGCATAGTCATTGATTTAAAACGAATACATAGAAATTGACTTATCAAAATGCATAATGTTTCAGCTTTATCGAAGTGCATAATGTTTTGGCTTTATCAAAGTGTATATTGCTCGTTTTACCGAAGTGAATAGTGTTTTGAATTCAACAGAAATGCATAGTGAATTGATTTAATCGAAATGCATAGTAAAGTTGATTTAAATAAAGTGCATAATGAGAGTGGTTCTGAACTAAAGTGCATCGCGAAAGTGTTTTGATTTTAAGACCGTGATTGAATACCGTGCATACATGTCACTTTAGCATTGCTTTTTCTACACTTGCATGTAGATTGACATGAGTCTAACATGCATTTACTTAAACTACTTACTGAGTTGTGGTTTACTCACCCCTTTCTAACGTCATCGCAAATTATACAATCTAAAGTCCATGCTTGGAGTTCCGTGTGGGCCCTCGGGGACTGTACCTAGTAGTGGTATTTGCTAAAGTCCTCCGAGTACTGCTTTTATTATTTTTGAGGTATATGAAATTTTGTACACCATGTTGGTTGTCATAAATAAACATTATGTAATGTACAGTACATGGCATTGGAAAGTGTTTAGGATGTAACTTAGGAATAGCTTTAGATTATTATATGACCAGTATGATTATTGAGTGCGGTCCGAGATATTAATGTTATATATCAAATATGAAACTTGTGGAATATGGATATGTTGATTGTAATGACTCTGGGGATATGTTTTGTGTATGATGATATAAACTATAGATTGTGGAGTTGAGATGTGATGTTGGAAATATGTACATATTTTGCAGGTTAATTAACTGGGAAAAATTGATTATATATAAGAGGAGTTTTTCGATCTTTTTCTTTTGGCTAGGTTAAATCTTGAATTAAAATATGGAGGAAGTAAGTTGATTTGCCTTAGGAGTTACCCCTTTTAAATGATAGCGTTAAGTTAAATTGAAATTGATAAAGGTGAAAATTGTTTAGCGGTGACACTAACACTGAATACAAACCTTAAAGTGAAAAAAAATTGATTCGTAAAATTAGTAAACCGTAATGAAGTAAAAGTGTTAAGTACACAAATGTAAGACCGCAAGTGTACGTCGCAACTTTTAAGTCATGATAGATTAAATGGTATCAGAGCAAAGTTTGTCTAATATGTGTCAGTGTCATAAAGATTATTTTTAGTGTTACATCCATATACTTGTAATGTCTACATGTAACTTACCATTATCAATTTATACTAAGATTGATCTGCTCTTAGTATAAGTTCTTATTCTGATTTAATTCAAAAATGGGGAGATTGGGCGTAGAAGTAGGCCCAGAAGATCGGCTCGTAGTATACCGATTTCATTTCCAATCATATCACTCGTCACTTGCATCGTTACCACATTCGACCCCTCCCCATCCAGAAAATAGGGAGGCAAGGATAGCTAGGATTAAAAAAAATCATGAGATAATGATTACCCTACTGTAGTAGTTAGTGGCTTATCAAGCTAATGTACCAGGCTCAACTTATTTATTTATCTCACCTGTGGTTTCTAGTGGGCTGCATGTAGGCCAAAGCCTCTAGGTTATATGTTGTATACTAGCACTCCTTTCAAGGAATTTCAAATGAACGAGTGTGTGAATCGTTAGTGTAAATGAAGGTGAGAAATAAGGACCTAATAACAAAATTGACATTGTTGCACTTGTATGACCATTAGGTTATTTTGGATATAGATTGGTTAGTCACCCATCATACTAGTAAAGACTGCCATAGGTAAATTATAGCCTTCTCTCTACCTAATCCATGTGTGAAATGATTTGACAAGTAATAAAGTGCTAAGTACTTATTTGTTCTATTCTGAATGTATTGAAGTGATAACAGCAAAAGCATAATGGCCTATGTAGTTTGGAGATTGATACAATAAGCCTGTCAAGACTCATGAATGATGAATGAAGTTGTGTTTGATAAAAATGATAGTGGAATGACCTTGCATATTTTGGCCTATGACAGGTCACGTAATGGATTGGAACTTGAGTTGTGTGTTGAACTTAATTCAAGAGTTTTGTTATATAAAGCTATCCAAACTTGAACCTTTACTCCAATGAAATTGTTGGTACAAAAGTATATGGTTGATTAAAAGCATGATTCTTGCTTAATTTTGAAGACTATTGAAATTTGAAATTATGATATCAGATTATGAAATTTTGATTTTTGAGGGATTAGCCATTCTTAATGAGCTGTGTTAATGTATTATTTGATTTGACATATTGGATTAGACCAATAGAAGTTTAGACTTGTCCTTTATGGTTGCAGGAAGTGGATTTTATTGATATGCCCCAAAGAGGAATTAATACCTGATCTCCCTCCGAACTAGAAAAGTGTATTGGATCATTTATATTTTAGAAAAGTATTTTTCAGAAGTCCATATACTTTGAAAACTATGTGACCTTGAAAACCATGAGGATTAAGAAGTAATTGGTCTAAAACACATGTACCATCCAGCATTTGTTCTATGAAGAACTTAAAAATTTTGACCATTGCGAAATGAGGGGACACCTTTGTGAAAGAACTCCACAGAATGACGCAACTAAAAAAGCTTTGCATTGCCAATGTGAAGGAAGCTAATGAGAAAGACTTGTGCCATTCCATTGGAAATCTAAGGCTCCTTCGCCATCTAATGGTGATCTCAAGTAATGAGGAGGAGCGATTAAAGATGGATGCACTTGTTTCAGCTCCTCCTGAACTTAAGAAACTTTATCTATTTGGGAAATTGGAGAAGGTGCCCACTAGTTTAACTCCTTCAAAAATCTCACATGTTTGATATTATAGTGGTCTAGATTGAGAGAAGATTGTTTTGCTCACATCCAAGCATTGCCTAAGCTAGGACGATTGACACTTGTAAATGTGTACGAGGGAGAGCTTTTATGCTTTCGTGAAGGGTTCCAAAACCTTAAGAAGTTGCGAATATATAATTTCCCTGAATTGAAAAAATTTGAGATTAACAAAGGAGTGATGCTTGGTGTTCAACTTCTAGAGATCACACGTTGCCAAAAGTTAGTGGAATTGCCACTTGGTTTGGAAAGTCTACCTAACCTGAAAGAAGTTTTTTTGTGGAATGTTTCGAGTGAGATTACAGAGGAAATCTATGGAGATTCAGCAAGTATGGAACAGCTGGCCATGGTGTGAAGAAGAGAAGAAGGCGTTGAACACAAATTGAAGTGGTGTATATACTGTTGATGTTTCTGCAAACCAAGATGAATTCCTCCAATGGTAAGTACCAAATTCACAACCATATACATACCCACAGCCTAAGCCTGGCCATAAGATTAACACACATAATGCATTTGTTCTACCAGACTGTCTAAAATGCATGCCTAGTGTAGCTAGTTAGATTTTCTGTATTGTTTCGTCGACCTTCAATGTGACCATTTTTTTTCCTTCCAGGTTATTTGGAAAAGTTGAAGCACAATCATGGTGAGTTTGGCTTGTAAATAATCATACAGATTTAAACATGCTTTTACACAATATGAAACATGTTAAAATAATCAAAAGCGGAAGTGACAGTATCTAACCTCCATTGCAACTCCTTTGCTGTTGATCTGTTCCGTGGTTAGACAATCTACTCTGATCAATCACAAGCCTTCCAAGCACTCGAATGCTCACAAGATGGTGTATAATAGAGCAGGTGATGCTTGGGGACCGGATTTGCTCTCTGTTTGTAAACTTAGAGCCTCAAATCTGCTGACCAAACTTAATCACATTCAAACCATCATAGAACTGTGTTTTTATATACATGGTCAGAGATTCAGTGAAATAATGGACCATATATTTGGCATTGATTATCATAGGTTATATATGGCAATAACCAGATTTTGTCAACCTGTGATAAAGAGATATGCCAACATTCTCCCACTTGGTCGATGTATTTCACTCATAGAAGAAACAAATCACATGAATCATGGCGATAGTTCCTCTAATGGCGAGTATTATCTTCCATGTATTACTATGTAAAATGTTTCTAATCAACCCATTTTCACTTAACGAATAAACCTTATGTTTATTCTCAGTCCAAACAATAGGATATTTCTCAAACAAAAACTAAAATATACAAAATCAAAATGAGAAACATCATATCATTAACAAGAGTTTTAATTACAATCACAATGTGGGACCAAGTCTCATACTCTCTACATGATCCTTAAATTTAAACGGTGGCATGTCCTTAGTCAAAGGATAAGCTAACATCAATTCAATGCTAACATGTTCAATTACCACTTTTTTATCTCTAACATGTTCTCTAATAGCTAAGTACTTAATGTCGATGTGCTTACTTCGACTTCCACTCTTGTTGTTCTTAGCCATGAATAACACAGCTAAATTGTCACAATATATCTTCAATGGCTTAGATATGGAGTCAATAACTTTAAGCCCACCAACGAAACTCTTAAGCCATTCACCATGTGAGGTAGCCTCAAAATAGGAAACGAACTCGGCTTCTATAGTGGAAGTGGCAGTTAGTGTCTGCTTAGCACTCTTCCAAGAAGCAGCTCCACCGGCAAGCATAAAGATGTAACCGGATGTTGATTTCTAGGTATCAACACAGCCAGCAAAGTCTGAGTCTGAGTAGCCAATCACCTCTAACTCATCAGTCCGTCTATACATAAGCATGTAGTCTTTGGTGCCTTGCAGATATCTAAGCACCTTCTTCGCAGCTCTCCAGTGGTCCATCCCCGGGTTACTTTGGTATCTACCAACATTCCCACAGTAAAAGCAACATCAGGCCTGGTACAGACCTGTGCATACATAATGCTTCCAACAGCTGAGGCATATGGAATGTTCTTCATCTGTTCCCGCTCAAAATCATTTTTCGGGCACTGGTTCAAATTGAACTTGTCACCTTTCACAATGGGTGCTGGGCTTGGTGAACAATCTTTCATTCTAAACCTTTCCAAGACTTTATTGATATAGGCTTACTGTGACGACCGAATATACCTCTATGTCTGCCTCTATGGATCTTAATGCCAATGACATAAGATGCATCGCCCATATCCTTCATATCAAAGTTCTCAGAAAGAAATTATTTCACCTCACGTAGCATCCCTTTATCATTGGCTACAAGCAAAATATCATCCACATATAGCACAAGGAAACAAATCTTGCTCCCACTGACCTTCTGGTATATACACTGATCCATGATGTTCTCAACAATACCAAATGAAGAGATGACTTCATGAAATTTTAGATACCATTGGCGGGAAGCTTGTTTCAACCCATATATGGATTTCTTGAGCTTACAGACCAAATGCTCACCATTGCTAGAGGAAAAACCTTCAAGTTGTTTCATGTAAACCTCTTCCTTTAGATCACCATTGAGAAATGCCATTTTCACATCCATTTGTTGCAACTCTAAGTCAAAATGTGCAACAAGCTCCATTATTATGCGGAGAGAATCTTTCTTAGATACAGGAGAGAAGGTCTCCTTATAGTCGATTCCCTCCTTTTAAGTGTATCCTTTAGCTATGAGTCTTGCCTTGTAACACTCAATGTTGCCTAATGAGTCAGTTTTGGTCTTAAAAATCCATTTACAGCCTATAGCCCTGGCCCTATTATGCAACTCGACAAGATCCCATACTCCATTAGACGCCATCGAATCCATCGAATCCTTAATAGCATCGAACCAAAGTTTTGATTCTTTACTGTTCATGGCTTGTGAAAACGTCTCTAGATCATTAACAGGCCCAACATTGAAATCAGACTCTTGTAAATACACAATATAATCACTAGGAATAGCTTACTTCTTTTCCCTAGTAGACCTTCTTAATGTTGGTTCAACATTCTCCGAAAGATCATGTTGTTCAACTGGTTGCTCATTCAATTCTAGTGTATCCAAAGGAGCCTCATCTATTGCTAAGTTATCAGCTACTTGTGGATTCTCAATGATTGGTTGTTCAATGTCCAGTTGTACTGAAGGGACATTGTTCATGATAACCAATCCTTGACTCGAGGTAGAGGGTTGATCTCTCACAGAAACTAGGTCTTGAGATTTAACGCTCCCACTAACTAAGTCATTTTTAAGAAACTTGGTGTTCCTTGATTCCACAATTCTAGTGCTATGAGATGGACAATAGAATCTGTAGCCTTTGGACCGTTCAACATATCCAATGAAATACCCACTTATGGCCCTAGGATCTAGCTTCTTTTCTTGTGGGTTGTAAACTCTTATCTCAAAAGGGCATCTCCAAATGTGCATATGACGCAAACTCGATTTCCAACCTTTGAATAATTCGAAAGGCGTCTTTGGAACAGCCTTGGTTGGAACTCGGTTCAATATATACGCTGCCGTTTTAAGAGCTTCAATCCACAAAGACTTAGGCAACTTCGAGCTGCTAAGCATACTATGCACCATTTCCATCAAAGTTTGATTCCTTCTTTCCGCAAGACCATTTTGATCCGGTGAACCAAGCATGGTATATTGGGCAACAATCCCATTTTCTTGAAGGAACTTCGCAAATAGTCCAAGTGCTTGTCCATCTTCAATGTATCTACGGTAATACTCCCCACCTCTATAAGTTCTTACTATCTTTATGGGTTTTTCACATTGTTTCTCTACTTCAGCCTTAAAGATTTTAAAGGCGTCTAATGCTTTCTTCTTGTTATGAAGCATGTAGAGATACATAAACCTCTAGTAGTCGTCAATAAAGGTGATGAAGTATTTCTGACCATATGCATCAATGTCTAGACAACATATGTCAGAATGTATGATTTCTAATATGGTTGAACTCCTATTGGCACCTTTCTTAGACTTGTTGGTTTGCTTACCCTTAATGCAATCCACACAAGTGTTGAAATCAGTAAAATCGAGAGTACTAAGTATTCCTTCATTTACTAATCTCTTAATTCTATCTATGGAGATATGACCTAATCTCCGATGCCATAATATGGAGGAATCCTCATTCATAACACATCTTTTAGTGCCAGTTTGGACATGCAAAGCGTTATGAGTAGTGTCATTTTGCAAATCAATAGAGAAAAGATCATCACATAAGGTACCATTCCCAACAATATCAGACTTAAAATATATCAATACTGATTTATTTGAAAATTGAAAGAAATATCCATAAGGTACCAGCCTAGAAACAGAGATTAAATTTCTCAAGAAACTAGGAATATAAAAGGTCTTTTCCAGTTGCAAAAGAAAACCACTCCTAAGAACTAAAGGGCATGTTCCAACGCCTTCAACACGTGAGCGCATCTTGTTTCCTGAATAGATGCTCTCCTCATTTCCCACTGGCTTACTCAGGTTTGTCATACCTTGTAAGGAAGTCGAAATGTGAATTGTAGATCCAAAATCAATCCACCATGTGTTGTGATTAACCTCAACCATATTTGATTCAAAACAAACATATGAGAGTGGATTACCTTTCTTAACGAGCCACTGCTAAAGGTTGGTGCAGTCCTTCTTCATGTGTCCTTTCTTTTTACAGAAGAAACACTTGGACTCTTTCTTAATGTCAGCTTGGGCAGGGATTTTCCCTTTTCCCTTTTCCCTTGTTCTTGGCTCGATCCTTGTTCTTTCCTTGGCTTGCTATAAATGCACTTTCAACTAATTCCATAAGCAGTCTTCCCTCCTCTTGTACACACATGGTCATCAATTCATTGATGGTCCATTTATCCTCATGTGTGTTGTAGGATATCTTAAATGGTCCGTACTGCTTTGGAAGAGTGTTCATTATATAGTGCACAAGGAAAGATTCAGACATCTCCACTTCCAGCCTCTTGAGTTGGGCCGCTATATTCCTCATGGCCATTATGTGCTCGCACACTCCTTTCACACCTATGAGCCTTATTGATGAGAACTTCATTATCAGGGTGCTGGCCAACGCTTTGTCTAAAGTGACAAACTAATCATCTATGGCCTTCAGGAAGGTCCTAACGTTGGTATGCTGTTCGACAGAACCACGTATCCCAGCAGATATCTTTGTCTTAATATACATGATACTAAGGTGATTGGATCGCTCCCAGCGTTCATGTAAAACTACTTGAGTAGGAGTGCTAGTTTCAGTCAATACGGGCTTGTCTTTCCTTATAGCATAGTGTTAGAACTGTAAATTTTCTTAAACCAAATATGTACCTACCATGTAAATTTATGTAAAATAATGAAATAATGTAAATTTTGGGATTTCAAATATAAGATCATGGTTTGTAATTATAGAATTAAAGTCTTCGAGAGCAACATGAAGTGTACGTTAATATAATATATGTGATGTACACTGAATGGATACAAAAAGGGGTTGTAATTATAGGCACATATATATATATGATTACGTACATGCGTAAGCCAAACTAAAAGCACGCAACATACATGCATGTGTACGTAAATGAGCATGCATGCAACATACGTATGTACGTATATAAATGCATATAATATATATATATATAAATAAATTACCAAGTGAAGTAAAAGTAAAATAACACACACACAGGTATATACATATAAATATACTTGAAGGAATAAGGAATTTAAAAACGTATAGGTGTGAGTATATATATATGTATATAATTACAACTAAACAAGTACGAATATATGAACATACAAATAAATTTAAACGTAAATATATAAGTACATAAAAATATACATATAAATATATCTTATAAGTATATATGGTTAATTATGAAAATGAAAAGTATACAATTATTTGTGCAAGTATATATATTTATATAATGTGTAATAATATAAATGAAAAGTAAATATATTTATATATTATATATTAAATTTAGAAAAGTATATATATATATATATATATAAAAATCGGGTTAGTAGGAAAATTTCCACTAACCCAAATCGGATGTGACAAGGAAGCAAAGTGCCTGCCTCCCTATCACGCCAACTTCAAATCTTTTTCTGATATCACTCTCCCTCTGTCACAATCCATGTCTCCAACATCTCCTCTCTGTCACTCTCTATCTCTCTCTTGTCCTCCCATCAAGCCGCTCACCCTACACAATTTTTCTCTCTTGTTTTCATTCTCATCGCCTCTGCCATAGTGAAGTCTGGAGTAAGGAGATCGAAAACTGGGACTGAAGGGCTCGGTAAGGAGGGGCGACTCATGAGGTGGAACCATAGACAGCTCAAGAGAGATAAAATTTGAGGGAGAGAGCGGACAGGCCGAGAGAGCTAAAAAAAAAAATCAAAAAGGCCGACAAGGGGAAAGATAACACGGAAATGCAAAGGCTTTTGATGCTGTATGGGTAGCGTCTTCAAGGCTGTCGAAAGAGAAGGAGCTGACAGCAATGGACAAAGCAGCAAAGGCACAGTGTGGGGCCAAAACAAGGAGCTCTTGGGTGGCATTTTGGCCCTGAGCATTGTTAGGTTTGGCAGCCTCTTAGGCACTGAATGCTTGGAGTTTCAGTAGTGTTTAAGGCTGGTCACGATGGCTTTTGGTAGGTTGAAACAAGATTGCAAGTAACCTAAGACAAGGGCTGTTTGAAGTTGGGCTAGTGACCAGCTGTAGGCAATGTTCCAAAGGCCGAGAAAGACAGAGTTAAGCAAGGCGTTTGGGGTTGTCTTTGGTCCTGTAGTGGAGATGATCAGGGGCTGTGATAGGGAGCAAGTTAGGATGATTCGAGGTTAAGAAAGGTAAGGCACGAAAGGCCAAAGTACGACACCAAATCAAGGCTATGTACTGGTGTAGAATAGAGGCGTGAAGGGGCTAAAGTTGGCAGCTTCAAATGTTGCAGTGGGCGTTGATTAGGCTGTCTGGTTGGTGTCCTTTTTAGGCGTTGAACCAGGGCGTCTCTGGAGGTAAATGGATGCTGGTTTGGGATGTGCTGGATGCTGGTTTGGAGGCTTAAAACGGGGGCATATTAGAAGTCTCGGCAAGGTTATTTTTAAGGCTATTAAAGGGCTGGAAATGGGTAGGTAGAGATTTAAGGTTGTATAAGGGAATGATAAGGCTTATTTTGAGAGGGTTGAAACATGGTTATGTTGTACTGAAATGAATGATTTTTAGAAGCTGCCAACGTGGATTTGAAAAGGTTAATTTGGTGCTTGAATCAAGGATTGCAAGAAGGAAACTGAGAGGTAGAGAAGGAAGAAAGAAATGACAAAGAAAAGAAAAGGAAGAAAACGGAAGGAAAAGAAAATAAAAAGGAAAAGAGGAAAGGAATTACACGTCTAGCCGAGCTAATATCGAAACTCGCTAAGAGATGTCGGTTTAATTTATTAAAAATATTTAGAAATTTATCTGATTAATGCTAAGTTGATTTGATTATATTTGAACGTGTAGCGTGACGATAAGGCGACGAACACGGATATGACTAAGCTTGGTGTACGCATGTTACGCTCAAAAGTCGGTAAGACAATATCGTAACGAGACACATCTTATTTATATATATATATATATATGAAGATGAACTTGTATAAATAAGCATTAATTCAGTGTTATCATGATCAAAGGTGTAGCATAATGTAAAGGCAACAACACGAGCCCAGCTAAGCTCGGCCTATACGCATGCTAAGCGAAGAGTCGATACGACGTTTATATAATTCAGATTTAGAATTATATTATATAGGCATAGTTAGATTGTGTGATAATGATGATAACTAAAGGTTGAGACTTAGTGATATATAAGGAATAATATGCCTATGGTATGATGACAACTTGAAGAAATGATTGAATAATTTACAGTGAATGAGTTCAATTATATTTGAATGATTGTAATGTTATTGCTAAAGTTGCTAGAGAAATATTTGGTTATACGTGAAATACTAAGAGGACCCACATTGGTGGTGGGAGGTTTAGTATTGATATAGAAAGTAAAGGTCATTGATTTTATTGGTAAATGCTGTGAAATGGTAAATGAATATTGTGGAACGATTGAGAATATTGAAGTGATTTATTAAGTATAATTCAATTGAAATCGGAAGAATGGAAATGAAGAATTGGGATTATAGTTAGTGCTGTACCGAGTGATACTGCATTGATATATTTTATGAGCATGCTAGTAAATTGTTTTTAACTCAAGTTTTAAATTACATTGCTTTTAAGTATGCTTTGTTTATAACTTGAGATTTTGAAAGGATCTAATCATGCAATATTTATATGAATACTTTATATATTTGAATTGTTTTGAAAAGACTGAATATACAATGTAAGTGTATGTATTTATATATGTAAATTGAAATAAGAGGTTTAGAAAATAATTTTCTCTATATCTTTGACATATAGTAGGGTTTATTTTATAGAAGGAAAACTATCCTAAAATAGACACAATTAATTCTAAGAATGAAAAAACAGGAAACTACCAAAATAAAAAATCAGAAAGTTGACCCTAATCAAATCCCAATAATTCTGGGATTTTCCTAATCTTTCCAACACTCCCCCCTCAAGCTGGTGAATAGATATCAATCATTCCCAGCTTGCTTACAAAAGAATCAAATCCCGGTTTTGACATGCCTTTAGTGAGAACATCAGCTTCTTGCGACTTAGTTGATACATAAGACAAGCTAACAGTCCCGTTTTCAATCTCATTTTTGATGAAATTTCTGTCAATTCTCACATGCTTCATTCTATCATGCTGAATAGGATTGTGAACAATGCTAATGGCAGATTTGCTATCACTGTATAACTTCATAGGACCTGATAACGGTATATTTAGGTCCTTTAATATCCTTTCCAACCAAATTAGCTCACAAACCCCTTGAGCAATAGCCCTATATTCCGCTTCTGCACTACTTCGAGCAACCACTGTTTGCTTCTTACTTCTCCAAGTCACCAAATTTCCCCATAGTTTAGTACAATATCCTGTGGTAGATTTGCTGACTTCAACCGACCCTGCCCAATCAGCATCAGCAAAACCTTCAACTTCCCTTAGTTCATTTTTTTTTAATAGAAGTCCTTTACCTGGAGTTCCCTTTAGATAACGAAGAATTTGGTTCACTGCTTCTAGATGCCTTCTTGTGGGTGAGTGCATGAATTGACTTACTACACTCACACTAAAGGCGATGTCTGGCCTTGTCAAAGATAGGTATATTAGTTTTCCAACCAAACCCTGGTACCTTTCCCTATCTATAGGTGGATCTTCCTCAGTAATTTTCTGTTTCCAGTTTCGCTCTAAAGGAGTTCCAAAAGGTTTACAACCAAGTTTTTCGGTTTCTTTTAGGAGTTCAAGAGTGTATTTCCTTTGGGAGATGAAGATACCTTGTTTGCTTCTAGCTATTTCCATCCCAAGAAAGTACCGTAGCTTCCCTAGATCCTTCACCTCGAATTCAGATTGTAACCTCCCTTTAAGTTCATCAATTTAGATTGTAACCTCCCTTTAAGTTCATCAATCTCTTGAATATCATCACCTGTGATTACTATATCATCAACATAAACTATTAGAATTGACTTCCTCCCATCTTTAACTTGTTTAATGAAAAGAGTATGATCAGCTTGCCCCTGTTTGTATCCAAACTATTTCATGGCTGTGCTAAACCTTGTAAACCATGCCCTTGGTGACTGTTTCAGACCATAAAGGGACTTTTTTAATTTGCACACCTTGCCCATTTCCTCCTTTGTCTCAAAGCCAGGTGGTATCTTCATATAAACTTCCTCCTCTAGGCTCCCATTAAGAAATGCGTTTTTTACATCCATCTGATGTAATTCTTATTCAAGGTTTGCAGCAAGGGATAGAAGAACTCTAATCAAATTTAATTTTGCTACGGGTGTGAAAGTTTCCTCATAGTCTATGCCACAGGTTTGTGTGAATCCTTGAGCAACTAACCTTGCCTTGTATCTTTCTATGTTCCCATCGAACCCATATTTCACCACAAATATCCACTTGCACCCAACAAGTTTTTTTTTCCTTCAGGTAGGTCAACAATTTCCCATGTCTCATTATCAATCAAAGCCTTCATCTCTTCCAAAACAGTTGCTTTCCATCTAGGATCTTGCATGGCACTTTGAATGTCTTTAGGAATCTTCATATTATCAATCATTGAAGTAAACACCCTGTAATCTTGAGACAGCTTGGAGTAGGTTAAATGATTGGAAATGGGATGCTCAGTGCAAGATCTTACCCCTTTCTTGATAGCAATTGGAACATCAAGATCATTAATTGTGGCAACATCTTCCCTTGTGATTTCCAAAGGACTTGGCTCCGGTTCTGATGGTTGGCTTTGAGGAGGAACTTGTGGCCTTCTTGAGTAAACCAAAATCTGGTTTGGTGTAAGAGTTGGCACTCCCCTTTGACCTGTCACTTGAATAGGCTCAGAATGATTTAGTGAAGAAGTAATATAAGGATCTAGTGATGGAGAAAAGGATGGATAGGTAGGAAGAGAAATAGGGAGTGAAATGGAAGGATCCCAATGATTTTCTTCGTTAGATTTCTCCCCCTGAAGAGAAGCATTGGGATAGAATGTTTGATTTTCAAAGAATGTTACATCATAGGAAACATAAAATCGCTTGGAAGATGGGCAATAGCACTTGTAACCTTTTTGTGTAAGAGAGTATCCAATGAAAACACATTTGAAGGCTTTTGGATCAAACTTCCCTCGGTTAGGACTTGAATTATGAACAAAGACAGTGCATCCGAATACTTGAGGTGGAAGAGAGTTAAGAATTTGAACTTGGGGAAAACAATTTTGTAAGCAACTTAGTGGAGTTCTAAATTGGAGTGGTTTGGAGGGAAGTCGGTTGATAAGATAAGCTACAGTTAAAATGGCTTCGCCCCAAAAAGAGTTTGGAACGTGGCTAGCAAACATAAGGGATCGGGCAACTTCAAGAAGATGGTGATTCTTTCGTTCAGCTATTCCGTTCTATTGAGGGGTATAACCATATGAGCTTTGATGAAAAATTCCATGTTCAACAAGATAGTTTTTTATCTCATGTGCAAAGTATTCCCCACCATTATCAGTACAAAGAATGTGAACAGAAGATTGGAAGATATTGGTGACAAGTTTATGAAATTGTTTGAATATAGATCCGGCTTCAGATTTTTCTTTCATAAGGTAAACCCAACAAACACGGGTATGGTCATCTATAAAGGTAATAAACCATCGGCTGCCTGTTAAACTTGAAAAGCGGGCTGGTCCCCAAATATCACTATGGATAAGGTGAAATGGCTTTGAAGATTGATAAGGTTGAATGAGATGATTTTTTCTTGGTTGTTTGGCATAGATGCAATGCTCACACTGAAATAAGGAGAGATCTTTATTGATAAATAGATGAGGATACAAAAACTTTAGATAAGTAAAGCTAGGATGGCCTAGGCGTTTATGCCAAAGTAGAACATCAGAATTTGAAACAGTGGACAGTGTAACATTACTAAGTGATCTTGGTCTTGAAGGAGAACTGACACCAGAGAGGTAGTAAAGGCCATTTTGCTCTTCAGCATTGCCAATCATCCTCCCCGAAGACAAATCCTGAAATTCACAATGTGTAGAAAAAAATGTTACTGCACAATTAAGATCCCTAGTAATTTTGCTAATGGAAAGAAGATTGCACTTAAGATTTGGAACATGAAGAACAGATTTTAATCGCAAACCAAAAAGTTCAATATCCCCTCGACCAGCAACAGTTGAGAGAGTACCATCAGCAACCGTAACTTTTAGGTCATCATTACATGCTTCATAGTCGAGAAAGCAGAAGAAGAGCCAGTCATATGGTCTGAGGCACCAATATCAATTATCCAACCTTCACCTGTAACTTTGTGTGATAAATAAGATGATTTGGTGTTACCTCGTTGTGCAACAGTGAGAGTGGAGGAGGGTGCAGCGGGTTCGGACTCTTTAAGAGGCTTTGACTGGTTTAGAAGGTTCCTCAAGAGCTCCATTTGTTCTGCAGTAAAGGGAAGTTGGCCTGGTTTTTTAAAGTTTATGGCAGACTCGGTAGTATAGGTTGACTGGTTTGATTTTCTCTGACTCCAAGGTTTCCAATTTGCAAGTTGTCTGTGTTGGGTTATTTCAAGAGCATGAGTGTCTAGGGAAGATGATAAAAAGGGTAAAGAATTTTTTTTGATGGTTATAAACAGCAGGGGATTCTGCTGTAGATGAGGACTGGGTAGTACCAGCCATTGTTCTTACCAATTCTTCTAGCTAAGTATGAAAAGCTAGAAAGAAGAATATGCCAGCAGGAATACCTGCTCTGACACCATGAAACAAGAGGTTTAGAAAATAATTTTCTTTATATCTTTGACATACAGTAGGGTTTCTTTTATAGAAGGAGAACTATCCTAAAATAGACACAATTAATTCTAAGAATGAAAAAACAGGAAACTACCAAAAATAAAAAATCAGAAAGTTGACCCTAATCAAATCCCAATAATTCTGGGATTTTCCTAATCTTTCCAACATAAATGATCTTAAATAAATGGGTTACATACCTTACACTATTTTCATAAGAAAGGTGAAATGTTTAAATGTTTTATGAGACTATAGGCACCCTAAAAGAATTAAATTCAATAAAGCATAGTGGAAACCGCCTAATTGGAGATTACTCATTAGGCAGAGATGTTTGTCGACAATAGTTGTGGACAAGGCTCAGTCACACCTGATCAGTGTGGCTGAGAGACATGAGGTCTATGGCCATAGATAGCGCCCTAGTTGGTTTTAAGGGGACAATGACATGATTTTCACTGCTAGCTACAGTGATTTAAGTCTTTATTGATAGAGTGATAGGGATTTAGCCTAGTCTCAAACCGATATGACATGTAGTCTAGAGTATGATTTTATTTGATATGAACTCTAGACTTGACATGATTTTCACAGTACATGAGATATGTTTTGAGACGGTACATGTTTTAGACATGACATAGAAGATGAACATGAGATATGTTTTGAAACTGTACATGTTTTAAACATGCTTTAAAAGTACACGTAATATGATTTGCGAGTTATAAATGATTTTGTCATGTTTTAAAAGTAAACATGAAATGATTTGAGATTTTACATGTTTTGAACATACTTCAAAAGTGTATGTAATATGATTTTGAGACTGCATAAGCTTTATATATGACTATATGTCAAACATAATATGATTTAAAAAAGATAGTCGCATTATATAGTAAAGCTTGCATGAGTTTGCATATTGATCATGATATGACAAAATGCTTTTTTATGTGAAAGATGACATGACTCTATACTATACATGAACATGGAATTTATATGAAAAGTGCCATGACTATATGCTACATGTGATCAGGTCTTCCTACATGAAGAGTGAGGTGAATTAATAGAGTACAAAAGCATAAATTTTAGATGATAAATGAACTGATTTGATATTGTGTTTGATCATGGTTTTCATATGAGATGTGATATGCCATGAGATTAATATGAGTCTGGGTTAGTACCATACGATGTTGGAATTATACACAATGCATTATGCATGATATATCATGGTATAAGGACAAGAAGGTTGAAACATAATTGAATTGATATGATTTGAGGTCTATTTGATAGACAGGTGCCAGAACAGGGGATGGTAAGATATCTTCAAGTATCCTTACATCGATATCTTAACACTCTTGCTCACTTATTGACTTTAGGGCATGATCTGAGATGCTTGATAAACATTTACAAATGGAACACGATAGGAAAATCTACACTTAAAAGTTTCATGCATTTGCATTAGAACAGTATAAGTCTAATTCTGCACTTATATAAATGACTTACTGAGCCGTGGATTTGCTCACCCCCTTTAATTTCACATCTTTTCAGACTATTTGAGTTAAACTCCGCCATGAGGGCTTTTGAGTGGAACTTCGGAGACGGTATCTAGGCTTGGTACTGGTCCTTATCCTCCGAACCTACTTAGTTGCTTTTGAGGTATACACTCTTTCGCATATGCTTTTATTTTCAGGCAATTTCTATACAGTACTATAGGATGGGATGTAAACTAGGATAATGAGTAGTTGATGTAATATTCTGATATTAGATGATGTGTATGTAGTGATTGATTATGAATACTAGGACTGATGAGATAATACATAACTGGTGAATATTGTGGACTATGGGAAATGTTGTCCTATTGCCTTGTGATGAATTGCAGGTAATTAACTCGGGAAATCTCAAAATATAAGAGGGGATATTTTCAATCTGTTTCTAAGAAATAGTAAGTTATGGACTATAAATGATCTTTCCCTACATTAGAGAGTAATTTAAATCATAATTGAATTAAAGAATGAATGAAAATGATTTAGTGACTGCACTGACACTGAATACAAACTGTAAAACGAAAGGGAAAAATTTAGTTCGAAAATTTGAAAAATGGAAAAAGTATAAGTATCGAGTGAACGTCACGGCTTTCGGGTTGTGACACATAGTCTATATCCATTCACCCTAATTGGAGGAGAACTCTCTCCTTCCAAACCTTGTAGTTCTCTCCATCCAATTCGGGAACTTCCAAGTTAATACTAGCCTGAGGAAACACTACATATAGAAAAACAACATGCTTATGTATCTACAATTTTTTAGGCAAACTTAATTATGTCTACCAATGTAAACATATTTTATTAATCAATTATGAATCTCAAACATAAAACTTACCTGTGGGTTAAAGTTCTAATTCTAATATATTCATATCATTATGATAAAACTATCAAATTATATCATTTCCTAATCCCTGTGGGTAAATTAAGAAACTAATTTGATATTTCATCCTAATTAGTTATAAAATTATAATAAAGATTCCTGTGGGATAAAATTTATTATAACTTTATAACTAATCACAATTTATGTCTAATTCCGTTATGTGATTTTTACAAATATAATTTTATTTAATTAAGGTTGCTGTGGCTATGCCCTAATTGAATAAATTATGAATTACTTAGACATATTGGCAAAATTCTAAATTTATTCATATTTTAAAATTGTAATTAACACAAGGTAATTTTAATTCCAAATAATATGAATAACTTAGCTACATGTGCTCCTAGTATAAAAATAACAAAATTATACATATTCAAAATGGGCACATATACACAATCAAAATCAAATTTTCATAATTTAATCATAATTTTATGATAATTTTCACAAGAATTATTCAATTTAAATTACAGCATTTATAAGAATTCCAAATTTATGAAAAATCTTCATAAAATCCAAAATAATGAGAAGTTTTCATAATTATATTAATTTTGTAAAAATAATCTAATTATTCATAAAATTATGAAAAATTACAGAATTGAAAATTTGATATAAAACTGCCCAAAATATAATTATTTGGCCTAAATTAATTAATTTTAATTGCCTAAATTAAATAAATCCTTAAGGCCTAATTAAAATAAATCAAATAGCCCAAATAATTAAACCAAAACAGCCCAAAAAACCGACCCAAAACAAATTAAAAACCAGCCCAACAGATAAGACAAAAATGAGCTCCTCTTTTTCTTTTTTTTTTTAATTTTCCAAGCGGGTCTTCATGGCGAACGGCAATCGATCATGCCTGCCTTTCCCTTTACAGCGAACAGCGCTTGCCTTCTCCCTTAATGGCGAACGGCGCCCGACTTTTCCCTTTATGGCGAACGGTGATCGAGGAAGCAAAACTTAATGGTGAACGCGCCTGCCTTTTCCTTTATGGCGAACGGCAATCAACGTCGTTTGCCCCTTCCTTCTTCACGGAAATCACCATCTTCTTCGCCCGAACGCTTGGTTTTCAACTCGATTTGCCACTCGTCTGAAAAACGACCTTCCATATTTCCAAGAAAAATCTCGTTTTTGGCCGACTATACAGGGACCATTCAATACTGTTTTGTTCGGTTTTTTGATTGCTAAATGGCTAGAAACTAATTTCAAATCATTCCCTAACCTCATTACAACCAGAAACGTACAGAAATACAAGTAGCAGTTTTGGCATAACAACAAATTACAGAGCAAACGTTCTTCACGCAAGACAAAGGTTATTCAAGCTCTGATGCCAAATGTAAATAATAATACAGATTTAAACATTCTACGCAATATGAAACATGTTAAAATAATCAAAAGCGGAAGCGACAGTATCTAACCTCCAGCCATTGCAACTCCTTTGCTGTTGATCTGTTCTGTGGTTGGACAATCTACTCTGATCAATCACAAGCCTTCCAAGCACTCGAATGCTCACAAGATGGTGTATAATAGAGCAGGTAATGCTTGGGGACCGGATTTGCTCTCTGTTTGTAAACTTAAAGCCTCAAATCTGCTGACCAAACTTAATCACGTTCAAACCATCATAGAACTATGTTTTTACATACATGGTCAGAGAATCAGTGAAATAATTGATAATATATTTGGCATTGATTATCACAGGTTATGTATGACAATAACCAGATTTTGTCAAACTGTGATCAAGGGATATGCCAACATGGCTCAGATAAAATTCCAGTTCACGGAGATATGGCTATCCCATTGCCTGCTTTTCATCTCATCTTTTATCCTTTCTATATATATTGCTATTGGTTTGTTGGTATTTATGTTTAACATATGTTGCTACTGTCACCTATGTCACCATGACATTATTGGTATGCGTGTATTAAATTTGCCACTGTCAGTTAAGACTATGCTCTTGGTTTGTATAATATATTTAATATCATTTTTCTAAGATTTCCGAGCAGCTGCATCAGCTTGCTAGTCAATGGAATATAGACCCTCTGTGCAAGAATGACTGAATTGGGTCTGTCCAGCACTAGGTTATTGGCAAGAGACGAATAAATCTCTAAGCGAGACTAAGTAGCAGATTGTGGAGACATTTCCGGAGCTGTAACCAACTTGCTTCCGGTAGAAGCATTTTTCGGACTGGTTTATGGAATTTGCTAAACTACAGTAAACCCATAAATAATCCTTCTTAACCTACCATCTTTCACTGCCCGAGATTTGCTTGGGAAGTTGAAACCAAACAACGAAAGTTTTGGAGTTTAATAGTTGAATTTTCTTGACAGCTTTGAGTAACGCTTGGAGGGTTTAGAGTGGGGAGCAATGCCCAAAGTAACAATGGCTTTAAGCACAGCTTATCTCTTATTGGGAAAGGTTGTCTCCATCTTAAAAACAAAAAATTATTGATGATGAAATCATTGAAATCAAGCATGAGCTGAATAGCATGAGATCTTTTCTTGAGGATACTGACAAAACAGCAGCAGTCCACAGCCAAGCAAAGAACGATTGGATGGCAAACGTCCGAGACATGGCCTGTGAAACTGAAGATCCCAACTCACCGGACAACGTAAATAACACAGTGCGACTTCAAAATTTTTATTTTAACAACTCACCAGACAATGGAAAAAAAATTTTTGGGACTTCAAAATTTTCGAGAAAGAGAAGTAGAATATAGAGAGAAGATGAGAGGAAAACGAGATATATTTTTTTATTTTAACAACTCACCAGACATTCAGACAATGTCAATAATACAATGCGACTCTTCTAATCTTTTAGTTTCGTTATCTGTCCTTTCACTTTTTCTTTCCACCAATCAGGAAGTCTTTAGTAGAGTTTACATCACCCAGTGGGCCAAACCGGTAATATTGGTAGCCGGTCGCTGTGGAAAAACAAGTGGTGCAGAAATTTTTTTGGCTAAAACAAGTGATGCAGATATATCTATCACTTCCTTCTGTTATAACGCTTCCGGCTTCTGTCAACGAAAAACTCGTAGGCATAGACAGAAACATCTTAGTTTGGTCATATTTTCTAAACGAGGCCTAGCAGATCCATAGCAAGGTATTATTTCTCTTTCCCTTTATATTTTCGTTTTTATTTTCCTACATATTCTCTTTCTAGTTTGCTTCTTTTTATTGGAATTCCTTCTTTTTTTTATTATGTAAAAAAGGAATTCTGGGTTTTAAATAAATAAAATTTCAATTTATTAGATTTAAAAATTTCTCACAATCCAATTCGAACACAAATCGGCTGAAAAATGAAATCTTATTTTATTTGATTTAATAATCACGGATAGAATAGTATACAAAAAAAAAAAATTTTTAAAATTAGGTGTTCGGGTCTGTACCCTTTTTAACTCACTTTTATACTTATTTTTACCCGAGAAATTTTATATAAAATCCGCGATCTGCTTTTTATACCCCAATTTTTCTTAAAAAATTTATAATAAAAATTTTTTATTTCCAATATAATTTAAATTACTTAAATATATTTTTCTTTTTTTATTCTTTTAGTATTCGGCTGCTGGCTTCTATGCCGGCCACCGACATTAGCTAACCAACAACGATTTGTTGCTAAAATACTCCAAATGTTTTTTTTAATATCTTCTTCTTTCTTATGTAATTAATTATTCATAAAAGTACATAAAAAATTCTAGATCTAATTTCAAAGTCCTTTTTCAAATCTGCTGAGTTTTGGGAGTTTTTGTAATAAATTAAGGTTAGAAATTAAAAAAAAAAAAAAAGAAAAAATTTTGGTATAAATCTTCCCTTTTTTTTTTTTATTTCTAACATTGGCTTATTTCAAAAACGTTTAAAACATGGGAGATCTGAAAAAAAAAAAAGTGTACTTTAACATTAGATCTAAGATTTTTATGTACTTCTATAAAAAACTAATTACATAAAAATGATAAAAAAACAAATCGTCGCCGACGACAGCTTGCAATAGTGGTGATCGGTGACTTACATGAAAAGCTTTCGTCGAATTATTTCATGTCCGGTGTTGGATTTTAACAAATAAAGAAGAAAAAGAGCATTTAAGTAATTTATATTATATTAAAAGTAAAAATATTTTAGTATAAATCTTTAAAAAAAAGTGGAGTATAAATAAACCTGGCAAATCTAGAAATGATACAAAAAAATTATATATGGGTTCGAGAAATACGTGTTTCGTATTTAACAGTGTTGATACGAATTTTGACACGACATTTTTTATGTTTTTACGTGTCGAACAGGGTTAAACACTATATACTATAGGATGTTAAGGAAATCTATATGCATAAAAACATTTAATTCTTAACAATATACTATAGGACGTTAAGGAATGATACTATAGTTGGCTAAGAAACCGGATAGAATATGGGAGATACTTTAAAATACCTTTCGTGTCTCAGTCCCTAGTAGCTACTATAGGGAGTAAATAGTTAGAGATGATACTTATACTCAGTTGAAATCACTTGAAAACCAGTTCATGCACTTTCAATATATAAACAATATATAATAGTATATAAACACTTTAACTGAAATCACTTCAATAAACAGTTCAGTAGAGAAATCCAATAAATAGCACAGTAACACTAGAGAATTCCATAGTACAATCGATATTTAAATCATTCACGTTGGTACCAGTAAAAATTTTAGCTTAGCAAAACAGTACAGTACAATGGAAACCAAGCAACACCCAATAAATATCATGCTATAACAGTATCTCGAGAAGGGAGGAATAGTAACAATACGATATATGGCTATAGTCACAGTGGTCCATTGTGTACACTTGCCAGGTGACAACTGCGCAAGTTGAAAACCTGGCAAGTCTATCAGCAACATCAACAATAATAGTAACATATGAGCATGATATGAGGTCTAATAATCTCAAAACAGTTTATAAATAGTAGAAACACTATTTAGAAATCAATCTCAGTGATAAAATCTTTAGTCAGTCCATAAATGCATTTATTAGCAATTATAAGCCGTTCAAAATAAAAATTTATAAAATATTCACATTTTTTTTCTTTCTAAAAACGTTCTATTTATCTGTAGAATAGTTATAAGCATATGCTCGTACCTTCCCGTACATAAAATTCATTAACATGAATTTTTAAATATTATTTCTCGGTATTTAATAAAAATATGCCACTTTAATAAATGAGATGAAAATCACTTAGAAGTTTCTTTATTGCTAATATCTAAGGATATTGAAGATGATTTCATAAAATTTCTAGAATTCTTAGAAGTATAACTGTTGTTCCTAACCTAGCCCTCCTGCATTGAAAACACAGTTTATAAACCAGCCCGTACCCACAATTTCACCAATTCCAAAGCAATTGACTTCAAAACAATTTCATAAAATTATTTTAAACCATAACATGCATTCACATTATCCTTACGGCTTCCATATTCATCTTTTACCTGTCTAATTGCACTGAAGTCACCAACAACACCACTCGATAAATCTTACTCCCAGGTTGCAAAATCATTATATCAACACCATCATTTCACTATCCTTAAATTATAATAAATTTTCCTACATTAAAATTCACCACATTCTCTATAGTAACAATTAAACTCAGTATAATTTACATCGGTGCTAAAACATACTTTGCCTAAATTAACTTCAATTTAAATTTTGATTTCACCAACAGTCTTCTTTTAATTTATACAGTATTACGGAACCTAGAATGCATCAAATTGAACACAACAACATGGTCCCCTTACCTTGGTCGAATTCCACATGGTGTCTTAAATATGGTATTTCATTAATTTAACCATTAATTCATACTTAATCCTTATCTTTCTTCCATCTAGCATCATTTTCATGCATCCAAACACAAGAATTCATAAGTTTCCTATCATGGCCGAAAACCTAAGGAGACACTAGAGTGTGATTTAATTCAATCCAATGTTAAAAATCATGCTTAGCTAACTTGATTTCATCATTTTCCAACCTTAAAACATGAAAGAAATGAAAGCCTGATTTTACCTTGATGTGGTTGAAACTTATGGGACTTCCTCTCTCTTGATTTTGTCAATTTCAAGACAAGATATTGGTATGGGCTTGTAGAAGATTGAATTCTAAACAAGGTTGTAGAAGAAAGTTTGATGATTTAAGTTGTTTTAGTTAGTGTTTAGTAAGCTTTTATTTTCTCTTAAGGTGTATTAATGGAAGAAAGAAGAAAGGTTGAAGATGATGAAGTGGTGGTTGGCCTCTTATTGTGTGGAATTATGTAGAATATTCTAGGTATGGCAAAATGACCAAAATACCCTTCGTTATGATAATTTTGGATAATTATGCCCTTAAACTTCCATAATATTTTTAACTACTCAACTTCGCTCCAAAATATTTTATTTCATCACTAAATATTATCATTGAACATAATTTAATGAATGGATGGGGTTTTATTATGATTTGATTGATCGTAAGGGTGAAATTACAAAAATACCCCTACCGGACCAATCGTTTAAATTTCTTACTTTACTACTATTTCAATATATTTGTTGACATAGCCTAGAACTTATTTACACATTGATTATCATACTTCAGTTAGTTGGTCAAAAGTCAATTTAATTTGACAGTTATTCACGAAAGTTCAACCGAGCTATATCCTTAATCGTCATTTTCTAATTTGTTTTCACACTTCCCAAAAATGACTTATATAAAAGATTTTGGGTTCCAAATTCTTACCATAAATTTATTGGGCTCTCCATTCAATGTTAGTCCAGTCTCATCTCCATATGGGCATTGTAAGACTTGTGGGGCCCACCTTACTGTCTCGGGCTATACTTGCGAATTACACAGGAATTGAACAGTGGTGAGTAGTGTTACACGTGTAACAGTACTAAAATATATGGTTCTCACATCCTCCTCACCTTGAGAAATTTAGTCCTCTAAATTTAATCGAGCCAATCACTGAAATAGCTCTGGATACTTTCTCACATCAAACTTTCTAATTCCCAAGTCGCCTCTTCCTCTAAATGATACTGTTAGAGCACTTTAACCCATGGGATAGTCTTAGACCGTAATACTTTATCCTTTCGATCTAAGATTCGAATCGGTCTCTCTACGTAACTCATAACTTCTCTGACCTCCAGTGTTTCATATTGAATTACATGAGAGGGATTTGGATGGCACTTCCTCAACATCGATACATGGAAGACATTATGCACTCCGAATAGTTCTAAAGGTAGTGCTAACACGTAAGCAACATCTCCCACATGGTCTAATATATCGAATGGCCTCATATACCAAGGACTCAATTTTTCTTTCTTACCAAATCGCATGATACCCTTCGAAGGTAAGACTTTTAGGAAGACAAAATCTCCAACTGAGAACTCCAATGGTCGATGTCTGGTATCAGCATAGCTCTTCTACCAACTCTATGTTGTCCTTAGTCTATCACAGATAACCTGTACATCTCGGGAAGCTTGTTCTACCAAATCGGGAGCTAATATCTTTTGATCTCCTACTTCTTCCCATGCAACTAGAGATCTACCTTGTTTACCATATAAAGCCTCATATTATGCCATGCCGATACTAAAGTGATAGCTATTATTATATGCAAACTTTGAACACGCTTTTAACATCTAATGCACACGCTTTTAACATATCCTCAAGCGTCTGGATGGTGCGCTTGGACTGGCCATTAGTCTGTGGATGAAAAGCAGTGCTAAAGTTTAGTCAAGATCCCATAGCCTCCTGAAATCTCTCCCAAAAATGTGAAGTAAACCGGGAATCCCTATCAGAAGTGATACTCACTAGAACACCATGCAGCCTCACAATCTCCCAAGCATATAAATCGGCTAAAGCACTGAGAGAATAATAGATATGATAGCTAGAAAATGAACGGACTTCGTCAATATATCAACAATCACCCATATACCATCATGATTCTTCCAGGTCATAGGCAAACCCATAATGAAGTCCATAGTAAGGTGCTCCGATTTCCACATTAGAATCGGTAGAGGCTGTAACAACCCTGCAGGCTTTTAGTGCTCAATCTTTACCTGCTAACGTACGAGATATCTAGCAACAAACTTCGCGACGTCTCATTTCATCTTAGGCCACCATTACACTCTCCGTAAATTATGGTATATCTTATTACTACCTGGATATAAAGTGTACTTGGATGTATGGGCCTCTATTAAAATCAAATCCTTCAGCTACTGATCCTTGGTATTACAGATCCAGCCTCTGAACCTTAATATGCCATCAATGTCAATGCCATAATTTGACTGAATACCCATGTACACCTAACTAGCAACCTCTATACAATATGCATCACTCTTCTGAGCATCTCTAATTCTATCCATCAAATCCGGCTCAATCCGAAAACTGGCAGTGAACCCATAACTCTCAGAGAAAATCTCATTCAGACTGAGGCTCAAATACATGATACTCCCAGATCATCATGTATGAAACCATACCAATATGCTTTCGACTTAAAGCATCTACCAAAAGATCTCGCAGTCATAATCTTTCAATAGCTCCATCCATCTGCGCTGTCTCATATTCAACTCATGCTACGAGAACATATACTTAAGACTCTTATGGTTTGTGTACACCTGGAATTTCTCTCCATAGAGATAGTGCCGCTATATCTTTAATGCAAACACCATGGTAGCTAATTCCAAATCATGTGTCAGATAATTCTTCTCATGCTCTTTCAACTGTCTAGAACCATAAGAAATCACCCTTTCATTCTGCATGAGAATGCAACCCAAACCCAATGCGGAAGCATCATTGTAGACTGAAAAACTTCCTGATCCACTAGGAAGGGCAAGAATAGGAATAGTAGTCAATCTTCTCTTCAACTTCTAAAAACTGTGGTCACACGTATTGGTCCACTCGAACTTAACATCATTACGTGTGAGACGCATCAATGGAGTAGCTAACCTCAAAAACCCCTCGACAAACCAGCAATAGTATCCAGCTAAATCCAAGAAACTCTATATCTCTGTCACTGTCTTCAGGCTCCCTCACTGTACAATCGCCTCAATCTTAGATGGATCAATAGACACCTCGTCTTTAGATACAACATGCCCCAGAAATGTAATATGATCTAGCCACAACTCACACTTACTAAACTTAGCATAAAGCCTACGGTCCTGAGGATCTGTAAAACTATGTAGAGATGATGTCCGTGCTCCTCTGATGACTTAGAATATATCAAAATATCATCAATAAACACAATGACGAACTTATCCAGATATGGCTTGAATACTTCATTCATCATATTCATAAAAGCTACAGGGGCATTAGTCAATCCAAATGGCATTACCAGAAACTCATAATGACCATACCTAGTCTGAATGCCGTCTTAGGGACATCAGCTTCTCGGATCTTCAACTAATGATACCCTGATCAGAGAGCAATCTTGGAAAACACCTGTGCACCCCTGAGCTGATCAAAGAGATCATCGATCTCGGGCAAGGGATATTTATTCTTAATAGTAGCCTTATTAAGTAACCGGTAATCTATACACAACCGCAAGCTACTATCCTTTTTTTGAATGAATAGAACTAGTGTACCTCACAAAGACACACTGGGGTGCATAAAGCCGTTATCCAATAACTCCTGGAGTTGCTTCTTGAGCTGCTTCAACTCCACTAACGCTATCCGATATGGGGGCTTAGAAATAGGCTTTGTACCTGGTACCAAATCAATAGTAAACTCAACCTCCTGATCTGGTGATAATCCCAGCAATTCATTTGGAAATACATTTGGGAAATCTCTGACCACAGGAATATCATGCAACTCTGGACGTCTCCTTTCTACATCCTGAACATAAACAATAAATCCTTCAAACACATCAACACAACACTCAAACAATTTAGTATTAATTATTTTATTTTCATTACTTATCTAAAAACTTTATAGTATAACATTTAGAATGAGAGAAGGTAATAAACTTAGTGTAATAGTCTAGACTAACATAGTTTGCAGCTAACCAATCCATTCCTAGGATTACATCAAAATCATACATATTTAACAAAATTAGGTTAGCTGTCATTTCCTTCTCTCTTAATATCATTTTACAATTTCTATACATAACATCAGTAATCTGTGATTCTTTAAAAGAGTTATTTATCTGTAAAGTATACCCTAATGGCTTAGGTTCTACAAGTATCTTACTAGCGCATGTAGACAACACAAAAAAAGTGCGTAGAACCAGGATCAAACAGTGCAAATACTAAAATATCAAAAATATAGATCTTACCCTTAATGACTTCTGCAGATGTGTCAGCAACCTCCTGATCCAATGTGTACACCCTATCCTGTGTCACAACCTTCTTACACTTCTCTGCTACTGTCGCTCGTCTAGGCTGTAAGGGTCTCACCTTTTGTAACTCTGTCGGAGCTGTTGTTGCTGTGGGTGGCACTGTAGAGGGAGTAGTAAATGCAATGGCCTCTCTCAACAATGGGCAATCTTGAACCAAATGCCCTGTCTGTCCACAACGAAAATAGGCCCTAGTAAGTATAGAACAAGGTCGAGTACCATGCGACCTCCCACAATGAGCACACCTAGTCGTTGTACTCCTCATAATAGCACTGGGGTTAGTAGTAGGAATAGTAGAAGTTGCCTTAACTGACTTATCCTCTAAAATCTTGATACCCAATGTACTGGCCTTCTTAGGCTGCCATCTACTAGATTTATCCTTAAAACTCATTTTAACCTTTTCCTTTCCCTTACTTTTACCCTGGGATCCAACATCAACATGGAACTGCTCATAGTCCCACTCACAAAGCTGTGTTTTACGTATTGCCTCATCATAAGTCCTGATATCAAATGGGACTAACCGAGTCCTGATTGAAAGTCTCAAACTAGCCATAAATCGATCAATCTTATGCTCCTGGCTTATCTAGGTCTAAGGATCAAATCAACTAAGAGTGGTGAATCTGGACTCATACTGATCTATACTCATACTCCCCTAAGTCAACTCTAAAAACTCCTACTATAACTTCTTCTGCACTGTACGAGGAATATGCTGCCTGTAGAAAGTCTCCAAAAATATAGCCCAGGTTACCACTGGATGTTGTGTCAATAATACTGTCTAGGTGGACTTCCACAAATGCTCCGCGTCATCTTTCAGCTGGAATACAACCAGGCCCACCTTCTTTGTCTCAAAACACCGCATATACTTAAATAATTTCTTGATCGCATTAACCCAGTGCTCTGCCACCATCAGATCCTTATCTCCCTTAAACTTCGGAGGATCCAACTTCTTAAACTGCTGCACAAGATTAACATCACAATAGGACTTTATATCTGCAGACTACAGCTATGCTAGTGGTTGTAGTGCTGCCTGCGGCTGGGGCTCAGGTTGTGGAGTAGACTGTGCAGGTGCCTATGTAGGCTGAGGTGGGGGTGGTGCTACTTCTGGTGGTGCTGCTGCTTGGCTCTATCAACAGCTTTATTCGCATTATACATGGTTATAAAATCTGCCAACACTCATTTCACCCTCGTAATTCTAGTATTTGGACTTTTGGGCTACGGAGGAAGAGTAGGTTCTGGGGCAGGTTTCGATACGAGCTCCAAAACCGGCTTTGCCCTACCTCGACCTCTACCTCTACCCTTACCTCTACCTCTACCTCTACCCCTACCTCTACCTCTATGTCCACTCATTCTACATAGCACAAACATTTAAATCGATTTTCAATCACTTGAATCATTTATACATTCAGATTATACAGTACCACAATGGATGTTCTCCTATTTAAACTAAAGACACCGACAGACATCAAACCAACCTTGCTCTAGTCCTAATTAAACTATAATGATCATTATATATAGTAAATAACAGTAAACACATATACAGTTAGTTGGTTGGTCTGTCTCCGACATTTTTATTACACTCACTTATAACAGTAATCCACTTCATAAACAAAATTTCTATTTATAACTTATATCAATATTTACAACAAAATATTATTTTCAATATCTTTCACAAGATTTACATCTCTTGTACATAAATTATACCAAATGTAGTACTGTACATGATAGTCTAAACATAGAAAAGAAATAAAATATACCTTCAGGATCTAATCACAGCTGCCTCAAGGTACCAAAAGCGTAGCCAAATCCATGGAACGGTATATTATTGCAGATAATATGTGAGTTGGAGAAATAAGGGGTGAGCTAACGTGCTCAGTAAGAAATTCGTATGCAAGAACTAATACTATGAAATCTATATGCATAAAAACGTTTAAGTACTAAAAGTATACTATAGGACGTTAAAGAAGGATACTATAGTCAGCTAGAAAACTAGATAGAGTATGGGAGGTACTTTAAAGTACCTTTCATGTCCCAATCCCTAGTAACGACTATAGGGAGTAAACAGTTGGAGATGATACTTATACTCAATTTAAATCACTTGGACACTAGTTCATGCACTTTCAATATATAAACAATATATAACAGTATATAAACACTTTAGCTGAAACAACTTCAGTAAAAAGTTCAGTATAGAAATCAGTAAAGAGCACTGCAACACTTTAGAATTCCACAGTACAGTCAATATTTAAATCATTCACTTCGATACCAGTAAAAATTTCAGCTCAGCAAAACAGCTCATCACTAAATATTAGTATTGAACATAATTTAATGAATGGATGGGGGTTTATTATGGTTTGACTAACCGTAATGGTGAAATTACAAAAATACCTACTTGACCAATCACGTAAATTTCTTACTGTACTACCGTTTCAATCTATCTGTTGACATAGCCATACTTCAGTTAGTTGGTCAAAAGCCAATTTAATTTGACCGTTATTCACGAAAGTTCAACCGAGTTATGTCCTTAATTGTCATTTTTTAATTTGTTTTCACACTTTCCAAAAATGACTTAAATAAAAGATTTTGGGTTCCAAATTCTTGCCATAAACTTATTGGGCTCTCCATTCAATGTTAGTCCAGTCTCATCTCCATCCAGGCACTGTAAGACTTATGGGGCCCACCTTACTGTCTCGAGCTATACTTGCGAATTACACAAGAATTGAACAGTGGTGAGTAATCTTACACATGTAACAGTACTAGAATATATGGTTCTCACAAGACTCATTGTCCTTGATATCGAAAAATACCGGAAGAGGTGCTAGAGAAGCTTGTGACATCAAACCAAAACTCATCCTTTGAAACATCTCCTCGATTAACAATCAAACGTCATTCTTTAACTCAGTTCTCAACTCAATTATGACATGATCTTTAAATTGGTTTAAGCTAATTCTGAGGAATGCTAGAGAGTGAAGACCGTAGACAAACTGAAGCTAGGAAGGACCCCTTGCTGTAGTGGCAAATTAAGCAAAGCCTAATATATCCCTACGAAGCTACCTAGACCCAAACTCATAAATATGAGTGTGCATCGCTGCAAGCCCTCCAACTGCTTCGATCCATGCCTTAAGATCGAAGTCGAGATTAGTGAAGGAGTCTTCACCATATCTCTGAGATAACGTAGAAGTATATGCCTCCTATAAGAAAGTTAGAAACAATTAATACATTAATAGAGAATATGTATATATTATAATAATAAATTTATATTTAACTTAATTATGCATTTAGGTAACTACACACGTTGACATTTTTAGATTTCTTGTCCATGAAATCACCCTGTCCCTTTTCTCATTTGTGGGTGCGACTGAACATCTCAAGATACTCAAGATAAAAACCGATCGCTGCAGCTTCTTTGCCTGCACACATGAATGATAACAGTTAAAAGTGATGAGATATTAAACTTATAAGTAAAAATATTAAACTTCGTAATTAATGAGCGCAAAAGAATAAGAATATCATACCATTCTCTTTTAATGTTCAAGGAACGAAACTAAATTGTCTTTTTGCTTCGTAATCGAACCTTTTTTCATGATTTTACGATTTGCCTTCGCCGACCTTGATCTCTAGCCAGGCGTCAGTACCCCTTACATTTCAATGAGAGCGTCTCAAATTTCACAAGATATCCACTTTCGCTCTATCCCTCTATACTGAATAATATTATCCACCTAGGATTTTCTCATAGTAGCAACCTTCTCATCTCTCCAGAGGTCTCTGAACTGGTTCTTGTAGATGTTCTTCTAAACATATCATTCTTGGATAATATTAGAATCAGCCCATTGAAATTTTTCCTACCTTAAAAAAATTATTAATGTTAGTAAATATATAATACTTAAAACATCATAAGCCTCCTATTTAAATAATATGTATTAAAAAATAGTTATATTACTTGAAATTTACCCCACATCAGCTCTTTATGTGCATGAGATATCTCTCTCCAAGTGGGCTAAGCATCAAAGTAATGTGTTTGTATGATGGTTGAAATGATCGAGGCCACTAAAGGCATCTCGAAACATCTATAAAGAAGCAAATAAAATTAAAACAATTAAAATAATTTATTAGCATCTATAAAAACTATAAACAATCAAAATAAAAAATTTAAGTATACCTCTTTTCCGAGTTGAGTAATGTGCAACCTCCTGTCCAGATCCATAGCATCGATAGTCCTACAGATCTTTTCGAGTGTGCTGACTGGCCCCTGAGCAGTAAATACTCCATTTGTAGGGGTCTGAGAAGGCGAGGTCACGATATATGATGCGGGTACAGGATCTATTGATGCAAGTACAAGATCAAACCGGTGTTGGAGAGGCAAAAAAATTACCACCCCTCATCAGGACAGGTAGAAGTCCACCCCTTAATAAACTGCAACCACAACATCTAATGGTATTAGATGTCCAATAAAAAAATCACATTTGTTTCTTTTATGCAAATTATATAAATAATGTTTAACATTAATAAATAATAGAAACAAGATTAAAAGAGATTAAACAAAAAAATAGCATTAAATCTGTCGCAACTAGAATACGCAAAATCATTCATTTCATGATGATGATGATGCAATCATCATTACCAGAAACAGAAAGTGTAGTGTTGTCAAGTTCTTTTGAAGGAATAACATTTCATTATATTGACACTTCGATTTCTTAATATGCATCTTCATTTAAGGTGGTTGATCATTATTCAACTTATATGTATTCCAAGCCTTAGTCTCGAAAACTACCCACTAATCACGTCCATTTCTTCTTCTAAAAGAGTAATCTGTATAATAAACTTCAAGTACTTGCTGAGTCAAGACAAATGGTTGATTGCCAGCAAGAATTGAGTTCTAGTTGATATCCACAAGACCATGATGTGGATCTACCCTAAACCGCTTCTCTGTATCCAACCAATAACATTTTAACATTACAACTTCATTTCCTATTCCAAAATACTCTAACTCAATTATATCTTCTCATAAGCCATAAAAATCACAATCATAATCGTTGAAACAGCTTCCTTTCTTGCAAACCTCATAATTTATTATTCATGTTAATATTAGCTATTTCTAATAGATTAATTCGTTTGTTTTTAAATAAATTAATCATATTTAAATGTGTTAACTTTTATAGTTTAATTTAAAATCAAGCATTTTCATAGTTTAAATTAAAATCAAATAAAAATAAGTTGATTTGGAGACCAAAAATCTTAGCATAAAAAAGTTCACTTTTTTGATCCATGGTAACGTATTTTAAGAATGGGAGAAAAAGTTTAGCCTAAAATTTTTTATTTTATTAAAAAAAATTTACCTTGTAATTGGTACATGACTTTTGATTTCCCAAAAAAGTTTACATTTTTGCTATGTGTATCACTAACTACTCCTATTAACTAATTAAAAATAAAATAAACCTAATTAAAAAATAAAATATGTCATAATCACTTAATATTATTTATAAAGATATCCAAAACGAATCCTACATGTAAAAGGAAGTTTTCATTTTTATGAGTTTCATAAATTTAAATGGCATGTAGAGCTTATTGATCAAAATAATATAAAAAAGCCCAAAAATATAAAAACCGCTATTTCTTTTTTCCTTTGCTGATAAAATATTCAACTTTTAAGTTTAATGATTAAAAAATTAATTTTTGATCAAAAAATTGCAGAGTCACATGTAATTAAATTATTTTTTCAGTTAAGTTATCTAATCATAACTTTTTCTTAACAATAAAACTTTATCGAAAATTATATACTAAACCCTAAATTAATTAAGAAAACTATAAAACTCTAAAACACTAAATCCCCTAAATCCCAAATAATACCAAACCCTATATCCAAAACCTTAAATTTAAAATTAAACCATACAACAACTAATACACAACCATATCAAGAATTAACCACAATCCATCAACAATAATGCTAAATGTCAACCAATTTAAACTCAAATCAATATATATAATGATTTTCGGTAGATTTAGGGCTGTAGACTCACTACCCAAACAAATAGAGACTAGCGGAGAGGAAAGGAAGGAGGAAGAACCACCTATATTTGTATTATTCAATATCTAATAGGTTTTCTCTTTGTATAAAATTTTAATAAGATTTAATATGTAAAAAAAAAAAAGGATTATTATCGAATATATTGTCAGTGGAGTTTTTAAACTCCATAAACGAGATTAAAATGATAACACATACTTTTAAGAAAAATTAACATGGTTGCTAGGGGTATTCATTCAATTAATTTGATTAATTTTGAATCGCATTAACTAAAATCAAATTATTTTATTTTATTTTCATTAACCAAACTAAGCTTTTGAATATAAAAAATTTTTATGATCAAATTTAATTTGGTTAATTTTGGTATTAATCGAATAGTATAATAAAGTTTTAAATTAATTTAATTTTTAATTTCTTTTCTTTGAAATAAATTAATTACAATCATCCAGCAAATTATTTAAATATCAAAGTATTAAGTTAAAAACTCTAACAACATTAAACGTAAAATATCATTCAAACTTCAAATATTAAATATATCTTTGGGTTTTATTTATGGATAATTATCCAATACACTGTCAGTGGAGTTTTTTGACTCCACAAGTAAGGTTAGGATAATTACGCATGTCCTATTTTATTTATTTTTTAATAATATTTTTAAAAGACATGTGTAATCATCCTAACTCTGCTTGTAAAGTCAAAAAACTCCATTGATGATGTATTGGATATTATCGTTTATATATTTATAGCTTTATCTTTTAATTTTTATGTTTCAGTTAATTCAGTTTTTGAACTAAATTAACCAAAAACCTGAATTATTAAAAAATCATTTTCGCTAATCAATCAAATTAATTCGGTGGAAGATTGATTAAACAATTAAATCAATTCAGTCAATTAATTCGATTAAAACTGAAATATGAACACTTTTTAATGGGTGCTACTTTATAAGATTAGCTATTAAAAATGAAAAAAAAATGATCATTAAATATAGGATTATTATCCTATTCACCGCTAATGGAATTTTTTAACTCCACAAGCGGGATCAGGATGATGACAAGTGTCTCATTTTATTTATTTTTATTTTTTAAATATTTTTAAAGGACACATGTCATTATCTCCACTTGTGGAATTAAAAACTCCACCAGTTGTGGATAGGATTATAATCCTTAAAGATATATACTTTTTAATAAAATAATAAAAAAATTAAAACCACGGTTGTGAAGATAATTTTCCTCTCATCCTCTTTTGTCTTATTTGTGGGATTTCAAATGAGTTCTACATCAATAAAAATTTAGGTCATTTTTTTTATGGATTATTTTCAATATACTACCAATGAAATTATTAGACATCAAAAGCAGGATTAAGATGCTCACATATCCTACTTTATTTATTTATTTATTTAATATTTTTTAAAGGGTATGTGTTACCAACTTTACTTGTGCAATTTAAAAACTACGTCACACGAATAATAATCCTTTTCTTTATTCCCTATTCTTTCCCGGTTTTTCTTCCTTATAGAAATGTGTATGATTTTACTTTTCAAATAAAATAATCTTCAAGTCGAGGGTTTTCTAGTTTGATTGATGTCTCAGCTTGTGTAATAGCTTATATGACAGCCACATTTTTTTTTTCACTTGGTTTATTGAAATATATTAGGGTGATCAAATTTGAAAGAGTTGGCAATTTTCAGTGATGTACTTGGGTCAAGCTGAAATTTAGTGATCAAAATGGGAATTTCGTGGATGTCTAATGATCATTGGTAAATTTTATTCAATAAGTTTTACACATTTATTGCTGTAAAAGACATTTTTCTAACTGTAATGAGCTTTTGATTGTATGTAGACAAATTATCTTTTAAAGTTTTTGAATCTTCAAATGTGCCATCTAGTGTTTTTGAGAGGCGGAAAAGTGCTGATACTCTTTAATAATTGTTTTTGATAGAAGCCCTAGAGATGGACATTGAATGTAGAAAGAAAAGAAAAAGTGATTAAATTTAAAGTTTGTATTTGACATATCAAATGTATAAATAGTATGCACTGTTAAATATAAATTTTAATTATTATTATATCATAAATCAATTAATATCATAAAAGTAATTATAGCATATTATGTCAGTAAACATTTTAAACTCCACAAAAGGGACACACACTTTTAGTGTCAATTAAAAACATACAAAGATAATTAAAAAATAAAATACATAATAAATTTTTACTTTTGAAATTAAAAATTCTCACTCTAAAAAAATTAATCGTATTATAATTAAAAAAAAAAAACATTGTTTCCTTGAAAGTTCACTAACTTTTTCCTTTTGTTTTTTTTTTTTTTAATTTTATGCTGGATGAAGTTTATTGTCTTTGATTCGTTTTTCTGAATTCTTTAAAAATAATGGTGGCCATAGCAGTGAAAGTTCTAGAGTTTAATAGTTAAATTTTCTTGACAGCTTTGAATCAAGGTGAAGGCTTGAAGGGTTTAGAGTGGGGAGCAGTGTCAAAAGTAACAATGGATAGCACTGTGGATCTCTTATTGGGCAAGGTTGTCTCCATTTTAGAAAACGAAGTATCACTGCTGAGTGGGGTTAGTGATGAAATCACTGAAATCGAGCGTGAGCTGAATAGAATGAGATCTTCTCGAGGATGCCAACAAAAAAGCAGGAGTCCGCAGCCAAACAGAGAACAGTTGGGTAGCAAGCATGCGAGACATGGCCTGTGAAATTGAAGACGTCATTCACGAATTCATGTACGACATGAGCAAGCAACAATAATGGAGGGGTAATAAATACGCAAGTTTTTTCCTCAAGGGCTTTCACATTCCCCAAAATCTATTTTGGAGGCATAAAATAGCTAACAAGCTACAAAAGATCAAAAAAAACCTTGCAAACATAAACAATAAAAATGGATTCCACGCTAACCCAAACCAACGCGTTTTGGTGTTAGTGGTGTGTTCCTTCTCTGAACAAAAAAAATGGGTCATGCGGAGACAACCAACTAGAAGGAAAAGGTGCTGGGAAAACAGAAGGAATGCCTGGCAATTATGATCCTAATCAGCGGAAAATTGAAAGTGAATCTTCCCTTTTTGTTAAAGATGATGAACTTGTGGGCATCGAGAAGACACAAAACGAGCTACTGGGTTGGTTGACAAATGGAGAACTTCAAAGGATTGTTATTTCAGTGTTGGGGATGGGTGGTTTAGGCAAAACTACACTAGTTGCCAACACTTTCAACAAAGAAAGAGTCAAGCAACATTTTGAGTGTTATGCCTGGGTCACTGTCTCGGAACAGTATGCAGTGGAAGAGTTACTTAGATCCATGATAATGGAGATCAACAAGAAGAAAAATGAAAAAGATCTTGAGAACTTGGAGAAGGTAAGCTTCTTGGATTTGGGGAAAATGCTCCAGGACAACTTGCAGAGAAGGAGATATCTAATTGTGCTAGATGATGTGTGGACCATCAATCTCTGGCAGGAGATAAGCAAGGTGATTCCTGACGAAAGGAATGGAAGTCGTGTCATGATTACTACACGAATTCGTGATGTAGCTTTTTTCCAATTTGGGCACGTCCGTGAACTAGAGCCCTTGGGAGAGAATGAGGCTTGGACTCTATTTTGCAGGAAAGCTTTCCCAAGATATCATGGTCGATGTCCACCAGATCTTGATTCTTTAGCGAGAAACCTCGCTGAAAAATGTGAAGGCTTGCCATTAGCTATTGTGGCTTTGGGCGGTTTATTGTCTTGCAAGACCTCCATAGATGAATGGAGAATAGTTCGCGACAACTTAAATTGGGAGCTAAGCAACAACCATGAGCTTGGAAAAATGAAGTGTATCTTATTGCTTAGTTACCATCATTTGCCTACCAGACTTAAGCATTGCTTTCTATATTGCTGTTCATTTCCGGAAGATTATAGGATTAAGCGAAATAGGCTCATTAAACTTTGGGTGGCAGAAGGCTTTGTGGAATCACGTCGAGGAGTCACACCAGAAGAGGTAGCTGAGGGATACTTACTGGAATTGATTTGTCGAGGCTTGCTTCAAGTTGCAGAGAGGAATGAATTTGGAAGGCCCGCAGAATTTAGGATGCATGACATTCTCCGAGAGCTTGCAATTTCAATATCAGAAACAGAGAAGTTTGTTACTATATCCGATGGGAAAGAAGAAACACAAGAAGACAATGGAATTCGGCGCTTGTCGATTGTGACAAAGGACAGAGAGATGAAAGCTGGAGGAAAGGATATAGCACTACTTCGTTCGGTGTTTGTTTTTGCTATTGGTGAAATGTCTAGATCTTCCTTCGATAAGTTGCCATCGGGTTTTAAATTGTTGACAGTGTTGGATTTAGAAGGTGTCCCAATCAGTGAACTCCCAGATGAAGTGGTAACTTTTTACAATTTGAGATATCTTAACTTAACAAGAACTCAAGTGAAGAAGCTTCCCAAATCGATCGGAAAACTTTGTAACTTACAGTCTTTGGTCCTCAAGGAAACCCGAATTGAAGAGATTCCGTCAGGAATTATCAAGTTCAAAATCTGAGGCATCTAATCTGTTACAGTTACAGTGGTAGATCGACTAAGTATGAGTATTGGGAAAGCACGCATGTACCATCCAACATTTATTCTTTGAAGAGCTTACAAATTTTGACCATTGCGAAAGCAGGGGACACCTTTGTGAAAGAACTCCACAGAATGACGCAACTAAAAAAGCTTTGCATTTCCAACGTGAAGGAAGCTAATGAGAAAGACTTGTGCCGTTCCATTGGAAATCTAAGGCTCCTTCGCCATCTGATGGTGATGTCAAGTAATGAGGAGGAGCGATTAAAGATGGATGCACTTGTTTCAGCTCCTCCTGACCTTAAGAAACTTTATCTGTTTGGGAAATTGGAGAAGGTGCCCCACTGGTTTAACTCCCTCCAAAATCTCACATGTTTGACATTGTCAAGGTCTAGATCGAGGGAAGATTATCTTGCTCACATCCAAGCATTGCCTAAGCTGGGACGATTGACACTTGTAAATGCGTACGAGGGAGAGCTTTTATTCTTTCGTGAAGGGTTCCAAAACCTTAAGAAGTTGCGAATATATAATTTCCCTGAATTGAAAAGAATGGAGATTAACAAAGGAGTGATGCCTGGTCTTCAAATTCTATATATCATAGAATGCCAAAAGTTTGTGGAATTGCCACTTGATTTGGAAAGTCTACCTGACCTGAAAGAAGTTTTTCTGTGGGATGTTTCGAGTGAGATTACAAAGGAAATCTGTGGAGATGTGGCAAGTATGGTACAGCCAGACATGGTGTTAAGAAGAGAAGAAGGCGATGAACACAAATTCAAGTGGTATCTATATCATTGATGTTTCTCCAAACCAAGATGAATCCCTCCAGTCGTAAGTACCAAATTCACAGCCCAAGCCTGTGAAGGAAACCGAAACAACACGCAGCGGAATTTAAATCATTCGGCCTCCACCAAGATCGATTCGGAGAGTTGCCTGATTAGGGTTTCGAGATTTTACCTGACGTTTTCTCTGAATTTTCTGTCGTTGGTCGAGTCACAAGCAGCAACTTTTCGTTCCTGCCTCTACGGTATCCACACGAACGGATCTCACGACTCTTGAACGTCTTACGATCAGAAGCCTTAGAGAGCTTTTTAATTCCTTATAACCGAATTGCTAGCTTCGATTAAAAGGAATGTTTTTGTTTTCTGTTTTTAAAAGTGCGGCCATGTTTTTTGGAAAAACATCCTTTTTATAGGCAGTAAATTTTACCCTAAAATTTACTGCCAAAACAGAACTCTAATCCTACTTAGAATAGGATTAGATATATTCTTAATCCAATTCAGAATAGGATTAGATATATCCTTAATCCAATTCAGAATAGGATTAATTAAGCTCCTCATTGATCCGTTCTAAGTGTGCGACCCAATAGGTTCTCAAAACAATGGCAATGACAAAATTGTCACAGGCAATGAGCGGTATCTAGCAACACATCATTGCTACCCATGTAACGAGAATGTCAATGACTCGACATAACCTTACTCGTGATAGATGTTACCGTGTAGTTTAATCCCTTTATCCTATGATGTCTTGATTAGACACAAGTCATGGAATGTGTCACACTTGTATAGTCTAATCAGCGTTTCTTGATTCCTGAGTAGACTAATTAAACAAATAAAATCAATATCTCATATTGACTTATTCGAGCACGGCCATGCATTTCTTAGTCTCACTCTATCAAAGGGCCCAAGACATCACTCTTGTTATATAAGAGGGATAAATCCTATCTTGATCACTCAACATCCCTCTACATAGATCAAGGCATACCCAATTACTACCTTTATAGTCCATCCTGTTACGAATGACATCTAGCAGCATTAAAGTATGCAATTCTCTATGTTGGGATCTCTGATGATCTCAAGTCAAAGGATCACATACACCATCATCACTATGAGAATCGCTTATGACATTCATATAACAATCCATGTAGCGTTCTCATGGAGGGTCGATCCAGTACATAGTTCTCTAACATGTACCTATGTGATGACTTGATATCCTATATCCATGACAATGGTCATCAGTCAACCACATACTAGTCTTATCGTATCATTGTTATCCTTGTTCACAATAATACTTGACTAGGGATATTTTAAGAATAGTGTGTTATTACTATTCTAAGGACATTATTATATAAGATTATATTACGCAGTTATAAGACAATATAATAATGAACTATGATAAATAAAATGTCATGATACATAAAAAAATGCCAAAGTCAATCATCTAATGAATGGTTCTAAGGGCATAATCCAACAGCCTGACCATAAGATTAAGACAAATAATGCACTCGTTCTACCAAACTGCCTAAAATGCATGCCTAGTGTAGCCAGTTAGATTTTCTCTATTATTTCACGGACTTTCAATGTGACTATTTTTTTTCTCTCTAGGTTATTTGGAAAAGTTGAAGGACGATTATGGTGAGTTCAGCTTGAATAAAATTCCAGTTCATGGAGCAATGGTTGTCCCACTGCCTGCTTTTCATCACATCTTTTATCCTTTCTATATATATTGCTATTGGTTTGTTGGTATGTTTGACATATATAGCTATTGTCACCTATATCACCATGACATTATTGGTATGCGTATATTAAATTTGCTACTCTGTTAAGACTATGCTCTTGGTTTGTATAATATATTTACTATCATGGTTTGAGGATAAAAGTTTTCTAAGATTTCTGAGCAGCTGCGTCAGCTTATAAGTAAATGAAACATAGGCGCCTCTATGCAATAATGAATTAACTGGGTCTATCCGGTACTTTGTTATTTTCATTTTGCTACGCTCTTTTAGTTTCGAGATGAAAAAGATTGGTAAGAGATGAACAAATTTCTGAAGGTTCCTTTGGATGAAAGATTTGTAGATTTTTAGAGAAAAATTAATTTCAATCAAAATATTTAAAATTCTTAAATCTCTTTTAGTTTTGTTTGACAAAAAAAATTGATGAATTTCAAAATTAAAAAAATCAAGAGAAAATTTGAGATAATCAAATTCATTGTTGAAAAAAATCTACTTAAATAATGTGTTTAAATGAGTAACTGTAAAATTTTGAAAAATTTTAAAGTGCAAGCAATTCAAAATTTTCATCAATTCGAAATATTGATATTTGTAATTATATTGTTTGGATAAATATTTTTTAAAAAGAAAAGAAATTTTGATTATTAGAATTTGATAAAATAAAAAAATTATAATATAAAAATAATGATATTAAATATAAGAAAAAATATAAAATAAAATATACAATATAAATATCATTAGATTTCTAAAAATTTATAGATATTATTAATAATATGAAAAAATAAAATATATCCTATATTTAAAAAAAATAATTTTTTTTAGTTTTTGTATTTAATTGTAGTTTATATATAATATTGTAGGAGTAATTTTAGAGAAATTTTGAAAATCACCTGCCGAATGAACATGCCTACTATTTGTGTTTGTGTCATCCGTAAGCTTAGGATGTAATGATCCTTTATACCGAAAATACGAACCAAATTTTTTCTTTTTCACTTACTTGGTTGGGCTGTACGTAGTGTCACAAATCAAATTCTTCAGCTAACTTTATATTAGCTAATCTAACTTTATAGTTCAATGCATTTTGAAATTTAAATGAAGAATTTTAAATTTTTTATAATTAAACATATTCTAAAATATGTCAAATTCCATACTATTAAAGTAGTATAAATAATTAAAATAGAAAAATGTTATTTTATATGTTAATACATATTAAAATAATTAAATAATATTATTTTATATGTTTATATATATTAAAATAGATAAAATTAATCCGTGCATCGTACGAGATATAAACTAGTTACTCAAAAAATTTAAGCTCAAGCTTAACCCGAAAATAAATGAGTATTTTCTTTTTTGGTTCAAAGGACATTGAATAATTATCAATTCAAATTCGAATAACTCACAACTAGTTTAACTCGTTTATACTACTAATATTAATAAAAAAATAGTTTGAGTAAATTATGAGTGGTTATTGAACTTTTACATAATTTTTAGTTTTGACATTAAACTTTAATTTTTTTTCCAAATAGATCACTGAGATTTACTGATTATATCAATTTTGATTATCTTAACATATTTAAGCCAACCAAAGTAATCAAAAAATAACATGGTTGTTTGGAGTGTTTATTCGGATAATTTGATAAATTTCAAATTGAATTAATGAAAATCGTATTAGTTAAATTAAATTATTTTATTTTCAATAACCAAATAGAATTTATGAATGTCAAAAATTTAACTGACCCAATTTAATTCGATTAATTTTAGTATTAATGGAATAATATAATACATTTAAATTTAAATTTAAATTTTAAACTTTTATTTTTTTTATATTTGAAACAAATTAAATAATACCATCCAACAAATTACAAATATATTATTTTTGATAAATAAAGTTTATACTTACTAAATAGTTAATATATATTATAATATATTTATATATAATACTTATATTTATTACAAATATTTTATTTTTGATAAATAAATATATAATATTATATATTACACTAATTTAATATATATACATGTCACGACCCGAAGGCCGCGACGTTCACTTGATACTCATACTTTATCTTCTTACAAATTTATGGACTAAATTTTTCCTTTTCATTTTACGGTTTTGTATTCGGTGTCAGTGTAGTCACTAAACTAATTTCACTGATCCTTTCTTTATACTTTAGCCTTGATAACTTAAACATTAATTTGTGAGCGTATTTACTCAACTATCTAGGTGAACCATAGTCATTTCACTTAAATATTAAACTAGCAAGGAAACAGTTCTAAGTTACATCCCGTCTTATTTAACAAAATATGTACTGTGCATCAATTAAAGTCTTACATATAAACAAGCATTTTATAAAGAGCGTATACCTCAAAAGGCTAATACCAAGCCTAGATACCGTATCCGGAGGCTCACCCAAAAGCTTTCATGGCAGAGTTTAACTCAAATAGTTTGAAAAGAGATGAAATTAAGGGAGTGAGCAAATCCACGGCTCAGTAAGATACTAATATAATAATTAAATTAGGATCATATCATCCCTAATGCAATGCATGAAATCCTGCAATTGTATCTCCCAATATCATTTAGAAGCCAATATCCTTTGAATATTTATTCAATCATGCCCTAATGATACAAGTATCCTTGTATCATTGCAAATCATGCATGAATGCAACATGTACTGTCATGATAGGATTCAATATGTAACGTATAAAAATTTTGATGTATAAAACATCCATTTCAAATCATATTTCAAGTAGTACATAATCATGTACGAAATTCATGTAGTGCAGAATCATTCAACATATACTTTAAAACACATTTCAAAACATGTGCAATCTCAAATTAAACCACGTGTGGTATAAAACCATGATTAAATCATATTCAGTCTCAATCATATCAAATATACTGTAAAACATATCATGTCTAGAGTTCGCATATAGTAAATCATACTCTAAACAACATTTAACATTTAGTGAGAGACTAGGCATGGATCCCTATTCTGTTATCATATCATCTCTAATCCATTGTAGCTATCAATGGGATAGTTTCCCTCGAGGGGTTCACTATCTATGATCATAGATCGTCTTCGTCCCATTAATCAGCTGGAAACTGAGGAATGTGTCCACGACTATTGTCGGACAGCTTGGAATGATCTCATCAAGCAACATTTATATGTACATATCATGTATGTATAAACAGGGTTCCATGCCACACAGGCAGAACCACACAATATATACATACTCTGTGCCACAAAGGCATATGCCACATAGGCATTCTATAGGGTGCTTGTCGTCTCTAAATCGAAATCTTTGTTTCAAATTTCTTTTCAAATCCTTTAAGACAGTCCACATAATAAAACATTTAAAACTGAATCATTTCTCAAATCAATGCATTATTAAATCTTATGCTCAATCTATTCATGTCATGAGTTGTAAAAGCCTCGCCCGTCTCATCAGGCCGTCGGTGAGCATCCCCTTGGCGATCACACACGCCCCTTGGTGATCACACACGCCCCAGGTTTACTCTTACAGATGGGCTAGGCGACCACACAGTTCGTCCGCCCTTCTCAACGTATTGTCCGCTCTGGGAGGTCGCCCGCCCTCACGGCTTTACTTCAAGGCTCTTGAAGAACTCAAGATAATGCCTTGAACGCGTTTTCTGAGGTTCGAACCTTGGTATCCTTAGATACCAATGCCTTACACTCATCATACCATTGAGACAAGTTGTCTCAATGGTATGATGAGTGTAAGGCATTGGTATCTAAGGATACCAAGGTTCGAACCTCAGAAAACGCGTTCAAGGCATTATCTTGAGTTCTTCAAGAGCCTTGAAGTAAAGCCGTGAGGGCGGGCGACCTCCCAGAGCGGACAATACGTTGAGAAGGGCGGACGAACTGTGTGGTCGCCTAGCCCATCTGTAAGAGTAAACCTGGGGCGTGTGTGATCGCCAAGGGGCGTGTGTGATCGCCAAGGGGATGCTCGCCGACGGCCTGGTGAGAAGGGCAAGGCTCTTACATAAAAACGCGCACTTGTCTCAATGGTATGATGAGTGTAAGGCATTGGTATCTAAGGATACCAAGGTTCGAACCTCAGAAAACGCGTTCAAGGCATTATCTTGAGTTCTTCAAGAGCCTTGAAGTAAAGCCGTGAGGGTGGGCGACCTCCCAGAGCGGACAATATGTTGAGAAAGGCGGGCGAACTGTGTGGTTGCCTAGCCCATCTGTAAGAGTAAACCTGGGACGTGTGTGATTGCCAAGGGGATGCTCGCTGACGGCCTGGTGAGATGGGCGAGGCTCTTACATGAGTGATGTAAAACGAGTGTTAAACATCAATGTCTGTAGCTGTCTATTCATTTCAAACATATACTTTCACTTAAAGGACTTTGATACATTTCACTTTTAAAACAATACTTTCTCTTTTAAAACGATACATGTTTTTCGAAAATCATATGTTATGTATGAATGAACCTGAGTACACCAAGATATAGTTCAACCTTAATTCAATATGATATTGTACATGCTTAGATAAATAGGTTGACTATATCTGCAGTAACCTCGATTCCTCATTCACGCGTAACCTTAGTACTATTATAACTTGTTAATCATTATGCATTTACATATAGTCTATCACTCTTCAAAAGTATTTATACATCGATTTATACCACAAGGCTATCATGCCCTTACAAGTCATTAAGAGTCCACAATGCGTTTGTGTATATATTTATTTATGTGTATTTCAATAACATCCATATGTTACTAAATCATAGGCCTCTCATCTCGCTTACAATATTGTGTACATCCACCTTTTTTTATATATCACCCACGCAAAGTATCAATTTACTTTCCTTTTCTATCATGAATTCCTCATTCTTTAAAACAAAATGCATATTTACACATGTTCACGTGTACATTTCTATATAATTTCGATAATATGTACATATCTATATAATTTCAATAATATCACTGAATGTTAAAAAAAAAAACATATCCCTTGTCAAGATCACGATGTCACATCAATACACATTCACATTTCGATCGACATTTCAATGATATTCAGCCATATGGCATAACATTTCAATACCACCTATTGATACTCTAACGATCAATATATAAAATCACTTTATCAAAATTAACATTCACTCAAACTTAAACACTCCATCTCATAACTCTCAAAGAGGTCTGCATGTAAGATTATCAAGACTCACAAGATACCATAAATATAATTTCTTATTTTCATCGTACATTGCCCCCATTATCATTATGGTTGCATACCTCAATTATTTGATATTTTCGCGCCTAAGAGATTATCGAATTCATCAAATATCATAAGTAAAAGATTCTTATTCTTATCTTCCACAATCATATTAACAACATGAACCATCTACCCTGGTCCCGTTTCAATGTCACACAAATCAATTATTTATTCATCCTCGATGTATTGTATTCACTAAATTTGTTTTCCACCAATTTCACCAAAATTATTAAGATTTCCTTATCATGGTCCAACATTATTTTCATGATCGTTAACCCCATGTTTATCACCACACATATTACTCTTCAAGGCATTGATATTGTATAAATCATAGTTAGATGGTTCCCTTGACCGCTTCAGCACATCGACAATCTACAACACCAAATCCACTTCCAACAAGTACCTTAGTACAAGTTTCCATCTTTAAAATCATTAAAACAAGTCCCAAAATGTTTCTTTTCGTATGAAAATACTTAACTGTTACTACTGCTTAAATTCTTAAAATCTCTTTAATTATTTCGATAAAGCTAAACTTCAAATGCTATACTTTAAATTCGATTTAAATATATCAATGGATAATTCCTTTCCAAGGGTTAACTTATACAGAGAAAGCAATAACTTTTACATCAATTTTTTTTTATATAAATTCCGGCAGCATAACGTTTCATCAATGAAAACCTCTTGCAAATAGTTCTAATAATCCACAATAGTCCAAAGCTTTAAATCCACAAAGTCCACTTGTAGTTCAACTCTTAAACCACAAACAATTCAACAATTATCAATTACACCAGCACTCATTTCTCTAAAAGTTCCAGTAATCTCTTATCTATACTCTGATATCAACTCATCAATATTCTAACAATATCATAACATCATCTTCACAACGTTTTAACAATTATCCAACATCAACAATTATAACTCTAAACTATACAATATAATACTAACGCAATCTTATAAAAGTATCTTACCTAGTATCAAAGTTGACAATTTAATCTCTCCCAAATTCGTTCATACTCCAATCGTTCTTGTATAATTCCTACAAGTTGAAGCCCATACTTATATTTAGAAATCTACAAAATTACTCAACAATGATAATAATAATAATAATAATATTATTATTATTATTATTATTATTATTATAATAAATTTCCTACCCCTTTTCTTCTTCTTCTTCTTTTCTTTTTCTTCTTTTTTTTGCCTTTTTCTTTTTTTTGGTCTGAACCGGTTCAGCCACCGTCAGTCTCCATCACCGCCGGTTCAACCCCTCCATAGTTGGCTGAGGTAGCGACGAAGCCGTTTCCGTCTCCTTCCTCTCCAAATCGGCGACGGCGGCGGCAGATATAGAGGCAGCAATCGGTCCCCTTTTTCCTCCTTTTCTCCCTCTCTTTCCTCTTTCCTCCTTCACCGCCGGCTATCCTTTTCTCCAGATCTATTTTGGCCGGCGACAAAGGTGCGGTGGCGGTGTCCGAATCGGCCGGCACCGCCTCTTTTCTTTTTCCTTTCTTTTCTCTTTTTCTCATTCTTTTTTGCTCCTATTCATTTCGCTTCTTCCTTTTCTTGCTGTCACCAGCAGCCTTCTTCTCTTCTTGTCGGTTGGCCACAGCCCTCTCCCCCTTTCTCTTCTCTCCTCTCGCTGACAGGGTCAGCTTTATTTGGGTTTCTCCTCTGTTTGTAACAGAGGAGAAAAACGGGCAATCGGGTTATCCCGATTCCCCTTTTCTCTTTCTTTTCTTTTTTAATTTTATATATATAAATATATTATTAACAATATATATGTTTTATATTAACAATATATATACACTTTAATTTAAAATAATATTTATATTTCATATATATATTATATATACATAAAAGTATAATAATATACATATGTACTTATTTTGTAATATAAAATAATATGTATCAATATATAATAATATATACATATATGAACATATGTACTTATATAAAAATATATTTATATAATATAAATACATAAATATATAAATATACTCATTTTTATTTCTTATAATTTTGGATCTCTTAATATCCAAATTAAATTCCTCAATACGAATTTCCAAATCCGTCACTTCACCAAATACTGAAATTTCAACAATATTCCAATCTCGTGAATTTATTTATTTACTTTCGCTTATCTATTTGCATTAAAATTAAATTTATAGATATTTAATACCAAAAATAGAAAAATTCTCGGTTATCACATCCTCCCCACCTTAATAAATTTGGTCCTCCAAATTTATCCAAGTCACTCAAATGTGAGAGAATACTTTTCATTATCACAGTCCTTATGCCTATGAAATCTAAATCTTAGAGTTTAATTCTAGCAACATCACTTATCTTACTCCATATTACTTTAAAATTCTACAATTCGATCAACGCGTAATTTAGTAAATTTCTTTTGTTCAATTGGAAAAGGTGAGGATCTTTCTCTTTCATTAAGTTCTCAAGTTTCCATGTAGCCTCTTCACATGGATGATGCTGCCAGAGAATCTTCACTAGGGGAAGGGACTTTGACCTCAAAGCTTTCTCCTTTCTGTCCACAATCCAAATCAGCCTCTCTACAAATTTAATGTGCTTTGTCATTTCACTCTTTGCAACATGCATCCTCTTATAATTCGAAATCTTAATTTCAATATCCAATCGTCCTCAAAATTAAGGTGGGATCGTACTTTCAATCAAGTCATATACTTTTGTTCGAATAGTTTCATTGGCGTAATGCCACAAGTTTGGATGACTTTATAAAACCAAAACCTTTAGATTAAGCTCATTATATGGCTTAAGTTCCAAATCATCACGTGACCTATCCTAGGACAACTATGTTAGGTCATTCCATTATCATCTCTATCATACATAGCTTCATTCCTCATTCATGAGTCTTGACAGGTATATTGTGTCAATCTCCAACCATGTAGGCCATTATGCCTTTACTAATATTACTCCAATATGTTCAGATCAAAACAAATGAGTACTTACTATTTTGTTACTTATCAAAACATATCATATGCGAATTAGGTAGGGAGAAGGTTACAGTTTTCCTATAGCAATGTACATTAACACAATCGGTGGCTATCCCGTCTATATCGAAGATGATACCAAGGTTGCAAATGTGCAACAATATCAAATCTGCAATTAGGTCTCTATCTCCTACCTTCACTTCACACTGACAATACAGACAATACACACTTTCATCTGAGATTCCTTGAAGGGAGTGCTAGTATGCAACAGATAACTTAAAGTTCTAACTTATACATAGCCTATTACATGTGCAACTTATGAGGGCGATGGAGTCGAAGGCGGAATTGATAGTCTCCAAATCGATCTCCCAGGCCTACCTCTACGCCCTGTCCTTATTTTTGACTTAAATCAAAATAAAAACTCATACCAATAGCAGACTAATTTTTAGTATAGGTCGAAAATCAACAATTTTACATGTAGACATTGCACAGTACATGGGATGTAACACTATCACAATCTCAACTACACTGACACGTACAAGACAAACATTGCTCTGATACCATTAAATCTGTCACGACCCGAAGGCCGCGACGTTCACTTGATACTCATACTTTATCTTCTTACAAATTTATAGACTAAATTTTTCCTTTCATTTTATGGTTTGTATTCGCTGTCAGTGTAGTCACTAAACTAATTTCACTGATCCTTTCTTTATACTTTAGCCTTGATAACTTAAACATTAATTTGTGAGCGTATTTACTCAACTATCTATGTGAACTATAGTAATTTCACTTAAATATTAAATTAGCAAGGAAACGGTTCTAAGTTACATCTTGACTTATTTAACAAAATATGTACTGTACATCAATTAAAGTCTTACAAAAAATGCACGTTTTATTGTGACGTCCCGAGGTGCACCCGCTGGTCCACCAACTCGAGCCACCGCCCCAGGTGGGTCACTCATCCGTATTGTCCGCTTCGGGGTGCACCCGCAAGCCACCAATTGTCTCAATGGTACCAGGTGTGTAAGAACTAGGTACCTATGGGTCCTGAGTTCGAACCCCTGGGGACGCGAATTGGGGTATTATTCCCCGTGAGGGGCAGTGGCCTGCGGGTGCACCCCGAAGTGGACAATACGGATGAGTGACCCACCTGGGCCGGTGGCTCGGGTCGGTAAACAAGCGGGTGCACCCCGGGGCGTCACAATACATGTTTGTAATTTATACTTACTAATTATTTCTATAAATCTAATATACATTATATTTCAAAAAATAGTAGTGACACGTGTCATTACCACCTTAACTTTTTATTTTTTTTAAATGAAAATTACTTTCATTGCATAAATGAGTTTACATCCTCAGCAACACTTTGTTGTAAAAAAGTTGGAAATTCCTCTATCCAAGTAATTTCTTTCGAACAACTCAACCCAGGCTTAGCCAGATGATGAGCTACTACGTTTCTTGTGCGTTTAAACTGATACCATGAAAAAGTAGAAGCTTTCTTTCTTATCTCGTCCACCGACGCTCTTATTGTTGAAAGGTCATCTCCCTGATTTCGAACCTTGGCAATTAGTCTCAAAGCATCTCCTTCCACCTCTATCTCCCTGAAACCCATCAGCCATGCAAAGTCCAAATTAAAGCCTTAACCGCAGCTAGAGCTTCGGCCATTTCAGAGTCAATTACCATGGAACTTGCGTAGCGTATGCTTCCATCACCTCTCGTGCTGAGCTACGAATCACCACCACAACTCCTGCCGCTTTGTTTTCTCGATCTATGGCTCCATCAAAATGAACTTTGTAGTTATTCCCTACAGGTGGTTTCCAATTCTGAATTGGGTGGCGCTTACACGTTTCCTCCTTTGCTATTGTTAGGTTATATTTTGCAATATATCGTTTGATAAAGAGGATTGTACTTACCACTTCACTATTCCCATCACCATGGACTCCTTATTCCTTGCGTTCGATAGTGACCATGTAGCGAAAACCATTTCCTGAAATTTTGGTTTGTTTACATTCAATAGTGTTGATCATAACCCATCTGTAAACTCCTAATCTTGAGAAATGTTCCATGTTATATTTAGCCCCTGCCAAACTGCCACTGAAAAAAGGCAAATGAAGAAAACATGGTTTATATCTTCTTCACCCACCCCACATCTCACTACAAAAAAATTGACTTTTACCGGCACTTATAAGTGCCGGTAAAAGGCCAAACAAGCACCGGCAAAGATCTTACCAGCGTTCAACAAATCGCCAGTTGACCGCCGGCCAGGTTAATGCCGGTGAAGGTCTGCCGACGGTCATGTACATCAATGCCGATAAAGAGGTGAGGAATTGGGGCAGTCTTTTTTCCGGTGCTTTTAAATGCCTTTACAACTATAAGGCCTTTACCGACACTTTAAAGTGCCGAAAAAAATCCTACTGAAAATTTGAATTTATTTGAAATTCAAAAGTTTTTACCAGCACTTTTAAGTGCCGGTAAATGTCTTATTTGAAATTTAAATTTTTTATATTTATTGAATTATATTTTAAATTTAAAAGCTTGATTAACTATTTGTATTAATGCCATTGTTCACTAATAGTCTAATAAAATGATTTGAACTATTAATTCAAATTTTCTTAATGCAAGTTAATAAAGTAATTTACAATAGAAGAGACTTGTGATCAAGCTTGTGCACTCAATTCAAGACTCATTCAAAGCTATAGCCATTTAGCTGTTATAAGGAACTCAAAAACAGAATAAACTGAATTTGTTTGAGAAACATGGTTCAGCCCAAACAAAAACATATGAAAACGGGAAATGAAATAAAATCAATTACCTATCACAATAGCCACAAAGTTTTCTAAACTTCCTAAAAGTTTTCTAAACTTCCTAGAAGTTTAATACAAGCATAAAACTTCTAGCTGAATTGTATACCAATTATCCTTGAAGCTTCCATCTTCACTTAAGTATTTGCACGTAGTGACCCAAACGAACTAGATGCGTCTGAAACCTGCAATAAGAGAGAATGAAACCACTTAATATGGGGTTTCTTTCCTACACCAGTTAGTCAGTTCCAAGTCCAGGAGCTGGTAACTAGTTTATTTGATTTCTTGGGGCTTACCATAGATACTTCACCATTTAAAAGTGTAACTGATAGCATATAGCTGTAAGTTTGAAATAATCTGCCAGATTTTTGTAGTAGAAACATAAAAGCATGTGTATTTGATATAGAATGCTATGAAAAACATATTTTTTTCTATTTTGTGACATCTTATTAATTATAAATGAGAATCATGACGTATGGGTAGGAAGAAAGAAACCAATCTTCTCAGAACAGGTTTACATTGTGAGCCAGCTATATGTTGGAGTCTGCCAATACATATTAAGATCTTCCATACAATGAATGCAAGGAAATGCAACAATAGATGATGTAAAAGACAAGATAGAACTAAAAAAAATTGGACATTGCAATCGCAAACAATATTTACTCAAAAAAGAAAAAACAAAGGAAAATGACTCAAACTGCTCATGTTTTTCTAGTGGTGAGAAGTGCACATGCAATTGATTTAACCACCATGAATTTAGCATATCATGTAATTGCATATCAAAACAGTTCAGTAGGAAAATGTCAAGAGCAAATGTGGTTTTCACCTGTTTGTTGCCAACTGCAAAGGAAGTTGAGCTGATGTCCATGCTTGGCACATGTGGAAATCTCCTTTGCACGGCATTTGCAAATCTAACTAGCTCAACATTAACCTTTTGAAGTGTTGCTAATGTGGCCTCAAGTTCATCCATCTTAGAGACTTTTTCCTCAAGCTCAGACACTTTAGCTGCCTTTTCCTCCAAGTTGGAAACTTTATTAGTCATAACATCTAGTTTCTCTTATAGCTTGAGAACTTCTTCATCACTATCATTTATTGCTTGAAAATGACGAGAAGACAAACCTCATATCTCCGTGGGTGTAGGACCTAATCCCAATCCCCGTACCTGACCAAGACGTTCCTTTCCCATCACGTCAACGAAAACCTCATCGATGGAAGAACTTGTTTCTCCTGATTGCTCCAAGTTGCTAGAACGTTGAGATAGCACCTCCTTTAACTTCTCCTGTAAAATACTCAACCAAAACAACCATTAGATATCCCATTTTCAAGAAATCTGTTTTGACTCCTAACAATATGGAACAGGTTTATGTACATATAAATTCCTAGAAACTTCTCATATTTTCTCATGGACATCCTTATGTTCAGCCAACAAATTGGAAACATTAACAGCTAATAAGATTTTAAATGCAATTAACAAATTGGAAAGATGTTGATCTTTTTGAACAGAACATGAAGTTTGGACTATGCATATCTATTCCTAAAGGGGAATCTCATGTCGAGGATACTGTTATAGGGACAAAAGGGTTTGCTGCACCTGAGTGTGCTACAGGTTATTTAAAAAAGCCCACATTCAACAAAATCTCAAAACCAACTAAGGAATTCAGAAAAAAATTTAACTAATCACTTACAGCAGCTTGTGCAGTAGAATCATCCACAAAACTTCCGTCCTTACGTTGACGAGTCATCACAAATAGTTCTATCCTATTTAGCTCCACCCCACCACTTTGCTTCTATTATCACAAAACATCCTTAAATTAATATAGTACTAATGAGCAAGTATAAATGTAAGGAGAAAAGTCAGATCCAATAGTTATGTTTAGAAATTCTCAAACTTTATTTGAAAACAAAATAAAGGCAAAAGAACTAAGAAAATAAAAACAACAATAGCATCAAAAACCAAAAAATTTAATTTACTAATTAGAGATAAATATTTATACTACTTATTTGTCGCATATCGTCTCTTATCAAGCAGATGAGCAAGAATAAAAAACTCCACACAAATTTATGTATAATCGCATTAGTCTAGCCACAAATTTATGTATTAGCCAATTTGATAATGTGTTTAATTGATTCACATGGTTGCATTCTTAATTTGGTTCAAACTCTGCAATAATGAAAGTCAACCTGTAATACAATACAATGAGTGATATGGAAAAAAAAAGAGTAATTATGAAGGAATAAATTTCCACAAAATGTTATCACAACTTGACATGCAATACAATCCCAAAAACAGGCTAGAACAAGTGTCTACAATATTAATTTGCACAGTGCAACTAAAATCATTAAAAATTGTCATAAAAGTAAATAACACAAAAAGCAATGCAAATATTCAAGCATCACTGCTGGATATTTTTTAGTTTTAAAAAGCTAAATAACTGGAACTTGACTACTTGAGTAACTTAAAATTTAAAACATACCTTCTCATCCACAAGAGAAGCAAAACTCTTTGAGCCCGTAGTGTGAAGCATGGTTTGTTTGGCTCGTCGATCACCGTTTAGTTTAGCAAGAGCCTACATCATTCACATAGCAAGATCACTATTTAGCATACCTGTTATGTAAATTAACTTGAATCAATTTAAATTTGTTATGTGAACCTTACCTTTCCTTCAGGTGACAGCCAATATGCTACAAGAGTTGCCCATTGATCTCTTAGAACATCTGAGGGTTTATTTTGCAGCAACTCCTCTTCATTATCGAAGTGGAAGTACTTAGCTTTTAGCTCAGCCTTGTAATCCCTCCATTTTTTTGACAAAGACTTTAAGATCCAACGATCAGGAAACACAAATTTTTCCTACACAGAAATAAAAATTATTGAAATATCTAATCAAAACAAGAAAACTTCCTATAAACAAATTAATAAATTGAATAATAAAAGAAAGGACCTTGATATGGTTTAAGGAGTCTGTCTTGAACATTTGAGGCACATCCCTCCAAGTCTTGTAGACCAAAGGGAGTAAGTAACCATTTCTTGCTAAGATCCCAAGACAAGATGATAAGACCAAAGTATCTGGAACTTTGATACTTTTTAAAACTTCTAGAAACACGTCTTTCTCCTTTGTTGACATCCAATAGCAAGCAAGAGGTATATGAAGTCTACCATCCTCATCTTCCCTTGGATGTAGCTCTTTCCTTATACCCATTGCTTGCAAGTCTAGCCGAGCCTTCAAATCATCCTTAGTCTTCCCATCAATATTTAATAAAGTCCCCAAAATATTATCGCACACATTTTTCTCTACATGCATCACATCTAGATTATGATGTAACAAATTGTGCTCCCAATATGGAAAATTAAAAAAAAATGCTCTTCTTTTTCCAAGCATCAGAATGAACTGGATTTTTCTTTCCAAAAGTAACATAAATGTTATCTACTTGACTTAAAACCATACTTCCTGAAGGTGAAATTGGGGTAGCCCTTAATTTTTGAGTGCCATCAAAAGAGGAATCAGTCTAAAATTCATTATTAATATCTAAAAACCGACGATGACCCATGAAACAGTATTTACCCCCATGATGTAGCCATAAAGAACATGTGTCTTCACAACAATGAGGACAATCAAAACGACTTTTAACATTCCAACCAGAAAAATCTCCATATGCAGGAAAGTCTTTTATTGTCCACATTAATGCAGCACGTAATTGAAAATTCTCTTCAGCAAAAGCATCAAAGGTGTTTACCCTAACTTCCCATAATTCTTTTAACTCTCTTACTAGAGGTTGTAAGTAAACATCAATATTATTTCCAGGTCCACTCCTACCCAGAATCACTAAAGAAAGAATAAAACTAGACTCTTTCATAGACAACCAAGGAGGCAAGTTGTACGGCATCACCATAACAGGCCAAACACTATACTTATTGTTCATTGTTCTAAATGGATTAAATCCATCCGTAGCCAAGTCCAGTCTCACATTACGAGGATCTAAGGCAAAATCAGGATATCGCAAATCAAAAGATTTCCAAGCAAGAGAGTCAGCTGGATGCCTCAATTTTCCATCTTTCTTATGACCCTTGTCATGCCATAACATAGCAGAAGCTATTTTTGGAGACATGAACAATTTTTAAAGTCTAGGTTTCAAGGGAAAATGACATAACACCTTTATAGGTTTCTTCTTTTTACCACTAAAACCTCCCTCAAAATCATTATTATCACATTGCACCCACTTAGAAGCATCGCACACATAACACGACTCTTCATTTGCTCTCTCATCCAGGTACAACATACAATCATTTGGACAAGCATGAATCTTGTCATACCCAAGACCTAATTCCTTAATCATGTTCTTGGTTTCACGATAGGAATTAGGCAAAGTTTCACCCTCAGGAAGAATCCTTTTCAATAGTGAAAGGAGCACATTGAATGACTCATTACTCAACCCACTAGAAACCTTTATTTGAAACAACTCTAAGATGGCAAATAATCTAGACATTTTTTTGAATCCCGGGTACAGTTCTTGGTTTAAATCATCTAACAACTTAAAAAACTTAGTTGCTTCAACATTTAGCTCTTCTTGGGATTGTCTAGGATCATTTCCTCTACCAGAAAATTGAGATAAGTCAATCTCATTCTCATATTCAACTCCTAAACTCTCTTCAACACCAACATCTTGAAGTTCTTGAGAGCTTTTTGGTAAATGAGACTCGTAAGCAGACAATGAAGTCTCACCATGACAAACACAATGCGTATAACTAGACAAAAACCCATTGCAAATCAGATACTCTTGTACATCTTCTAATGGTTTCCAACACAAATTGACACATTTTATGCATGGACATAAGATCATGCCATCTCGACATGCATTCTTAAATGCAAATCTTAAAAATTGGCTCGCCCCTTGCAGATATTCACTACTAAACTTAGACATTCCAATCCAACTCTTATCCATGGTTGTAGTAGTGATGGCAAAAGAAAACAACCAATGAAGGAGAACACAACCTAGAAAACAACCATACAACTCGATTATGTATCAATAATCTATATCTGTATATAAAACTAACCTAGCCCAAATCACATGTAAATCAAAGAAAGGCAAGCAAGGTTCAAGAAATGCATTACAGATCACATGTAAATCACATGTACAAATAATTACATCATCAATCCTATACACATCAATGTGTTTTTCTTCTTTCCCTTCAGTTTTACTTTCCATCAATTGGTCACTACCTCTGCAACGGTGCTGTTGTTTTGTTTTGAATTTATATTTTTTTTCCTGATGCAATGGGGTTGGGATTATTAATAAAAAAAACACAAGCACTACCCAACTGATCACTTAACACGATTAGAATAGTCGTGAGCTTATTTCAGAGTAGTTGAGGTTTTGCCAAACAAATTCTGGAATAAGATTATTCCCTTTACTGATAATAATTATATTTACAAAGAGAGAAGGATAAGAATAAGCAAAGTTGGGGTTGTTTGTCTCTGAAAATTAATGAAAGGTAAACAAAATGAAGAGGTCAATGTGGAAGGTGGGAGTTTGGAATATATATAGCATAAAGTTTTTTTTTTTTTTGGTTTGGGTTGGCTATTTGTTTATCAGGTTTATGATCAGCTGTTACCCTATTTTTAGGAAGAGGCGGTCTGGATTTCATATTTATTGTTTTTTGGATTTGTTTAATTTATTAAAAAAAGAAATAAATTGTTTTATACTTGCAATAATTAAGGTTTAAAGCTTTGTTCAGTAGGAAAATGGATGATTATGAAAAATTTGATAGTTTAATAGTTAAAGTAATTATAAGACTTAATCATTAAATTGATAATTTTTTTTATCAAACAAAGTCTCAAATACATGATAATGTTAAACTCGTAAAATCAATTAATAACAGTTACGCACTTGATTTGGATAAAAAAAAATTAATTTGTCGAGACAATACCTAATTCTCCAAAGTATTAGCTCTAAAAAGTATGAGATAAGTATTAAGTATAGAACATCAAAACGCATTTTAAAATTTAATTTTTGGTACTTTTACTATTTTTTACTTTTTACAAAAATCATCATTCAAACCAGACAATTTCTTCGCGCCTTAACACATCAACACATTGATTTGTAAGGATTTTTCTTTGTTTATTGGAATTAAAAAAAAGCACCTTAGTTATGGATATGGTGGTAGTAAAGTAATGGTTTAGAAAGTGACAATCCGGTGTGATTGGTAAAAGAAAATGTTAAAAAATTTTCATTCAAGTAAATATAAAAATATAAAAACTGGATAATTTTCGTAACAGTGAATATCATGTGAATTTCTTCTTAGTTGTTTAGCTATAAAATCATGCTATAGCAACATGATTACAAATTACAATGGCAAAAAATAAATAATCAATTTGAGCAGCTAACAATCTTTTCGATTGTTTTTACTAGGTGTGCATGAGAAGTTATAAGCTATAATTACAACTGTTATTAGATAACAAGAACAATAAAGATATGGCAATATAATTGACTTAGTTGTCATGTTCGTGTCTCCCATCACACCCCCTTTTCTTTACCATTTTTCAACACAAAAAAAAAGGAACTGTTTTCTCTTTCCCAGTGTTGAAGCTTAAAGCTTATATTTTATTTTATTTTATTTTATTTTATAGAGCACTTTCTATAAGCTAAATGATTTCTATAGCCAAATAGAGCACTTTCTACATATCAAATTGTAACATACATTCACATTTTTCAGCCATATTTGATTGACCAATGATTTAATACCAACAGAATCAGAAAAAGACAAAGCACCCTAGCATCCTGAAGCACAAAACCCAGAAAACAAAGATCTAGAAAACCAGAAACAATCGTATTGACATAACAAATAATCGCCAGGCCTTGAAAAACAACAGTCTGATAACCCCATCTATTGCAAATGCATCAGAAAAATAGAGATCTCAAACAGTTAACAAACAAGGTCTTAGTTTCATTCTCTGTTCTAATTTTATGCAGTTTTACTATACATACTGGTGCTGGTTTAATTGTTCCAGAAATTCAAGATGATGGGAAGGTATGTTATTTAGCTTCCTGTACATTACAGTTTATCTATGGTACTTAATGCATTGACATTGGGCAACACCATTTCAGGTCAGCACTAGTTTATATTTATATGAACTATTCCTAGATATACTTCTTCTGCTGTATTTGAATATTAAACTCTTCCTTTAATGTGTATCTAGTAACCTAGGATAGAATCATATTCAGTACCATATTTATTCAATTGGAGGTTAACATTCTGAGAAAGCTAATCCTCAAAAATCAAAACTATACTTGAAAACATCATATAGGATGAAACACCTGAAGTTAATGAAACAGGTCTCTTTAATACTTCGATTTTTTTCTAGAAAAGTGCTCATAAACAGCAAAATGCCACATTATATATGCCCTGTAATTCAAACAATCATCTAGGAGGAGGGACTCTAACCAGGAAAGCTACCAGAAGCATCACAAAGCTGGCCATAAAGCACACACACTTAGGAAAACTAATACTATTATGCAGGCAGATAGATCAACTGTGCTGCATAACAAGCATGAAACATGGCTTACAACTGAAATCAACAATTTGGGACTCAAGTGTGAATTTCAAGTGTGAATAGTGGGCTTATTCTTGTTCCTGATTTAATTACATATAGCCATAAACATATTTTTGTTCCTAATATGGTGCAAGAAGACTCAAATGGCTTCTTTCTTCATTTTCCAAAAGAAGACAGAGAGTTACCAGAAAACCTCATTCACCAGCATTTCTTCCAATTTCATTGGAATATTATACATCTCCCATTTTCACCCATTTATCACAGCATTGGAATATTCCTAGTTATGCCCTATCAGTTATGAATTCTAAAATGCCCAAACTACAACAATGACATTCTATGGGAAATAAAAAGGAAAAATTAAAAAAAAAAATTGTTCCAGTGTTCTATTAATATGTTCAACAAACAGTACTCTAGGAACATATAAATTTAACAAAATAAATTCCAAAAAATGTTAAATAAATAAATAGCTTACAAATAAATAGGATGCCTAAACTTTTTGGAAAGAAACGCGATCTGGAGGACTGAAAATATATAAAAGTAAAAAAAAAAACTCCAAACAAATAGTTTACCTTTTGGATTTGGAGAAAACTTGAATGAAGCAATGCCTCTTTCAGCTTGTTCTCTATAATGCAAATAGCCCCAAAAAACCAACGGTTCAAGAAGTACTTTTTGAGAGGGCAACACTGTTCTGAAAGGAGAAATTAACAACAGTACTTAGAACAATAACAAAAGAGAACCTCGAAATGATAAATACTGACTAATGCAATACGCAGTTACAAGATGAAGATGAGACGACGAGGTAGATGAGATATAGCAATATACCTCTGTAATCGGTGTGAGATCTGCAATGCGAGATCTGTAAAACTATCGGTGGAGCAGTGGTGACGATGAAGCGGCAGGGGTGAGATGTTTCAAAATATAATGAAAAACATGTGAGTTGAAGAGAGGTGAGATGATTCAAACTCACGAGATTCGTAAGTGTCGATGAGTTTTCTTCAAATTTGATTTTCAAATGGGGAAAAATGAGTTTTGCTATTTGTAAGAGAATGGATTTTCGTCAGATGCGTTATTTGAAATGGGTTTTCTTCGAATCAGAGAATGGGTTTGGCTACTCGAATCAGAGGGAAAAATGAAAGAGGCATTTCTAAGGGAGTCGGGTAAAAAGGATATGTGCCGTTTAAACATTTGCCAACAGCGGCGCTCTATTTAAAGCCAGCAAAAGTTAACTTAAACAGAGAAATACCGGCGCTTTCCCCAACCGCCCAAATAAAAGTGCCATTAAAAATCTCAATTTTTGTAGTGTGATATCTTCAATAATTTTTAACTAAATGGTCTTTGCTTTTATTAAATTCAAATAGTTAAATATTGGACAATCTCTAAGAAACTCTCCACCATGCTGGTGGAATTCCTTAAATTTCATCATCATCTCAAGAGTATCCAAGAAATCCCATTCGTCTTTCTCGGAGAGACTCCGTCGTCGGATTCATTAAATTTCTTATGAAACATCTTAATTTTATTATCCATCTTTTATTCCTAGCTTATATATATTTTATCCTTATTTTATCTTCTCTTTATTTTCTATTTCATTTTCCTTTATTTATTTTTTCTATTTCCTAAGTTTTATTTTTTATTTTGTTTTAATATCATTTATTTTTTTGAAAATAAATGTCGATTATTCTTATTGAAACTTTTCTTTAAATCTTCCATCATGCTAGCGAAATTTAAAGAAAACGTCTCACCTAAGAATTTTAAAATATCAACCATTCGTGACACCTTATAATTCCATCATCGGGATAATCTCCATTTATTCTCAACTTATTATTATTATTTATTTTTAATTTTATTACAGATCATTATCTCCTAATTTCTTATTAATATTTATTCTATATTTTATTTTATTATTTTTAGATAGATTAGCTGTTATTGCATATATTTATGTTTTTGGAAATAAATTTCGATTATTAATATTGAACATTTACCTTAAATCTTCCATTGCTGGCAAAATTCAAGGCAAATATTCTCACCTAGGAATTTTCAAAATAGCAGCCATTCGTGACACTTGAAATTCCATCCTTGGAATAATCTCAATTTATCTCCATATTTTATGATTTATTTATTCTTCTAATTTCTATTATATCTATCTTTATAATTTTATCTAATTTCTATTTATCATTATTTATCTTTATTCATTATTATTGTTGACTTTCTATAACCTAAAGGCTCTTCTAATATTTTCTTAAAGGGTTAGTTTTCTAAATAAATTTCCTAAATTCTATCCTATCAATAATCTAAGTCGTACAAAACCATTAAATCTTAACTACAATCATATAAAATAAATCAAATTATACAAACCATATTTATTCACATGCAAAATTAATATTCAACTATTTAACATAAACATTTATTTACAAATCAAGTTATGAAATAAAATTATTATATCATTAGATCATTAAATTGTTAAATTACCTAATCACTAACCTATTATACAAATATAATCAATATACCAAATTGTTACCATATAATTATTAACTCAAATATTAAATATCAAATCATATTACCCATCAATTAATTATTAAAATAAGAATAAAAGAAAAGAACCTGAAGAGAATCAGCCCCCTTTGCTTCTCTTTTTTTGTTCACTTATACTTTCTATTACTTTCCTTTAACCTGATCACGTGCTTATTAGCAAAAGTAGCAACAATTGGCTGTGCAGTGACGTAAACAGCAATGCGAAGCGAGCGGTTGCAAACAAAAATTGGGTGTCTCACTACAAAAATTTATGGTTTTGACACACTTTGATAGTGACGGTTATAAAATATGCCGTTATATGTACGAATTTAACGGCACCAATTCATGAGCCGATAGTGTTAAAACGTTTAACGGCACTTTTTAAAGTTAAAAACTTATAAAACTTTTCCTAATTCTATTTTCTAACTTTCCTAATTTCCTTTTACCCAAAAAAACTTAATCTTCTCAATTTTTCTCTCCACATTCACTATCTCCATTTCTGAGCTCTCCATTGCTGAGCTCCGTCTCCTCTCTTCATCTCCATTACAGGCTATCAATTACTCATTCCACATTCACAATCATCTTTCCATTGCATCGCCTAACTTCATCGTTCTCCACATTCTGACTCAGCTGTATCTTCATCGGTCTCCATCGTCTCTGTAGTTCACCGATCTCCACATATTTTGGGCCTTCACCGACACCCCTTTTCGCAAGCCATCGGTCGTTTGCTCCGATCGTCTCTCTTCTTCGGTCCTCTACTTGAGGTAAGTCCGATTTCTTCAATCGCATTTGCCAGATGCATATATGAATGCATTCTTTGCCTCATTTATTTGGAAGATACCTGCCATTTTGGAATCTCCAACAAAAGGTTGACTGAAAAACATATGCTGTTCTCTGCTTCTTACTGCCTCTTTTTCGTCTTGCAAGGAAATCCAGTTTCTATCTTTTTTTTTTTGTGGAGAAAGTTAGAATGCATCATGATAATTTTTTAGTGGAATGATCTCATTTTTTTAGCATAGCTCAGGTAGATGGGATTAACCGATTAAGGTTAGATTGATGTTTGCAATTCTTACCAGGCTTTGCTTCATAGGGCGGTGGACTCTCCTTTTTGGATGTTTGTAATTCTTACCAGGTTTTCAGCCTTCAGTTTTCTTAGATGTTCATCGATCTGCTCTTTTTCTTTTCATTTTTCAAATGCAACTTAATGCATTCAAATTTTATTTCTTTAAATGAGAGAATCAATGAGGGATATTTTTAAGAGATGAAAGCTACCGGTAATTTATGACTCTCGACTGTCAGAAATAAGAAATGAAAGCCGGCTATGATTACAAATCTAAGATAGAGCTATTTTTTTAAGATAAAAACTAGAAAGAGAAAGAAAAAGAAATCCTCTTCTTTGGTCCCATTCGAATTAAACCTTTACTTTGTAAAACATTTTGCAGTTTGGTTGACAGAAATGCTAATGGTGATAACTATTATGAAATAGTTTTTTTTTCACGAATTAGAATGCTTCTCTAATTCATGAATTCAAGTTTGGATTGAAAATATCCATACTGCATCCAATGCTAATATGTGGCTTTCTTTGGCAGGTCGCTTTCATGCTTTTGAAGTAGCACATAAACTTGGATCGTAATTCAATAGGAAGGGGTTTTCGACAGTTTAAAACATCACTTCTTGAGCGGCTTGAACGTGTAATAACTAAGATTGAAGCTTATTTTCCAAACTTAAACTTTAAATTTTGGTTATTTAGGTAGTTCTTACACATTGATTTAGAGGATAGGAGCTAAAGTTATGGTTAGTCACCTGTATGTTCAATCAGTATGCTATTAGGTGTCTTGGTTCTCATTTGAATTACTGTTCCCCATGTCCAATTATTTTGTCTATAACATTCTTTGAGCTACACGGTGCTATTCTCTGCACAATCATCCCTGAATTCCTTATTTTCCCCAAAACTCTTGTTTAGAATGATGTTAATTAGGTATTTATCGTGGTCAATGTTGTAAATATTTCCTGTTATCATATCTGATTTTTTTTCATACTATCCTTATTTTTGTATTTTTTTGTAATTTTCTTTTGTGAAACAAATTCAATAATGAAGGCATTAACTTTTTTCTGCCTTATTTTGCATATGATTTTACAGCTCTTCTACATTTCAGATGTACTCAGTACATTCTTATACTTATTTAATTACAGCTTACTTTCTTGTGCTTGTGTTTTTATTCCAGCCTAATCAATTTGCCCTGCCTTTAGTTAAAAACTCATGTTTCCCACCTCATCTTCATACTCCCATTGTATGCCGAAGAATAATTTTGAGTTAGAATAGCACAGACATAATAATCTCTGTAATCAGTTTTAATATTTAATTCTAGTAGTTTAGCTTTCCTAAGTGTGGCTACACACTTGTGCCAAATCTCTTTAAATCACCCCATCATATGAGGTTAATTTAGGATGCTGCCCTTAACCCTCAAGTTAATCTCATACCATGAATGATGGATTATGATAAATAATCTTGAGGTCAATTAAGGGCACAAACCTGCATAGAACAGCATGGCCTGAAAATAAAGAAATTGATTAGTACAAAATAATAGAGATGTGATATAAATAAATTTAATTAGGAAAATAATTAAAGTGGTGAAAATGACTAACTGATAATAACTAAGAGTCGGGTTCATCTACATTTGCGCCATGATGAGCCTTCAGTTACTACACATGCGACCCTTCTTCTATAGCATTTCATTTCAGCATGTTCATTGTATGAATTTCCTTGTGTCTATTCATTTTATTTTACTAGTATGTTTTCCCTTGGGATTTTAAGCTAGTATTTATTTCTTCTTTTATTTAATTTATTGTGCTCTTGTGCAATTTACAAGAAACATTTTGCTGATCCTCTGCAGTGCTCCAAAACGAAAAAACTCTGTTGCACTTATTTTCTCAAATCCAAAATTGTTATACAGTAGAGGTACGGAGCTGCTTCCTTACCTAAACTAAGGTTAGCTGTTTCCTTCTTAGCTTTTTCCTCCACATTGACTTTTCAACTATTTAAATGTTTTTGCTGAGAACTGTCATCATTTTCAGATTCACTAATCTAGAACTTCATTCTCTCAACTTTCTGCTATTAATCATATGGAGTAAATAATACTTCCACAGGATTAAAAGCATGAAAACACCAAAAAGGAGTATATTTCAAAATTATAACTGTTGTTCTTTCTCCTTAATCTCCAAAATCTTTTGTGATAAATTTTTTTACAATTACTTTTTACATTACTAATTTACATAGGAGTGAAATGGCATGTTAAGAACCTCAATATTCAGATATACTTGTTTGTTATGTTGTGTGTCTAAGAGATTTGGAAATTTTTATTTGTTTCAATGGATCTGTTGCATGTCTAAGAGCTTTCTGAGGCCTTTAGCTCCTTATCATAGACGAATATGCAACCAAAATTAGCTTAGCCTTGATCTAATTTCCCTGTTTGTTTGTATGGATAATCTTGTACAGTGCTGTCTCAAGGCACAATCCTGTTTTTTGTTCTTGGACTAAATTACTACATTGAGTTGCTTATTTCTATGCATGTTCAGACCATTTAAATGAGTTTCTTTGAACTTATCACCATCTTTCTTAGAAACTGAAAATGAAAAAGGGCAATTATTACAATCTTTATTATGTTTTGAACAATAACCAAATATACTTTTTGTGAATGAAACTTCTCAACCGAATATTGGTAAGGATAAACATTCTTTTTCATACTGCAAGAGAATACAAGTTAACACAACATAAGTAGTAATCTTTTTCCTTCCTTTCTTGTTTTCCCAATTCCCAAACAAAAAATTTAAACTAAACAAGTCTACAAATTCTCTTACTAATTGTCTTCAATCGATAAGTATCTTGAATCTCTGGTAATTACCTTTCTTTTCAATTCAATTTTCATTTTTTTTAGGTTGCTTTATGATAACTGGTACTTACTGTATTTTTTATGTTGATGACCTATGAGATTAGCTAAGGTTACTCTACTTCTTGCAGATAACTAAGATCCCAAACCGGGTATCCGATTGCACAGAGTTTATTGAATATACGGAACAGATTTTGGTGGAGAGGAAGATGAACCTGACTCTTTTATAAGTATGATTGCAACTTTTCTACTTTATTTTTATTTTTTTCTACTGATTTATTCATCTTCTATGCAAGTTTGCTTCACCATACATCATGAGAAAGAGTAGAACTATTCGAAATTGTGAAATTGTAACACAAGATACTAAAGATACTGAACAAGATGCTCCTCAGCAAACTTCATTCTCTCAACAAAGCAAGAAGTGTCGTACTCGTGGTCGTAATAAAATGGTCGATGTGTGGAATCTTCCACTCTGAAAACAAATTAAAGTATGTTTTAACAAGAAAGGTCAGCCAATTAGATGTGAAGCCTGCATGTTAGCTTCCTGTCTTGGGATCTTAGCAAGAAATGGCTATTTATGCCCTTTGGGCTACAAGACTTGGAGGGATGTGCCTCAAATGTTCAAGATGGACTCCTTGAACCATATTAAGGTTTTTTCTTTTATTATTCGAATTAAGAATTAAAATCATTTTATTACACTATGTGAATAATGACATTAACATAAAAAATTAATCAAATTTTTAAATTTAAAATAAAATTTAAGAATTTTAAATTTCAAATAAGACTTTTACCGGTACTTAAAAGTGCCGGTAAAAATTTATAAATTTAAAATAAAGCTCAATAAATATAAAAAATTTAAATTTCAAATAAGACTTTTTTCAGCACTTTAAAATGTTGATAAAAGCCTTTTATTTTTAAAGGCATTTAAAAATGCTGAAAAAAATCATGTCGTAATTTGTTAAGCCTTTACTGGCACTAGAGCACATCATCGCCAGCAGACCTTCACCTGCATCTACCTAGCCAGCGGTTAGTTGATCGCCAATAACGTTTTTACCGGCGGTTGGTTTGCCTTTTACCGGCACTTATAGTGATTTGTCTTGTAGTGTCTTCAGCGATACAAGCAGGAAGCAGCATAGTTAGAGGCTGGAACGGGACAAGCAGCGGCAGTGCAGGGCGAGAGAGGAACTGCAATTCGAATAAGCAGAGGCAACAACCGGCGACGGAGCTGTGCTGTAACAGAAGCTGGATGAGCAACGATGCAAGGGTAGGATCGGACTGTGATGAAGAACGATGACACAGCAGTAGTAACAGGCTGTAACAGAGCAGGGGCGTTGTGCGGAAATGGAAGTGATGAGGGCACAGTGGTGGAGTAGATGCAGAACAGAGCTGGTCGGTGATGATCGATGCAATGGTGGGGGTAGTTTGATGATGATGATAAGTGTAGTGACAGGGCGAGCAACAATGGTGGTGTAAGGAGCGGCAGCGGTAATGCTTGCTGTGAATAGCGTGGTCGACTAAGTTAAGGGAAGGCAGTAGCAATCTTTGGAGAAGATGATGATGGGAGGCGTTGAAGAATCGGGCTTGGGTTAGGCAGAAGTGGTTTTAGTGTCTGCTGTGTCTGTGCCCCAAATTATGGGTTCAATTCCTTTCTATAATCACAAATTTATTAAAGTCTTGATACAACTAAATTTATTATATTAATTATCTCTTATTTTTTATATTTTATCTATTTAATTCTTATGTTAATATTAATCTAACTCTATCAAATTTAATATTAATCTAATAATAATTCTCTTATTAATAAATTTTAATAATTATCCTAAAAAAAATCTAATAATCTAATTATTTGATCCAAAAATTAATTTTCTTTTCTTTTCTTATCTCTCTTTTTTTTTATATTATTCTTAAATCCTATTTTAATTCTAATTCCATAATTAATGTTAATTCTAAATCTTAAAAAAATCCTAACTTAATTCTAGCCTAATTCTAATAATCCTAATATTAAATAATCATCCTAATCTAAATTGTTAAATTAAATTCAACATCACCTAGCTCTATTAATTATTTTTATAAGTTAAGAACCCGGACAAAATAGGGTGTCTACAGTGGTAACTCCAAGATTTTCTCTCTTTAACGTTTTTTTTCTAGGCTTAATAGCCAAATAAGCTCTCAACCTTTAGCCCAAAATAAAATTCAGCCATCAATGTTTTATCGCGTGAAATTCAGTCCATAAACTTTATTTCAGTGGAAATAAACCCTCAACCTTTTAAAATTATGCAATTAAATCCAAATCTGTTAAATGACAATAACTACCGTTAGTATTGCACACGTGGCTGCCAACTAAGCTATCCACATCAACTTTCACGCTAGATATACTAACGGCAGTTAGTGTTATTTAACAAATTTGGACTTAATTGCATAATTTTAAAAGGTTGAGGTTTTATTTCCATCGAAATAAAAAGTTTATAGACTGAATGTCACACGATAAAACGTTGAGGGCTGAATTCCATTTTGGGCTAAAGGTTGATGGCTTATTTGGCTATTAAGCCTTTTTTCTATCATACCCAATTCACCATTTCAAAATTTAGTTTTTACTTAATCTAAATTAAACTATTTTAAGGTTTGAGTCTCTACATTGCTTTGGTTTCTGCTTTGGTTCAATAGGATTTTGCTATTGGTATTCATGTAAGAAGGGTTGAGTGACACAATTCCTACACTGTAGTTTCCCTTCTCCATTTACTGTTTCCTTTCTACACTTTTAGTTTTGACAAGTTTTTATTGTTTTCTTTAGTTTCTATTTTATTTTAATGATTTAGTACCTAATATTTTGAAAAATAATAATGTAGTTCAATTTTACAATCAAGTTTTATTCATTAGTTGATTTGAATTATTGATTTTCCTATTGCCATTGCTTTGCGTTTTTTGATTTATGTTTCTCTTTTCTTTGTTTCATGTGGATTGCTAGATTAGGGGAGTTTTAGTTAGAAGTTGCTGTTATATATGCTGTGACTGCGTGCATCTTGCTAGGTTCTTACTACTACCATGAGTTGAAGGGTGCTCAAGGTGGATGGTTGAATAGATGAAAGTGGTTGCTTGAAAGTTATTCTACCTTATTTCAGTAATAATGTTATTTTATCTATCTACATATATTAAAATAGATAAAATTAATCCGTGCATCGCACGAGATATAAACTAATATTTATGATATAATCTAAAACATGAACACGCAGAACTGGTTTCTCAAGGCATAGCTTTGTGCTATTGAATGTACCGCTGCAAAATTCAACATTTCTTGGTAGCACTATCAAAATGATCCTGCCCGAGCTAGCCCTAACAGGCCAAGCCATAAATGGGTCGGGCCAAAAAGTCCTTTTTGTTAAATGGGCCTAAAAATGCAAGCCCATATCCAGCCCTAAGGGCTAACGGGCTTAAATGGGTCGGCCCGAATAAGAAATTAAAAAAAATTAAATTTTATATTAAAATCTCATTTTTAGTAAATAAACAAAGTAAAATTTGAAATAAATATTAAACAAACATCAAATAAATTCACATCAAATCTATCAAGTCTTCAACATTATTTGAACATTACATATTAATAGTTTAACAAGCATAATATAAATTGTTTTAATAAACCTAGATACTGAAGAATATGTCTCAACAGCCCTTCCAATTGTACATGCTTGTGTTCAAGCATGTCATCTAATATTGGGCTACTAGGGCACCCCATTCTCCATTGATGGGAAGCAACAGAAAAACATGTCTCAACACTATTAAAAATCAAAAGCATGATGAATAGATCCATATCTATTCGTCTCCTTCATAATGTCAATCACATTCAATCAATTCTTTTTCAACTTTGTCATCTATAAATATAAATAAAAAACAATATAAGAACTCACAAGCATTAAACTTATGAATTGATTAAAAATTGTCAACTAATTAATAACATTACCTTTAAAACTAAAAATCCAATTTCGGATGCAAATGAAAGTTTTCACATTCTCATGATTTAGAGAACTTCAATAATTATTTAAAATACAAGAACCAATACTAAAAAAAACTCTCTGATACTACTGTTGTTATTGAAATGCTCAAGATATCACAAGCTATAATTGCAAGCTTTGGAAACCTTGGCTTATGATCTTTCTACCATTGCAGCACATTTAAATTTTCAACCATGCGACCCATAATCTTTAGCTCTTCCAAATAAAGATCTAATTGAGATTTTGGTTTTTCCATTTGAATAGCTTCAAATCTTTTGAAAACTCATATCTTTGCACATTTCAAAATAAATTAATTGTCATTACAAAAGAGAATTTAAAATAAAGTATATACTTAAAAAACAAAAATGAACTTACATCACTTAAAGCAAATGTACTCTTCTCCTTCCAACTAGCATATGTAAGAGGTTGTGAGTCATTAGATTGGTTTGAAGTAAATTAGTAATACTAAATAGAATTAATTTTATATATTTTACTTTGATTAAAATGTTAAACATATAAATAATTAAAATAAAATAAAATTTTAATATAATTAAAAATATTAAAAAATTAAACGAGTCGGTCCATTTAAGCCCAGGCTAAATCTATTTAGATTTAGGCCCGAGCCTAAATGGACCGAGTAAAAAAACCATCTTTCTTAAATGAGTTATAAAAATAAAATCCAAATCCTGAATAAATGAGCTAGGTCGGACCGACCTAACGGGCCTCGGTCATTTTGACGGTGCTATTTCTTGGTAAGAGATCAATGTCTGCAGTACAAGCCTGTTGGTCGTTATTAAATATCTATGCATAAAGCAGCTTCAGCTTAGCTGAGTGATGGCAACTGGTAAAATGTATTTCGAAATTCATCTTCAACCCAAAGTCCATTTTTCAGTTGGCACTGGAAAGTTAAACTTGAAAACCCTGCTGACTTGATGGCCATCGTCGATTTCACATTCATGACCAGCTCAGCCTTGCCCTTTCAATTATTGATGTTTTGCTATGATCCAAGCTTGCCAATGCCTCAAATTTCCTGGTGGCCCTCTTCGCTCAAATTTCACACAGTTCTTACATCAGTTTATGGGAAAATCAAAACGAAACACATTGAACTCATTAATTAATGCTCATGTCAGCATTTTTCAGATTTGTTCATTCACAAGCTAGAAACTTGAGAACAATAATATAATAATTCAAAAAAATGAAACAAACAACTTTTTGCTGTATTAATTGCAATGGGTACACGTTAGGTGCCTCGCTTTGCCATTGGTGCACCGGGCAAGACTAGGGTGTACCCAACCACCTGCCCTAGCTAGATCCTCATCCAACCGTCCCAATGGCAGCTGCGGTCTGATAAGGGGAAATTCTACAGTAAAGTCACAAAATATTGATCTTATTGTAAGGTCATGATATCTCATGAGATATTCAATATCTCATGAGATATTGAATAAAATTTAAAAATTATTTAAATATGTTAATAATGGCTTAACAGGTTAACAGGTAAACCAAAATTTAATTAAAAAGATTTAAATTACATTTTTATCCTTTAAAAGGTAAGAAAATATTTATATTTACATCTTTAACCATTAATCAAAATTAAATTACGATATTACCTATTAATATTAAAAAAATACAAGGTAATTGTCCAGAAAAGTTTGGAAAGTCGACTACTCGTGTTTAGAGATTTTCTGCCTGAAAAATCCTGTATGAAGTCCAAATTTTCATGGGGAGTCGACTTCTCGAGAAAGGAAGTCTACTCTCGATCTGAATTCTGTTTCCAGAATGCTTCTGGCGATGCAGCAGTCGACTGCTTCTAATTAGCAGTCGACTGCTTCATCGCCAGAAGCATTCTGGAGACAGAATGCACATGGGGAGTCGACTTCCTTTCTCGGGAAGTCGACTCCCCATGAAATTTTTTTTTTAAATTATTATTATATATATTTTTTATTTATTAATATTGTTATGATTTTTTTATTGTTATATTATTATTAATAAATATTTATTTTTTTGGTTGAAATTATTAATATTATGATGAATCTTATAATTTTTGTGATTATTCTTTTTAAAATTACGAACAATCTACTTAAATTAACTATGAATCTCATTATTTTTACAATTATCCTTATTTAATTTACAAATAATATATCCAAATTTATGATAAATTTCATCATTTTTACTATTATTCTTTTTAAATTTACGAACAATCTACCGAAATTTACGATGAATCTCATCATTTTTACGATTATCCTTATTAAATTTACGATGAATCTTATCATTTTTACGATTAGCCTTATTAAATTTACGAACAATCTACCGAAATTTACGATGAATCTCATAATTTTTACGATTATCCTTATTAAATTTACGAACAATCTACTTAAATTTACGACAAATCTCATCATTTTTATGATGAACATTATTAAAGCTACGAACATCTTCTATTAATTTATGATGATCCTTAGCTAAATTTACATTTAATTTATTTAGTTTTACGATAATTCTAATCTAATTTACGTTAGTGATGTGAGAATTACATTTAAAATACATGGAATGTCGAATTTTCAATAATAAAAGTCGACTTAACATAAATTGAATAAGAACAACGGGCTTAAAAAAATTAGGAAATCGACTGCCCAAGAAAGGTAGTCGACTGCCCAGATGCATTCTGGAAACAGAATGCATCTGGGCAGTCGACTATCTTTCTCGGGAAGTCGACTCCCAGTATGAAATTTTTTTTATTTTGTTATTATATATATTTTTATTTATTAATGTTGTTCTGATATTTTTTATTATTATATTATTATTAATAAGTATTTATTATTTTTTTTGTTGTATTTATCATTATTATTATTACGATAAATCCAATCATTTTTACGATAAATATAATTAAATTTACAATGAATGTCAAAATTTTTACGATTATCCTTATTAAATTTACGAAAAATCTACCCAAATTTACGATTATCCTTTTTAAATTTACGAATAATCTACTCAAATTTACGATGACCCTTTTTCAATTTACAATAATCTTTTATTAATTTCTGATGATCATTGACAAATTTACGTTTAATCTATTTACTTTCACGATAAATACAATCCAATTTACACAAGTGATGTGAAAATTATGTTCAAAATACATAGGAAGTCGAATTCTTAATAATAAAAGTCGACATTCTATAAATAAATTAAGAATAGCATGCTTAAAAAATTTGGGAATTCAACTGCCCGAAAATATCAATCGACTTCCCATATGCATTCTGGAAACAGAATGCTTCTGGCTATTTAGCAGTCGACTGCCTTACGCATTCTAACGTTCTGCAGTAAATTTTCTCTTAGGAAGTCGACTGCTTCAATTGAGCAGTCGACTTCCCCGATAAATTTTTTTATCGAAACACTTATAAAACTAGGCAGTCAACTGCCTGAAAACATGTCAAGAATTAAAAATCTTACTAGTAAAAAATATAATGATTCCTTGGTCGCTTGGGAGGACTTTCTTTGTAAATCATTGGTTCTTTGCACTTTTCATCGCAATTTCCATCGTTTATGCAATTCTCTTCCACAAACTTACCCATTGTTAAAAATATAAGAGGGGAATAAATAAGAACAACTATTTGATTGAGGTTAGGCTTAAAGTTTAGGATTTATAAAATATTGAGACAGCTACAAACTGGATTAAAGGTGAAATAGACAAAAATTGAAATAAAGGGGTTTATGATTTGGGAATTAGGGTTTATGATTTAGGAATTAGGATTTAAAAATAATAAAAAGGTTTATATAAGAAGAAGAATAGTACTACAATTATAACAAGGGTATATTAGTAATATAATAGTATAATTTTAATAATATTTAATAAATAATGTTAATTTTAATAATTGGTTTAGCAGGTTACCAGGTTAAAGAGTTTTTTAATTTTTAAAATTTCATCAACGGTTTATATTAGATTTGACTAATCCAATGGTTCTAATTCAATAACCTTAAAATAAGGTCAATTTTTATGACCTTACTGTAGAATTTGCCGTCTGATAAGTGATATCAGTACTTTCTCCAGCGGTGTTTAGGGCTTCAAAGTTTGTCACGTGCCAAGCCAATAATACAAGTAAAACAGATTCATTACATCCATGATATAATCTATTTGGGTCAAGCTAAAATTAGTGATCAAAATGGAAATTCCCTAAAGTTTAATGATGATTGGTGTAATTTATTCAAAAAGTTTTACACACTAAATGCTGTAATAGAATATCTCTAAATATAATGAGCTTTTGATTGTATATAGACAAATTATCCTTTTTAATTTTTTTGAATTTTCAAAAGTGCCATCTAATACTATTTTATCGAACCGGTTGCCTTCACAGGAACACCAAACATAAGCGGTCCGTAGATCACACATAAAGTCAAGATATTCTAACTGGTGCTCATGACTCGAGTATTCTCTTGCATAAACGATGAGCTGTGATCCGACTTTTATGAAACTATGCTTTTAACTATGGTTACTTATTTGAATAATTATTGGTACAACAGCTTTTATATTGTGGATCAATGATCTGTTTAACAATTTTATAAATATTTTTTAGTAAAAACCTTAAAGATCAATATTGAATTTAAAAAAAAAAATCACTAAATTTAATATTTATATTTGATGTATTGACTGTATAGATATTGTTCACACTTAATGAATATAAACTCTAAGCTTAATTATACTCTATCATAAATATTAAAAAAATAATTATATCATACACTCTCAATAAATGTTTTAGATTATACAAAACTCTCGATAAATGTTTTTAGTGTATATTAAAAAAATAAATGTGATATTTTGTGATTCTGGAATTAAAAATCTCCAAGTGAATAAAAACTAATCCAATTATAATTAAAAAAACATAGTTTCTAATTTGAAAGTTCACTAACTTTTTCCTTTTGTTTTTTTTCTTTTTAATTTTTTTGCTGAATGAAGTTTATTGTATTTGATACGTTTTTCTGAATACTTAAAAAATAATGGTGGCCATATCAGTAAAAGTTTTGGGGTTTACTAGTTAAATTTTCTTGACAGCTTCGAAGTTAGGTCTGCTTGGCGGGTTAAGAATGAAGAGCAGTGCCCAACGGTAAATCTCTTATTGGGTTGAATATCAGATAGGTATTTTTAAGGCCTTTTAGAAACGACGACGAAGAACCTCTGTCGAAAGCCACGTGCTTGAATGTCAAATAGGTATTTTTAAGGCCTTTCAGAAAAAAATTAATGCAAAACAAGAGTACATGATGAGTTTTGATCTGTATTTTTCCAAACGGATGAGTCATTAATAAATGTCAGCAATGTTTCAATCAAAAAAAAAATGTCAGCAATGTTGGTAACCGTCGTTGTAGAAAAACTTATTAATGTCAGTAATGTTGGTAGGAAAACAAGTGGTGCAGATTTGTCCATCACTTCTTTCTGTTACTTATAATGCTTCGATCAACGAAAAACTCGTAGACAGGCAGAAACATCTATCTCAGTTTGGTCCTCTTTCCAAAGGCAGATCTACAACAAGGTATTATTTCTCTTTTCCTTTATATTTTCGTTTTTTTCCTTTATTTTCTCTTTCTAGTTTGCTTCTTTTTGTGGGAATTTCTTCTTTTTTTTATTATGTAAATAAAGAATTCTGGATTCTAAAAAATTAAATTTTTAACTTTTTTGATTTATAAAATTTTCACAATCCATTTCGAACACAAATCGGCTGAATCTTATTTTGTTTGATCTAATAATCATGGATAGGATAGAATAGAATACAAATAATCTTTTTTTTTTTACTTTTTATGGAAATTAGGTGTTCGAATCCATACCGATTTAAATTTACTTTGACACCTAGTTCTATGCGAGAAACTCTATATATGGCTTGTAAATTGCTCTTTATATTCTAATTTTTAAAAATTATAATAAAATATTTTTATTTTTAATATAATTTAAATTACATAATTTTTTTCTTGTTTGAAAATTTCACTATCAAACTTTCATGTCGGTCTTCGGTGATAGCTCACCAACGACTATTATCTGTAAAACATACCAAAATATTCCTTTTTGACATCTTTTTTTTTGTAATTAATTTTTCATAAAAGTACATAAAAAGTTCTAGATTTAATGTCAAAATGCATGGTCTTTTTCTTCAAATCTACTGAGTTTTGGGTGTTTTTAAAAGAAACTAAGGCTAAAAATAAAAAGAGGAGGAAAAAAATTTGGTATATTTTTTGAAGCAAATCATCAGCAGCCGCACTCCAGTTGCGGTTTGCTTCCAAGATTATACCAAAATTTTTTTTCTCTTATGCTCTTTGTATTTCTGACCTTCATTTATTTCAAAAACGTCTAAAATGCAGTAGATCTGAAAAAATTGTGCACTTTAACATTAGATCTAGATTTTTTTGTGTACTTTTATGAAAAATTAATTACATGGAAAGGAAGAATATATCAAAGAGAACATTTTGATATTTTTTTTTTGAGACAAATTGTCACCGGCTATGGTGATCGACGGCCTATGTGAAAGGCATATGGGGATTCTTTCACGTCGGTGGTTGGATTCGGAAAGAATAAAGAAAGGATATTTAAGTAATTTAAATTATATTAAAAATAAAAATATTTTATTATTTATTTTTTAAAACAATGGATATAAAGAGTCATTTTTAGGCTCTACATTAGAGGAGACAAAAGTTTGTTCGAGCTTGAAAACTTGTTTGATTTCATTAGAAACCGAATCCAAATCAATCCGAATTGATAAAAAAAGGTCAAAGGTCCAAATCCAAAAAAATCCGAACTCAAAAAAATCTGAACTTTGATATAACCTGAGCCTGATACAACCGGAAATCAAAATTGATCCGATCTGAATCCCATAAAAAACCGAATTTATAACCTGAAAAACTTTGAATTATAATTATATGATTATTATTTAAAAATAAACAAATAATTGATACACTTTTTTAATTATAAAATTAAATTGTGAATAAAAATAATTATTTCTAATAGTAAAGTGTAATTTTTTTTTAGTAGTACACTCATTCAAAGTTACAATCATAATCAGAATATTACATTTCATGAACCGGTAACTTGATAAATTGATAAATACAAATAATAATAACCAACTAAACAAATAACAAATACACACATAATTGTTAAATCACATAACATTTGGGTGAAATTATCAAAATACCCATAAGTGTTAAATTACGTAAATTTCTTCTTTTACGCCTGATTAATTCCATTAATCCACATGGCTTAAAAATTTATTTCATGGGAAGTTGTTTTATCATTGATAGTTGGTCAAAAGTTACCTCGGTTTGATTGTTATTCAAGAAAGTTCTATTGACTTATGGATTTAATTGTCATTTTTAATTTGTTTGCACGTTTTTTAAAATATATATAAATGAATGAGTTTAAGGTGTAGACTCTTACTATCATTATATTTGACTCTAATTAATGTGTCCACCAAGTTTTACCTTCATCCGAACTCAAGAATTCCAGTGGGGCCCACCATCCGGTTTACTTTCATACCTACAACATAAAAATCATTTAAATAGGTATGAGATATCTAATTTTTTTAACTTTACAAATGATGAATTAATAGTGATAAGGAATGTGGATCTCACATTTTTAATAAAATAAAAAAAAATTAAAACCAAGGTTGTGAAGGTAATTTTACCTCTCACCCTTTTTTGTTTTATTTGTGGGATTTCAAATGGGTTCTACATCAATAAAAATTTAGGTCATTTTTGTTTATTTTCTTTACGAATTATTATCTAATATACTGTCAGTGAAATTATTAGACATCAAAAGTAGGATTAAGATGCTCACATATCCTACTTTATTTATTTATTTATTTATTTAATATTTCTTAAAGGATGTGTGTTGCCATTTTAACTCTACTTGTAGACTTTAAAAGCTACACTACACGAATAATAATCCTTTTCTTTATTCTCTTTTCTTTCCTAGTTTTTCTTCCTTATAGAAATGTGTATGATTTTAATTTTCAAAAATAAAAATAATCCTAAAGTCTAGGGTTTTTGAGTTTGATTGATGTCTCAGCTTGTGTAATAGCTTATATGACAACCACATTTTTTTTTTTCACTTGGTTTATTGAAATATGTTAGGGTGATCAAATTTGAAAGAGTTAGCAAATTTCAGTGATGTACTTGGGTCAAGCTGAATTTAGTGATCAAAATGGGAATTTCGTGAAAGTCTAATGATCACCGGTGAAATTTATTCAAAAAGTTTTACACACTTATTGCTGTAAAAGACATTTTCTAACTGTAATGAGCTTGTGATTATATATAGACAAATTATCTTTTAAAGTTTATGATTCTTCAGAAGTGCCATCTAGAGTTTTGGATGGGCGGAAAAGTGCTAATACTCTTTAATAATTTGTTTTTGATAGAAGCCCTAGAGATAAACATTGAATGTAGAAAGAAAAGAAAAGTGATTAAATTTAAAGTTTATATTTGACATATCGCATGTATAAATAGTATGCACGGTTAAATATAAATTTTAATTTTAATTATTATTATATCATAAATCAACTAATATTATAAAAGTAATTGTAGCATACTATGTCAATAAACATTTTAAACTCCACAAAAGGGACACATACTTTTAGTGTATATTAAAAACATAAAAAGATAACAAAAAAATAAAATACATAATAAATTTTTAATTTTGAAATTAAAAATTTTTACTGTATAAAAATTTATCGAATTATAATTTTTTTAAAAAAAAATTTGTTTCCTTGAAAGTTCACTAACTTTTTCCTTTTGTTATTTTTTTTAAAAATTTTAGGCTGAATGAAGTTTATTGTCTTTGATTCGTTTTTCTGAATTCTTTAAAAATAATGGTGACCATAGCAGTGAAAGTTCAGGGGTTTAATAGTTAGAAACCTCCCTCGCCTCAAGATGTTCAAGGAATTTTGATTGACTTTTTTGAATTCTATCGTCGGATAAATTAAGTTTTTTCTAAAAATATTAATTTTTTCTAAGATTGGCTTTAATTTTGACTCCATATTAATTTCTATATTTCTAAATCTTATCATACCTTATTCTTGTGAGACCCGATTTTATTTCACTGGACATCATAATTTTTGCAAATCCTTGATAGTGGAAATAAATTATTGAGTGAAATTAAATAAATATTGAATGTGAATTTTCACTTTGGATTTTGGAATTATAGGATTTATGATTTATAATATGGTGTATATGAGGTGAAATAAATATTAAAGGATAAAATTAAGATATGGAGATAAACAAAGAAACAAAGCTGAAAACTTGAAATTTAAAGGAAATTGTGATGGCATAAAATACAAATAAAAAAAATATTTGAAGGAAAGGAAAATTATTTATTGTACATGTGATTAATTTTGATTGGGTAAAATATACAAAAGAGATGAAAAACAAAGTCCAAACCATGAAGCAAAAACTGGACTGTACGCCACCTTCCTTGCCATTGGGATGCACGTTGAAGTTATGTAAAGTAAATGAAAATACAATTTTTATTATGATATAAAATGTGAATAAATGACGATTAAATGGAAGAGATTTTATCAATTGAAAAGTGATTAATTCCTATTGATTGAAGCCTTCAAAAAGAAGAGTGAAATAAGTGCAAAAAAGGTGCAGCTAAAGCGAACATTCACGTCACTTCTTGCTGCTGTTGGGTTACATGGTTAACCCATTTGAGAAGCAAACTTTTATTGCATAAAATATAATATATATTACTTAAGGGAAGAGAAAATTTAATGTTTAGCGGTTGATCAATTTTCTTGGCTGAAGGATAAAACAAGGACAGCAAAAAAAATCAAAAATAGGTGGAGAAAGTGAGCTCCACGCCGTTCTTTGTTGGCTGCAGCTTTTCTACAAGTTTTAAATACACAAAAAAGACAAGGAAAGCATGAGGAAAAGGGCAGGTGAATGGTGTCAACGTTTTATGGGTTAATAAGGATAAAAAGGAGACTAAAGGAACCAAACTTCAGCCAATTTCTTCTCCTCTACCCGAGGCTATTCTGCTGCTCCACGATTTATTGTTTTGCAGTTCATTCTTGTTCTGTTTTAAGTCCGTTCTTCCAAGAATATTCAGCGAAATTACACCCTTCTGTCCTCTTAATGTTTAGTCTTTCTCCATAGACCCTTCCTCCATCTTAAGGCTATCCAAGAAACAAGAAAGGAAGGGGCTGACGTGAAGGGAAAATCACACAGAATTGAAACGTGTGGTTCGGTTAAGGTAAGGAAATATTAAATTCTAGTATTTTAACTTAATCTAAAGTTGTGTTTTAGTCTACTCCAAGGTGTATAAGAAGGCTATTAAGTTAGTTTGCTATAATTTTGGCTAGATAAAATTTAGCCATGAAAGAAAGGTTCGGTTGGCATGAGAAAGTAGAAGTGCTTTATGGTTTCATGCAAAGAAATAATAGAAACTGATCAAGTTAGTGAGGATTTAAAGTTGGAAACCATAAATTTTGGTAAAATATTGAAAATAAAAAAATAGGCCATTTTATGGGTTTCGGTGGAATAGGTGAGCTCATGGAAGACAGGCACTTCTTGAATGAAAATGATATGAAATAATAGTTTAAGATGAGATATGAATGATAGTAGAGTTAGATTTAAAAATGGAAGCAAAGTCAAGAAATTGGCCAAATGGAGGTTTTGGCCATAACACTATTGGCCATGATACCATACTGAATTTTATGGTTTGAGATTAGAAAATGACTATAGAAATTGAAAGAGGAAGATCGGTGAAATCGGAACCGAAAAAGAAGCTAAAACGAGCAAGTTTAGTTTTAACACCAGTTAATTTATACTGGATGTACACATGTTATAATTTTAGTGGCTGCATTTTATGAAAGTTAGTGGCTTAAAAATTAAAGGAAAAATATTAATAATTTTTGATAAAATTATTTTGCAGCCGGGAATTATGAATTTCGGTAAACGTAACCGGAGAGCTCGATTTCGTAAGACAGGTAAGGGAGTAGTATGTGAAGTGAAATGCATGTCCTGTGGAGTAAAATGTTATAAAAATATTGAGAAAAGGATTTGGTTTGAGACATGCATTAGTTTGATAAACTGTTTTGAATTTGAGTGAGTCAAAGATAGGCGACCCCTTTGATATAATTCTGGGAGAGCCAACAGTGGGCGATCCCTTGTTTTTTTTAAAGAAAAATATTTTGTGGGCGACTCCCCAGTTCAGCTCAGTGTGAGAGCCATAGTGTGCGATGTTAATTCGCCACATGGGCGAATAAAAACAGGCGAGCTCAATCCACTGCGATGGGCGAGCTGGTAAGGGGCGAACCGATTTAACTTGTGTTTTTCTCACACAAAAAATGGTGAAATTACTGGCTGTTTTCACTGTGTTTTGTAAACAGAAAATATAATACCTTTTTGGAAAACAATTATTTTAAAGAAATAATGAAATATGTGAAATATTCCTGAAGGGTTTTTTATAAAATATAAATTGATTTTTGAGACTTTAAGCCACGAGTTTCATGCGTTACTATTCACGTGGCTGATTAGTGCCATAGATCTAGCTGTGTTCCAGTGAGGACACGAATTGGAGTTTTGGCCTAAGAGCACACTCCGAGAAAGTCGTGAGGGGCGATGGCCTACGGGTGTACCCCAAAGCGGACGACTTGTGTTCCTGTGGGAACGATGATAGCATGATTTAATTGTAGGGTGATGCCTAGTCTCAACTTACTGATTTCTCTTTACTGAGAGGATTTACTGAATCCTGTTTACTGTTTACTACATTATATTGTAAACTGTTTAGCCAGTGATTTGAATATTAAAGACTGTTCACTATATCCACTGTTTTCCTACTGGGTATGCTGTTAGGGAAAATAAACATTTTGTGGTATATAGTTTTAGTTTTATAAAGCAACATACAACTCCTTTACTGAGCACGTTGTCGCTCACCCCCTTATTTTCACTCCACAGGTTATTGATTTGGATTAAAAGGTTTACCTTCCAAAGTTATCGGCTGCTAGAGTCAGCAGATATACAATATCGAAGGTACATAATATTCTTTTATATATTCAGTAAAATTGTACAGTACTACTTTGAGTGAAAAGGGAATGTAGGTGATCTCAAAATTTATGAGGTATTCATATTTCTATTTTGGTACTGAAATGAAAGTACCATTTATTTCTTAATGGGTTAATAGAATGTTAAGCATCACAGACAGCCCAATCGGCAAAATATGTGATTTACTGTGGATTCGGGATATTACAATTCTTATCTGTATATTTTATTTATTTATTTATTTAAGAAATAAACATGAATAATCATTGGTTGAAGATTTTCTTAAAAAGCATCTAATCAATTTGGCTTGGCCTAAAAAAAATCTTTTTGCCTAAAAATTTTCAAGAAGCCTTATTTTCACTCCACAGGTTATTGATTTGGATTAAAAGGTTTACCTTCCAAAGTTATCGGCTGCTAGAGTCAGCAGATATACAATATCGAAGGTACATAATATTCTTTTATATATTCAGTAAAATTGTACAGTACTACTTTGAGTGAAAAGGGAATGTAGGTGATCTCAAAATTTATGAGGTATTCATATTTCTATTTTGGTACTGAAATGAAAGTACCATTTATTTCTTAAAGGGTTAATAGAATGTTAAGCATCACAGACAGCCCAATCGGCAAAATATGTGATTTACTGTGGATTCGGGATATTACAATTCTTATCTGTATATTTTATTTATTTATTTATTTAAGAAATAAACATGAATAATCATTGGTTGAAGATTTTCTTAAAAAGCATCTAATCAATTTGGCTTGGCCTAAAAAAAATCTTTTTGCCTAAAAATTTTCAAGAAGCCTCAATTGATTTTCTTAAAATTTCATCATTGGCATAATTCACATTTATCACTATGTTATTTAATCTTATTAATTACGTAGTATCTTCACTCTAAGCTATCTCACTTTATTTATTTAATCTCTACGTAATTTATATTCTCTTATTTATATTTATTTATCTATATTTATTCATATTTAATTTACTTAGAAGAAACATGGATTATAATTTATTGACAATTTTTTCAAAAGTATTCCCTCAATTTGGCTCAACTTAAGAAAGAATTTTCTCACTTGGACATTTTTAAAATGTCTCAATTGACTTTCTCAAGATGTCATCCTCGGTATAATCCATATTTATCTTTTTAACTTTTTAAATTATCCTTTTAAGCGATCTTTTTTTTATTCTTATTTTATATTTTGAATTTTTTTTATTTTTCTATTAATTTACATTTTATTTTTAAATTCTAACTTAATTCATATATTTTTATTCATATCTTATACTGGCCCTACGAATGAATAAACTCTCAAGACAATTAAACATGACCCATCAAATTAATGAATAAATCACCAAGACAAATAAACATAGATTATTAAACAAAATCAAATTAATTATCCTTATTAATCAAACCAATTAAGCTTAAGTTACATTATACAAATTAATTATGTATAAAAGAAGACATTAAGGACTAAGCCCATTTATAACTTATAAAACTTTAAAATAATTTGACTAAGCCCACTAAACCCGCCCAGTTAGAATCGAATTGAACCCTAAATCAGATCGAATCCAAAAATAACCGAATCTGAAAATACTCAAAACCAAAATTCTCGAACTCGAAAAAATCCGAATATGAAAAAAATCGAACCCAAAAAAACCCGAACCCAAAATGGCCTGAGCTCAAAATAAACCGAACCCGAAGACAACTAGGATCGAACTTGCCTGAACCGGCCTGTTTGTCATCTCTACTCTACATTGAATTTCTCTTTCTATGCACTTAATTATTGTATTTTTTATTAGAAACGATACATTACAAGAAAGATTGCAATCATAATTAAGAATTATATTTATAAATCACTTAAATCAACCAAACAAAATAGTATATAACTAGACATACAACTCGTACACTGTGAAACTTAAACCTGATATCTATTTACCTCTTTAAGGTCCCAAGGTTTTCTCCTTAACACTAAAGCTAAGATCTAATTGGCACATATTTTATATTTCAAATGATTGTATTGTTTTTTTTTTTAAATGATCTACTTACATAAGTATAAAACTAATTTAATTTTAAATTGGTTACTAAGTGCTTCAATATTATTATATTTGTCATAACGTATTAAGTTTTAAGAAACCTAATAGCTAGACACTAAAACTACCATTCAAATCTAGGTGTAATTGGTCACCTATTTGAACTAAAGATAAGACTTGATTTACGTTCAAAGAAATTAGGGCTCGAGGGTATGGTTACGTGTAGGGAAGGATTAGCACCCATACAATGCCCATCCTAAAATGGTACCAACTAGCTTTAGGTTATCTTTGCAATTTGCATTGTGTTTATATTAATTCTGATATGATTATATATTGAGAATATTTCTAAGATTTTTCCATCAATTTAGCTCCAACCTTAAAATCCTCCCCTACCTCAAGATGTTCAAGGAGTCTTGACTTTCTTGAATTCCATCGTTAGATAAATTAAGCGTTTTTCGAAAATCTTATTTTTTTCTAAAATTGGTTCTAATTTTGACTCCATATTAATTTCTATATTTTCTAAATCTTATCTTACCTTATGCTTATCTATATATTTTATTTATTTATTTAGAAAATAAACATGAATTATGGTTTGTTGAAGATTTTGTTAAAAGCATCCAATCAATTTTGCTCAGCCTAAAAGAAATCTTCTCACTTATAAATTTTCAAGGAGTCTCAATTGACTTTCTTAAAATTTCATCATTGACATAATTCACATTTATCTCTATGTTATTTAATCTTATTAATTACCTAGTATCTACAATCTAAGCTATTTCACTTTATTTATTTAATCTTTACCTAATTTATATTCTCTTGTTTATATTTATTAATCTATATTTATTTATAATTTATTCATATTTAATTTGCTAAGAATAAACATGAATTATAATTTATTGACAAATCTTTCAAAAGTATTCCATCAATTTGGCTCAACTTAAAAAAGAATTTTTTCACCTAGACATATTTAAGATATCTCAATTGACTTTCTTAAAATGTCATCATCAGTATAAATCATATTTATCTTTTTAACTTTTTAAATTATCCTTTTTCAACTATCTTTTTTATTCTTATTTTATATTTTTTATTAATTTACATTTTTTTTTAAATCCTCACTGAATTCATATATTTTTATTCCTTTCTTATACTGGCCCTACGAATGAATTAAATATCAAAACAATTAAACATGGATCATCAAATTAATGAATAAATCACCAAGACAAATAAACATGAATTATTAAACAAAATCAAATTAATTATCCTTATTAATCAAACCAATTAAGCTTACGTTACATTATACAAATTAAATATATATAAAAGAAAACATTAAGGAAACATTAATAACATAAAAGAACAAAATATTATAGAATATTTAATCAAGTTCTTACCAACAGCGAGTTGAAGAAATATTAAACTAGAAGATTCCTTGCACAGATTAAAGAAAATTTAAAAGGAAATATTGATGACTAAGCAAATCACTTACCTTCGACTAGTTGAATCCTTCCAAGGGGCTTCAACCGGTTGCAAGTTACCTTGGCTTCCTTCTCGCCTTCACCACACTCCTCTGTTTAACTTTCTCTTCTTAAATTTCTTTCTTCTTTCTCGGCTTTCATTCAGAGCTCTTTCTTTCTCGCAACTCACTCTTCTTTGCTACAAGCTTTCAGTCCAACTCCACTTTACCTCTTCCTTTCGGATCTGCTTCAAAGTCCTTCTTCAAGGTTCGGCTACTGCACTAATTTGCTTCGACACCAGTTTTCATGATCAAGTGTGCTGCCAGCGGTACAGTGCAATGATGGAGGAGGTAGCGGTAGAGGGGTGATAGTGTAAGAATGCCGTTCGAGTAGTGCCCTCTCCCTCTTCTTTTTATTTTAATTTTTTTAATCCCCTCTGATTCCATTCTTGTCTTGTTTATAAATTAAATTAAATTTCAATCAATGAGAAGATTGCATCCAATACACCCATTACTCTCTTAATTAACTTTCTATTTTCTTCAAAATTTTGATATCTTTTTCAAAAGATTCAAACAAACATTCAATGTTCGAGATTTCATTCTGAAACCAAATTCCACCTTAATCTCATTTTTAATTTTCATGATTTTTTTATTGACTTTCAATATTTCTCCAAAGTTAATTTCCAAATCCAAATTTTCATTCCTTTTCAAAATTCATATTTAAAGCCTAGTCAACACTTTAAGACCAAATATATCTCTATATATAATATAATTTGAGATCTAATATTTTAAAAGCTAAATTTAACACTCGAAATCAAATTTTTAAATGCAATCTCAAGAATTAATATTAAATTGAAATTAGATCTTATCAAAAATGTGTCCAGATAAAAATGATGTCTACAATATTGAGTAAATATATATTTATTGCATGATGAAATGTTAAAATTGAGTAACCAAAAATGTGTCTTAGGACAATTAGTTAAGGGTGACTTGACACTTGAGGAAGTCAAGGGTTCGAGTCACTCCAGACGTGAATTGGAGCAGTGGCCTTTCGAGGTGCACTCCGACAAAGTCGTGAGAGGCGGTGGCCCAAAGTGGTACACCCCAAAGTGAACAATACGGTTGAGTGACCCGCTTGGGGTGGTGGCCTGAGTCAAGGAACTGCAGGTGCACCCCGAGGCGTCACAATAAAATGCTAGGACAATTGGTTAGGAGTAACTTGACACTTGAGGAAGTCAAGGGTTCGAGTCGCTCTGGATGCGAATTGGAGCGGTAGCCCTTAATGGGTGTACTCTAATAAAATCATGAGGGGCGGTAGCCCAAAATAGTGCACCCCAAAGCGGACAATACGGTTGAGTGATCCTCCTGGGGCGGTGGCCTAGGTCGAGGACCTGCGGGTGCACCTCAAGGTTTCACAATATATATATATATATATATATATATATATATATATATATATATATATATATAATGATTTTCAGTAGATTTAGGGATGTAGAATCACTACCCAAACAAATAGAGGCCAGTGGAGAGGAAAGGAAGGAGGAAGAACCACCTATATTTCTATTATTCAATATCTAATAGGTTTTCTTTTTGTATAAAATTTTAATAGGATTTAATATATATATATATATATAAGAAAATATTTATATATGATGTACTGACAGTATGTAATTTTTATACACTGTCAATGCAACAAAGCTTGACATCTCATCAAAATCCCTTATTAGCAAATTGAAAAAAAATTATTTGTATTTATTTTTAAGGGCTTGATTTTTTTTAATTTACATATTGATGAGATGTCAACTTCTAATACATTGATAGTGTATAAAAACTATACATTATGAGTGCATCATATAAAACCCAAAAAGAAAAGGATTATTGTCGAATATCTTGTCAGTGGAGTTTATAAACTCTATAAGCAAGATTAAAATGATAACACATACTTTTAGGAAAAATTAACATAGTTGCTAGGGGTATTCATTCAGGTAATTTGATAATTTCGAATCGAATTAATCAAATTATATTATTTTAATTTCATTAACCAAACTAAACTTTTGAATATAAAAAATTTTTCTGATCATTAATTTGGTTAATTTTGGTGTTAATCAAATAATATAATAAATTTTTAAATTTAATTTAATTTTTAATTTTTAATTTCTTATCTTTGAAATAAATTAATTAAAATCGTCCAACAAAATATTTAAATACCAAAGTATTAGGTTAAAAACTCTAACAACATTAAACGTAAAATATCATTCAAACTTCAAATATTAAACATATATTTGGGTTTTGTTTATGAATAATTATCTAATACACTGTTAGTGGAGTTTTTTTACTCCACAAATAAAGTTAAGATGATTTCACATGTCCTATTTTAATTATTTTTTATTTTTATAATATTTTTAAAGGACATGTGTAATTATCCTAATCTCGCTTATGGACTCAAAAAACTCTACTGACGATGCATTGGAAATTAATCCTTTATATATTTATAGTTTAATTTTTATATTTCAGTTAATTCAGTTTTTGAACCGAATTAACCAAAAATCGAAATTATTAAAAAATTATTTTTGCTAATCAATCAAATTAATTCGGTGAAAGATCGATTAACCAAATTAAATCAATTCAGTCAATTAATTTGTTAAAACTGAAATATGAACACTTCTAAAGGGTGCTACTTATTATTGCTAGTTTGGATAGGAGGTGAGATTGGTTCTGGTGAGATTAAAAATGAAAAAAATGATAATTAAAGATATATGCTTTTTAATAAAATAATAAAAAAATTAAAACCAAGGTTGTGAAGGTAATTTTACCTCTAACCCTCTTTTGTTTTGTTTGTGGGATTTTAAATGGGTTTTACATCAATAAAATTTTAGGTCATTTTTATTTATTTTCTTTACGGATTATTATATAATGTACTGTAACGTACTTGGAAGCTACGTATTTGGGCTTATATTAACCTATCCTAATAAGTTTGTCAAGGTGTAGTGTAGGTTTCTAAACAAGTAGTGTCTCTATTTGTACTCTAGTTTAAGACGAGTTGTCTAAGATTCCACTTAATTACCTCGTGATTTGTGCCAACTCCATAAAATCAAGGATTATGGTTCTCTACATGTCTATTACTCATCTTTAAACTATATCAGAGTATGGTATCAATCCAATAAACATCATGCAACAACTCTAATAATATTTAATATTTTACATCCCCAAGTAATATCATCATATTTTACACTACCGTTCCCAATTATTTTACCTCCCAACATCCATACTATGTGTACATAAAACATGTCTGGAATATAAACAGATATACACATAAGAGGATATACCTCACACAAAATAAAAATTGGCTCTGGAAACTTGTGGAATGGTCGAGTCAATGTACCTAGTCCGAGCCCTAACGAAAGTAATTTGTGTGGAAGAATTTGGGGGAATGAGCTAATTGCCCAATAAGGAATATATACAAAGGAGAGCTAGGATCATATTGAATTAATATGCATGTATAAATGTGCATAAATCAAATGCATTAAAATCAGTGTTTTAATGCAGTGTTAAGGAACATTTAACTTACATTATAACTATATTTTAAATAAAGCATAAAATCTTTATGCAATCATTTAGTAAATCACCAGATCAATGGTCTCAAAATGATATCATGCTGAGATCCCATATGAAAATATATTTATATCAATATGATATAACGAGACAAAGTAATTATCCCTAATTTAGATGACAATTAACAATATATCTTAAGTAAGACATCCCATGGTAGCTAAGCATATGGTCAATTACCCTTTTTAGGGTACTATCTATGATCGTAGATCTTTCAGTACCATTGATCACTGGCCTTGGTGCAACATATCATGATAAACAATTTCTCCATCACAATACCATCCTTGAAATCACCCACCTCCTAAGACCAAAATGCCATGTTGGGAACCTTATGTCTCAAAACAATTTATCATATATGACAGCCTTAGAAATATTTTTCATTTGATCAAACATTGAAAACTCTGGAATGCATGATCATAATTAAAAAACAACATGCTTGCAAAGATATTATCCTCATCAAGTGTGATAATTTATTCACAACATGGCTGTCAAAATATATTTCATTTCATATCATAATAAAAGAATAATGCATTATTTTTACTTAATGCATATTCTTGAAATTAAGGATCTCAATTATAAAAAAAAATATTTATGTATGCTATGTAGAGGGATTAAAATGCATGCTTAGCATGACTTATTTTTACTATTATGCACACTTAGGACAATATCCCATCTTGTGCCTAATGTGATCTCACAGCTTATTTTCTTATTAGAAATATTATAAATGAAATTATATATATACATATCATTTTCTTTCATTTAATCTATCTTAATTCACTCTTTTCATGCCATGAATATAATTTAACTACATGGCAACATTAACTATTATAAATTTCTTCTCATGGCCTATTTCCCTAAAAATTCACAATTAAATTTATTTAATACTCAATCAACCTACTATATATATATAAATATATATATATATATATATATATATATTTCATCATGAATTCTTAATATCCATCATATTACTAATTTTTCTTTTTGGCTCATAATTTCCTCACTACTAAGTGTATGTTCCTAAATGCCACCACTCATCTTAAGGTATCTAGCTCATCATTCTAGCATGTATATCTATCAATATGGCACTAAACAACATTTGCTTAAATCCCTTACCTCAATGTTCAAATGCCAAGCTCAATATCCACTTTTGGCCAATTGCTCACCACCTCAAATCTTGTGCTTTTTTACATTTAAATTCGTGCACAACTTGCTTACACTTTGTATGACTATAAAACCTTATAGATCTAATTAAATTAAATTCATCCACTAGGGTTCCTCATAAGGGCAGTAGCTAATCAACCTCTTAACATCCTTATTTTATCATATTTGTATTAATTTTACACTTAAACACTTTAAAACAATCCCATAGACTAAAATCAAACCAAAGAGAATTTGTTTACCCTTTTGAACCCTTTTCTTGCACAATTTTTCTCCTCAATTTCCAGCCATTTTTTCTGCACTTTCAAACCAAAATTACACTCATATATCATCCTTCTAACATATATAATTTTCTTAGAATTAAAAGAAATGAATTGATCCTTCATACCCTTATAAAACCGAACCTTGCTCTATTTCCCCTGTTTTGCTCTGCTGTTGTTGCTGCTGTTTGCTTCTGTTTGCAGTAGCTATTCAAGTGATTGGGGGCTGAAATTTGGTGTATATGAAGGTTATTATATGAGGCTTAAATCTGGAAATTATCCTCTCCTGATTCCTTTTTCTTCCCTCTCTTTTCTTCCTCTCTTTCACACAGTTTCCCTTGCTGAAATTCTGTTCTGCCGTGAGCTTTTCCCTTCCTTAATAAATATTTTCAGCTCACTTCTTTTACCAATAAAATGTGAGTTGGTAGGCTGACTATATCTACATGTATCCCTATATTTTTAATTAATTTTCCATACCATTTTCATGGCTTAATTGTGAACATAAGACCCCAAGGTCTTGAAGACGGGTTTCAATCTTTGTAGGAAAGATATGCCGGTGATATGGGTAAAGTTTAAGTATGAGAGACTTCCTGATTTTTGCTACCACTGTGGAAGAATGGGTCACATGCAAAGAGATTGCTACTATCGACAAGATGGAACCAAAAAAAATTTGTTTGGTCATTGGCTGCGTGCAGGGAGTCCAGCGAGATGGAATAGTGGCCATATAGTGGATTTCTACAAGAGGAAGGGGGTGGAAAGTTCAGAGAAGGTGGTGCGTATGAAGCAAATTGAAGCTAAGAGTGTGGAAGTGGTTTCTGTGAACAAAGCTAGTCCATCTGGGGAACATTCGAATTGTGACAAGTCCAATCAAGTAGAAATCAGTTCTGGGACAGAGCAACAAGTACTTGCCTCGAGCAGGATAATTTCCTCGGATAGCATCAATATATTGGAAAGTGGTATTTTCTCAGCAAACAAGGAAAGCCAATCAGAAATTAAGCAGCCAAAAGGACAGGAGCCTGGAATTGAAGATATTACAGAAGACATACTCAGTTATGGGCCCGAAGAAAAGCAAAAGAAAGCCCAAGGCAGCAAAAGAGGGAGAGAGGATGAAGAAGAAGAGCCGGACAAAAGACAAAGGTTATGTTTAAAGGCCCAAATTCACAAATGGGTTTATGAAGCACAACCAGGGGCTTGGGAGCTGATGCCAATCGGGCTAGCCTAAGATGAAAATATTTCAACAAGGTGTTTGGGTATATTGAGATGCAAGGCAGATCGAGAATGATAGAAAGCTGGGAGTTTTGTCTTAAGGGCAGAAGTTCGGGTAATAGGCATTTGTTTCAGATTAAAAAGGCTGCAAGGATGAAAATGAAGTTAGAACAAAAACGAATGTCTGAGAAGCTTATGATCTTGCCGAAGGAGGAACAAAGAAGACAGAACCAACGGTACTATGATATACAGAACATTATGCTAGAGGGGAAGCAGTGTGAGAATGGAGATAGTAATACTTCAAGGGTGGTGGTGGCAGACCCAGAACAGCCACACGGTGATCAATGAGCATCATGGCATGGAATTGCCAAGGGCTTGGGCAACCCTCGGCAATTCGAGCTCTACAGGAGCTCATAAGAAAGCATAGCCCTTCCATTATTTTCTTAATGGAAACAAAGCAGAAAAGTTTCAAGCTAGAAAGGATAAGGAATAGATGTGGTTTCTTGCATAGTTTTTATGTTGAGCCGCAAGGAAAATCGGGTGGGTTAGCACTGTGGTGGATTAATGGAATTAACTTGGAGATTCTGTTTCACTCCAAGTTTATCATTGATTTCAAACTTGATTTGCTTAGTGAATCACCGTGGTTTTGCTCGTTTGTTTATGGATGCCCTTATAAGAGAGGGAGATTGGAGGTTTGGGATGTGATTAAAAAGCTGAGACATTCCTCTGAACTGGCCTGGAGCTGTTTTGGAGACTTTAATGCTATATGCTAACAGGAGGATAAAAGAGGCGGGAGACCAATTGATAGGTACTCGGCTAATAAGTTTGTATCTTTTATAAATGAATGCAGATTGATTGATATGAACTTAAATGGGGATGCTTTTACGTGGTCTAATAACAGAATGGGTGAGGCTCAGATTAGGCAACGGCTTGACAGATTTTTACACACACCAGAATGGAGCGAAAATTTCCCTAAGGCTCAAGGAGTGGTTGAGGTTGCATGGGCTTCGGATCACTGCCCACTTGTTGTTAATTTGACCACAATTCAGAAAAGGAGGAGGAAAGATTTTAAGTTTGAGTCCAAATGGCTTGTTAATCAGGAGTGCCCGGATATTATTAAAGGTGCTTGGAATGCTGAATTTGAAGGCTCACGAATGTATCAACTTCAAAAAAAATTATGGTGGACAGGCAAAAGTCTCTGGGAATGGGGAAAGAAAAGATTTGGAGACCCGAAAAAGCAAATCGATAATCTTATCCAAAAACTTGCTGAAATCAGATCTCTGCCAAGCTTAACAGAGTTAAGAGAGGAGGAAAACAGACCCAAGAAAAAGGTTGATCAAAGACTGGAGATGGAGGAGAGATTCTGGTTCCAAAGATCGAGAATTAACTGGATGCGATATGGGGATCATAACACAAGGTTCTTTCACTTAACCACTCTCAATAGAAGGCGCCAAAACTCCATCCTCAGGATTAAAGACTTTAATGGTCAGTGGATCAGGGAGGAAGAGCAAGTTCGAGGTTTTATTGAGAGTCACTTTCAGGAGATGTATAAAGCAGGAATGGTGACGAATATATATGAAGTCCTGGAAGCGGTGCCATGTATGGTCTCTGAAGAGGACAATTGTGAGTTATGCCGTGAAGTTTCAGAAGAGGAGATTCGAAAATCGGTGTTTGAGCTTGGAGCTTACAAGGCGCCCGGACCAGATGGATATCCAGGTATTTTTTATCAAAAGTTTTGGGATGTGGTAGCTTCAGATGTGTGTGGAGCGGTTAAAAGTTTCTTTCAAAGTGGATTCTTGCTTAAGGAATTAAATAGAACAAATATTATTTTAATTCCTAAACAAAGATCACCAGAGGAGATTAGTCAATTTCGTCCAATCAGCCTTTGTAATTTTATTTACAAAGTGATTGCAAAGATCATGGCCAATAGAATGAAGAGGCTGCTTCCAAAGCTGATTTCCCCCTTCCAATCAGCCTTTGTTCCAGGCCGACAAATTCAGGACAATGTCATTGTTGCTCATGAGGTTTTTTATGCTTTGAAGAGACGGAAAAAGGGGAGAAAGGGAGTTATGGCCATTAAATTGGATTTATCCAAAGCTTATGATCGTGTTGAATGGCCTTTCCTGGAAAAGTTACTTTCAAAAATGGGGTTCTGTTCGAATTGGGTTGCAAGGATTATGGAATGTGTTACTACTCCTCAATTTTCTGTTATTATTAATGGGATCAGGGGTACAACTTTTAAACCGCAAAGAGGACTTCGGCAAGGGGATCCCCTATCGCCTTATTTGTTTATTCTTGTTAGAAATGTTTTGTCATGTCTGATTGAAGAAGCAGTTCAACAAAACAAATTGCAAGGCTTTAGAATTAATAGGAGATGTCCGGTTCTTAGCCACCTCCTATTTGCTGATGACTGTCTCATTTTTGCTTCAGCCAACATGCAATGCTGCGAGACAATTTTGGATATTCTGGATAATTTCAAGAAAGCTACAGGCCAGATTGCAAACTTTTCCAAATCAGCGGTTTTCTTCTCTCCAAATTCTTCTTCCTCACTTAAAGCTGTTATCAAAGATAGGCTTGGCTTTCAAATGACGGTTTCAAACAATTCTTATCTGGGGCTGCCAATGTTTTGGGGAAGGAGCAAGAGAGAAACACTCAGATTTATTTTGGAAAAACTTCAAACTAAGACTCAAGCTTGGAAAGGAAAGTTTTTGACACCTGCGGGCAGAGAGGTTCTTCTTAAAGTAGTTGCTGAAGCAGTTCCAGTGTATGCAATGCAATGTTTTAAATTCCCGGTATCATTTTGTAAAGAGCTAAATTCAATTATGAGTAGATTTTGGTGGGGAAAATCATGTGAAGGTGAACCTAATTTTAATTGGCTCAGCTGGAGGAAGCTTTGTACCCCAAAAGCAGTAGGAGGAATGGGATTTCGAGATTTCAAAACCTTTAATCAGGCACTTTTGGCAAAGCAAGTATGGAAATTAATGATGAATCCAGATGCTTTGTGGGCGAAGGTACTAAAAGCGATTTATTTTCCTTTTTCAAATGTGCTTAACGCTAAGAAGGGCATAACCTCCTCTTGGGGCTGGAAAAGTTTAGTTGAAGGAATTGAAGTTTTGAAGATGGGAACTAGATGGAATGTCTGCAACGGAAAGGATATTCTGATTTGGGAAGATAGATGGATTCCAATGCTTGACTCTTTCAAAGTAACCACTCCACATCCTTCACGATCAGAGCCAACACTGGTATCATCTTTGATTGATTTCAATCGTAGATCATGGAAGATTAATTTATTGAAAGATTTGTTTCAGGAGGAAGAAGTTCGAGCCATCTTGTCCATCCCTGTGGGCAATCCCGAGGGTTGTGATTCCATTGTTTGGCACTTTACAAGAGATGGCAGGTATACTGTCAAGTCAGCAGTCAAAGTTTTGCTTAGTAAGGGTAACGACAGGCCTTTATCATGTCCTTCTGTTTTTGAAAGTTTACATATGCTAAATGGTAATGTTTGGAAGAGCATATGGAACTTACCAGTAGAACCAAAAGTTAAAAACTTTGTCTGGAGAGCTTGCCACAATGCTTTAGCTACCAAAGAAAATCTTGCAAGAAGATTGAAGCATCAAAATGTTAATTGTTGTAGGTGCGATGAAGAGAAGGAATCATTGGAACATATCTTATTCTTTTGCCCTTTTGCAAAGGCGGTCTGGGGCTCTTCACAGTTTAATTATTGCCCAGATAAGGTTGGATTTAGTTGTTTCTGGAAATGGTGGAATGATGCTGTGATGTAAATGCCTGAGTTTGGATCTTTTAATCCTAAAGGTCTGATTGCTTATATTTGCTGGAATATCTGGAAAAACCGAAATGCATTGATCTTTGAAGGGAAAGTGGGAAATCCTATTGATGTCTGGAGGATAGCCACAAGGGAGTTCCAAAGCTACCTTGATAGCCAAGAAGAATCTGATGTTGCTTCTTCGCAATCTAGAACAGCACCAAGTTGGGTTCCTCCACCAACCTCTGTAATTAAAATTTGTTGTGATGCTTCATTTGATGCGGTGAAGAAGGAAGCAGGGATTGCTGCGGTAGCTAGAGATTTCTCGAGAGCAATTGTGGGTGGAGCAAATATGGTTGTGCGAGTCTGTTCAGCTCCAGTTGCTCAGGCAATGACAATTAGATTGGGATGTTTTTTGGCAATAGACAAAAAATGGAAGAAAGTGATTTTGGAATCGGATTGTGCTGAGGTTATTTTTAGACTCCTTGATTCATCTAGAGCTCGAAGTTGGTCTACTTTGGCTGTTGAAGAAGATGTCCTGCGTTGTCGCCATCTGTTTTTGGAGCTTTCTTTCTCATTTGTAAACAGAGGTGTTAATACTTTAGCTGATTGGGTTGCCAAGAAAACCAGATTAAGATGTTATCCTTTTAGCTGGTTTTCCTGCCTACCTGATGAATTGTTGAATCTGATGTAAATGTTTTTTTATCAATTTAACGTTTATTTTAGAGCAAAAAAAAAAGTTCTAAAATTCTTTTAGACAATCCCAACACTAATGATTGGTGGTCGGAAACTACGGGCAGCAGTCGACACTGCGATCTAACGCTGGATTATGGACATAGATGGTGGCTATTTTTGGGACTTCAAAATTTTCGAGAAAGAGAAGTAGAATATAGAGAGAAGATGAGAGAGGAAAACGAGAAAAAAATTTTTATTTTAACAACTCATCCGTCCTTTTACTTTTTCGTTCCACAAAACACGATGGGCCAAACCGGTAATATTGGTAGCCGGTCGTTGTGGAAAAACAAGTGCAGATTTTTCTTTGGTTAAAACAAGTAATGCAGATATATCTATCACTTCCTTCTATTATAGCGCTTCTGTCAACGAAAAACTTAGTTTGGTCATATTTTCCAAGCCAGGTACAGCAGATCCATAGCAAGGTATTATTTCTCCTTTCCTTTTATATTTTCGTTTTTATTTTCCTATATATTCTCTTTCTAGTTTGCTTCTTTTGGTTGGAATTCCTTCTTTTTTTTATTATGTAAAAAAAGAATTCTGGGTTTTAAATAAATAAAATTTTAATTTATTTGATTTAAAAATTTCTCACAATCCAACACAAATCGGCTGAAAAATGAAATCTTATTTTATTTGATTTAATAATCATGGATAGAATAAAATACAATAATTTCTTTTTTTTATGAAAAGTAGGTGTTCGGGTCTGTACCCTTTTTAACTCACTTTTATACTTATTTTTACACGAGAAATTTTATATAAAATCCGCAATCTGCTTTTTATATCCCAATTTTTCTTAAAAAAGTTATAATAAAAATTTTTTATTTCCAACATACTTTAAATTACTTAAATATATTTTTCTTTTTTTTATTCTTTTAGTATTCGGCTGTTGGCTTTCATGCCGGCCACCTACATTAGCTAACCAACAACGATTTGTTTCTAAAATACTCCAAAATGTTTCTTTTAATATCTTCTTCTTTCTTATGTAATTAATTTTTCATAAAAGTACATAAAAAATTCTAGATCTAATTTCAAAGTCCCTTTTCAAATCTACTGAGTTTTGGGAGTTTTTGTAATAAATTAAGGTTAGAAATTAAAAAAAAAAAAAGAAAGAAAAAATTTTGGTACAAATCTTCCCTTTTTTTATTTCTGACATTCGTTTATTTCAAAAACGTTTAAAACATGGGAGGTCTGAAAAAAAAAAGTGTACTTTAACATTAGTTCTAAGATTTTTTTTGTACTTCTATGAAAAACTAATTACATAAAAATGACAAAAAGAACATTTTGATATTTTTTGGAGACAAATGGTCGCCGACGACAGCTTGCAATAGTGGTGATCGGTCACTTACGTGAAAAGCTTTCGTCGACTTATTTCATGTCCGGTGTTGGATTTTAACAAAATAAAGAAGAAAAGAAGAGCATTTAAGTAATTTATATTATATTAAAAGTAAAAATATTTTAGTATAAAATATTTAAAAAAAATGGGGTATAAATAGACTTGCCAAATCTAGAAATGGTACAAGTAAACTATATGTGGGTTTGAGAAAACGTGTTCATTACAATACTATTGCTAGCATGTAGATGATCACTGGTATGTGTTATTCAGAGAACTTTGGGAACTATTTGGGAGTTCCAATTATCTCAAAGAGAGTGAGGAAATCGACATATCAGCCTCTTTTAGACAAGGTTAAGAATCGTTTGGCTAGTTGGAAAGCTAAGCAACTTTCCCTTGCGGGATGAGCAATTTGATACAATCAGTCTCCAACACTATAGCTTCTTATACTATGCAGACATCTCGACTCCCGATTTTGGTTGCTAAGGAGATTGATAAGTTGAACAAGGATTTCTTGTGGGGTTCTACTGACTCTAAAAGAAAGACAGCTTTAGTAAAATGGGATTCTGTTTGTAAACCCAAAAATGTAGGTGGATTGGGATTCAGGAAGACAAAAGATATGAACACGGCTCTTTTAGCTAAGCTTGGGTGGAAACTTGAAACTGGAGATTCGAGTTTATGGGCAGGATTAATCAAAGCTAAATATTACAGTGAGAACACCTTTTTACATTCTAAAGTTTGAGCATCTACCTCACATACTTGGAGAAGCATCAGCTCGTGTAGAAATCTTATCTCCAATGGTATTTCAAAAATTGTTTGGGATGGCAGAAATACAGATTTTTAGCATGATCGTTGGGTAGGTGCCAAAACTTTGGCTGAAATTTGTGTCGATACGAATCAGAGTAGGACAATGAATTACCGAGTGAAGGATTTCAGGTTGACAGATGGAAGTTGGGATTGATCACGTATGTCTTTTCTGCCTAATGACATAATTCATCTAATTGAGCTAATTCCTCTATTTACAAAGGAGGAAGATAGAATTTACTGGGTTGCTTCTACTTCAGGAGAATTTTCTGTAAGTTCAGCATATAATCTGCTTTTGGGAAATCTAAATACTAGTTTTCCATGGAAAATGATTTGGCAATTAGAGACTTTACTGCGTATTAAGCACTTTTTGTGGTTGGTAGCTCATGATAGAATTCTTACAAAGGAGGCCTGCTACAGAAAGAAGTTTGTTCAGGATACAACCTGCTCACGTTGTGGAGACCCGTTGGAAAATGTTTTGCATGCTTTAAGGGATTGTGCCACGTCCAGGAGAGTTTGGGAGAATTGGTTGGATGATTCGGAGATGCAGCACTTTAATACTTTGGATCTCGATCAGTGGTTGATTCATAATTTGTGATGGAGGAGGAAGACAGTAGATGGTAGATATACTTGGCCTTCGGTATTTGCAGTGTCTTGTTGGTATCTGTGGAATTGGAGAAATAAGTCAATCTTTGAAGTGGGTTTTGTTTGGCCACAGGAAGGAAATGCAGTGATTTTAAAGGCTTTGTTTGAGAATAGAGACTGCTCGATGAAATTACAAGCACAGAGTAATAAACAATGGAGGAGAATTGCGTGGGAAAAACCAGAAGATGATGTCATTAAAATAAATGTGGACGCCTCAGTAAGAGACAATCTGGGATGGTCCACGGCAGGTGGCTTGGCAAGGAATGCGCAGGGAATGGGTTTGTGGATTTAGAAGAAAACTTGGGTGGGGATCCATTTCTCGAGTTGAGCTTTATGCTATATACTTTGGTCTGTTGATGGCATGAGAGGCGGGGTGGAAGAAAATTGTAGTTGAATCAGACTCGACTTTTGTCGTGTCTAAACTCACTCTTCCTACTCAAGATCGAGACCCTCTATCCTAAGTGATACGAGCGTGCAAAAGCTTGTTGGGGAGAGATTAGGAGTGCTCCATTCAACATGTCCTTAGGGAAGCTAACAGGTGTGCCTGGCAAATGAAGCACATAATGACTATGCTGATAGAGTTGTTTTAACACAAGCCCCAAGTAATCTAGTTAATTTGTTAAGTGAGGATACTGTAGGTGCTGGTTTATTTCGTCTCTGTTTAACCTAGGCAGGTTACTGCCTCACATGTACCAAAAATAAAAAGAGAAAACGTGTTTCGCGTTTAACCGTATCAATACAAATTTTGACACAACATTTTTCATGTTTTTACGTATCGAACAAGGTTAAATACTTGTAAGACATGAAAATACATTTAAGCAAACCATGTTACATGAATATACGGTTAACACGTATACGATATAAAAACATGTTTAAAAAAATCGTGCTGCAAGGATACACATTTAATACGTGTAACACAACATAATCATGTATGCTTTTAGTGAGAATTGAACTTTGGCCAAATTACCAAATGAACAACTATATTGTATTGATATAATATGTTATAAAAATTAATTATATATTTAAAAAAACTAATGCTTTAATAAATATTGCAAGAAAATAAATTAATAAAATTAATTATGAAATTAAATCAGTTAATTATGATTAAGATAATAAAATTTTAAAATTCTAAAAATAAAGTATTGAAATTAAGAAAAAACTATTTTAAGTTAAGATGCAATTAATAATTTTTTTATTTTTACATATATGATACTATAATGTATAAATATATTTGATATTTATTATAATGTATAAAATGTAAATATTGTATTGTACTAATATGAGATTGTATAATTAATTAATTATTTTTATATCATTAATTGGGTACTAACTCTATGAATTGTTATTTCTTGCATTGATAATAACTTAGAGTTCATTTGACATTGTTTCTTGTTTTCTGTTTCTTGTTTTGGAAAAAATTTGTTTTTGATTTGATTTGCTTTGTTTTCTTTTAATTTTCTGAAAACAGAAAACATGTTTGGTTAATATGGTTACTTATTCAAATATAATAATTCAATTCACAAAATAAAATTTTAAAAATTAAATAAAAATAATAATATATTTATTAAATAATATTATCTACAAAATATTAAATAATATTATTTTATACTATTTAATAATATTATTAAATATTTTTACTTAATCATATTAAAATTTAATATAATTTAAATAATATTATAATTAAATATATAGTTTTAAATAAAATAATTCAATTAAATATAATATTAAGTAATTTTTAATTATTAATTTTTATTAGATAATAATTGAGATTAGTAAAATTTTAAATTTATATATTAAATAATATTATGAATTAATAATTATAAATTATATTTAATAATATTATTTAGTTTAATTGTAGCAATATTAAATTATTAAATAATATATATTCAACTAATTAATTTAAAATAAATTATATAGTTATTAAAATATATATTTAATATAATAATATGTAATATTAAATATTTACTTATATAATAATATTAAATTATTTAATAATAGTAGTAGTGATATATTAATGCCTAAAATACTCACCCACTCCACTCATGGCTAAAATACCTCCAACTGCTCCAATGCCCATTTTTGTCCCACCAACACCTGTCCCATAGCTGCAGAGCCTTCCCTCACCACAGCCTATCATCAACACTCAACTAGATGTGTGTAGACATCATTTTTGTCCAAATATTTTTCAAATATTAATTAGTTTTTATATATTTTTATCTTTTATTTCTGATTTAGATTTTAATTTTGATTCTTTATTTTTATTTTTTTATATAATAATAAATAAATAAAGAGAGAAACAATGAAGAAATCAAAGAAATTCCAAAAAGAATATGTAAATTAAAAAAATAAAAATAAAAATCTGAAAATTTTGCAAAGAAGAATTTATGAAGGAAATCAAGAAAATTAACACTAAATCTAAGGATAAAATTTCCACACAAGGAAGAAACAATGCACAGGACAATATAAAAAAAGGGGCAAATAAAAACCAAAGAAAATTGGTGCTTTGAAATTCCTCATCACTTGGCCGTGTACTGTATCCATCGCAGCATTCCTCATCACTTTGTTGTGTGCCACAAGCCCTGAGTTGCTTCAGTTCAAGCCTGCATCGTCCTTTGCCTTCAAGCTGCGCTGCTGTGCACTGTCCATGGCTCCACCACTAAGCTGCTGCGTGGGAGAAAGAGAGAAGAAGAAAAGAAAAGAAGAGAAAGAAGGCTTGAAAAGGCTGCCCTGTGTGCAAACAGAGACAGAGAGCTTCCTAAGGCGGGACATAGAAGCTTACTCTGAGACATCCTAAGGGGGGACATAGAAGCTTACTCTGAGACATAGACAGAACGGTAAGGGCCCTTGCCTTGTCCAAACTGCTGCACATCACCTTCATCGTTCCACGCCTCTCTTCCAGCACCTTATTGTGTTTCGATTCCCTTCTTTGCTGCTTTGTACTGCCTTCACCTTCATTCTAAAACAGCTACATCCAACTGCTTCTTGCACTGCTCCTTGCATCAGCTCCCTTTCTACCAAACTGCACTCGAAACTGCCTAGTCTATCACTAGTTCCTGCACCGTCATCATCTCGCTCCCCTGCTGTTCTGCTACACAGTTAAGTAGCTACTGCATCATCACCTTCTCTCGCCTTCCATCATCCTTGAACCGCCCCAAGCTGCTGTCCGGTGCCACTGTCCCTTGTTTCGGTTCCCGTTTCCTGTCAACACTCCTCTCTATTTTCCTGCATCACTATACATCATTGCTGTTGGATAATTTGGTACTTCTAAAAACAAAAATTTACTGTTCTTTACTTTTTATTTAATTATTTTTTCATTATTTAAGCTTATCTAGAAACTAGTGTTTTTACTTATTTAAAACTTTAATCAAATTTGTTCCTGATTTAGTCAACTGATTTTTCAAAGATTCTCTCGTGAGTTTTTAGATTTTGATTTTTCAAAGGTTCTCTCCTTATTTCTAGCAATCTGAACATTGGGCTTTCCTATAAATACAAAGTTACAAAAAGCTTTCATTTGCAGCTTTTTCACTCCTCATTGTTTTCTCTGCTTCTTCAATCCTTATTATTCTCCAGCTAGGTTAAAATTATTATTGTTTCTATCTTGTTGTTTCTATTCCCTAGACAATCTTAGAAGAATCTATTGAATTCTAGAAGATTATATATGTTGGTAAAATAATATTTAAAGACAGTGCATTTGCATCACATCTCAAGTTGTTTAACCTCATTGTTTTCTTCTTTTGCCTACAACTATATTAAGGATTATCTTCCAAAAACATTGGCAACACGAGTTTCAATAAAAGCAGGAGCCCGACATGTAACAAGAGATTTCAAAGCATTGAACGGGTTTCTTACTGTGATACACCGTACTCTAGGGATGGTCGCAATTATAGGTACAATTTACCCTTAGACTATTCTAAGGTTATTAAGAGTCTTTGTTTTATAATTTAGTTATTTGCTTTCATTTTTGAAAGTAAAAAATGCAAAATAAAGAAATAAAATTTAATGCGCATATATTGATATATTTGATGATAAATTGGATGGTTGAGTTTACTTTTATACAGAATAATTATGTGAAAGTATGGTGTTATAATTTTTTTCTTGATTTAATTGACTATGATCTTGTTTTTTGTTTTTGCTCTATGGTGACTTTTTATTATTAAGAGGTAAAAAGTATAAGTAATGTACATTTATGTTAGTTGGCATATTATAAAATAAAATCATTGAGAGTTGTATGGTTTAATTGTGGAGTTTAAATGCCTTGAGGATTATATATACAATGATTTAAATTAATTTATGATTGGAAACAATTAAATGAAGAAAATAGAAATAAAATATATGATAAATTGTGAATATACCTGGGAGTGATTAACAAAGGATGATGTTATGAAAATTATATGATTTAAATAATAAATTTTAACGCCTTGAGGAATTATATGAATGAATGTGGAAATTGGGATATAATTCCATGGTATGATAATACTTAGTACGTGATAATTTGCATAGATTTAAGATCCTGAGATTTGATTACGAAATAATGGAATTTAGTAAGTGATGATGGTATTGTGATGAAATGGATATGGGTAAATCCATAGATTGAATAATTTAATAATTGTTTTATGTTTTGAACATTATGGATGTACTGTGAATATTTAGTGAAGTAATATTTAAATATTTGTAGAATACTAAACGGATCCATAGTGATTGGGGGGGGGGTGTTGAAGATGTAAAAATGACCAATATGATCTAGGAATTTTGTATAATTATATGCTTGTATGTGGATGATATGCTCATTTTTTGTGCTTCTCTTGATAATGTGCATAACACTAAGAGTTTTTTTGCTTCAAAATTTGATATGAAAGATATGGGTGAAGCAAATGTTATTTTGGGTATTAAAATCATAAGGATGAGTGATAGTATTATGCTATCACAAGAACATTATGTGGAAAAACTTCTTAGGAAGTTTGGACATTTTGATGATAAATCTATGAGTACCCCCTATGATTCTAGCATTCAATTAAAGAAAAATCAAGGAGATCTTGTGGCACAATCTGATTATTCACAAGTCATTGTGAGCTTAATGCATTTAATGAATTTTACCCGTCTTGACATAGCCTATGCTGTGAATAGGTTGAATGGATATATTCACAATCCCAATCATGATCATTGGGGTGTATTAGTCAGAATCATGAGAGATACCATGAATTATGATATTTTATATAGTGGATATTCTGCTATACTAGAAGGATACAGCGATGCTAACTGGATTTGAGATTCAGATGAGACAAAATCTACTAGTGGTTATGTTTTTTACCCTCAATAGGAGTGCTGTTGCTTGGAAATCAGCCAAAGAGACTATTATAGCTAAATCCATCATGGAATCGAAATTTGTAACTTTAGAATTTGTCGATAATGAGGCTGAATGGCTAAGAAACCTCTTAGCTAATATTCCGTTGGGTTCAAAACAACATCTTCTATGTCTATGCATTGTGATTGCCATACGGCAATAGCCATTGCCAAAAATAAAACTATCAATGGTAAAAGTAAGCACATTCGTTTGAGACATGATGTGATTATGCAGCTGTTGATAGATGGAATTATGTCAATTGATTATGTGAAGTTAGAAGTAAATTTGGCCAATCCTCTAACTAAACATTTAGAGAGAAAGTTAATTTTTGAAACATAGAGGGGAATGAGATCAAGCCAATTTAAGATTAAAGGCGATGGTAACCCAACCTTTGTGATTGGAGATCCCATAAATAAGGTTCAATAGGTAATACAAGTCGCCATTATTCCTGCTAGCACTAAAATTTATCCATTCCTATAATGTCTATACGTGTTAGATTGCATGAATTCAAGAGGATGAGCTAAAGTTCTTAATGTTTTTCATATCTCTTATGGGCAGTGTATATCATTACAGTATACACTTGATGGAAACACTTATGTGATTGTGGAGTGAAGCCACTCCTATGAAATTGTGACATAATTTCTGCAGCACTCATGAAACTATCAGGCACACGCATGCCTATTGGTGCAAAACGGCATTGAACAACAAAGAATGTGGAAGTATAATGTGATTAATAAAACCTTTATTTTACAATAATGAGTTATTGGTTCAAAAACTAAAACCTTCACCAATTACTCAGTAAAATAAGTTTTATTAATTTAGGTCTCGTTCAAGTTCATAAGACACCAGATATAAAGCATTATACTCATAATTAATCCAACAAAATATTTTTTTTTTCCAAAGTCTTTTGAAATATGTAGAAATTGTTGGATAATTTGATATTCTTAAAAAGACTTTTACCGTTTTTATTTTCATTTAATAATTTTTTCAATATTCAACCTTATCTGGACTTATCTAAAATTTTGACCAGATTTTTCTTGATTTAGTCAACTGATTTTTCAAAGATTCTCTTGTGATTTCCTACTTTCTAACTTTTCAAAGATTCTCTCATGATTTATTGCAATCTAAACGTTGGGCTTTCCCTATAAATACAAAGTTACAAAAAGCATTTATTTACTGTTTCTTCATCCCCATTGCTTTCTGCTTCTTCAATTCTTATTGTTCTTTTGTTGGGTTAAAATTATTATTCTTTCTTCCTTGTGTTTCTGTTTCCTGAGCAATCTCAGAAGAGTTTGTTGAATCATGGAGAATTATACATGTTGATGAAATAATCCACAGTGCAATTGTAGCACGCTTCAGGTTGTTTAACCTTACTGTTTTCTTCTTCTGCTTACAACAATTGCTGCACCGAAGTCCCTTGTCGCGCCACAGCTCTGCTCATCATCTTCATCTTTCCTGTGCTACACCCATCGCCTGTGTCTGCACCGCTTGTTAGCTGCTGCGTATGAACCATCATCACTGAGCCTAAGCCTCCTCACTTGCCATTGTCGCACCACCAATACATAGTTACTGCCTCCATCAACTGCACTGGTTCCTGAACGGAAGCCTGCCGCCTTGCATTATTTCTACACTACCCTACTTGCTTGCCGCTTCTATCACCTCTCTAAGTTATCGTTTCTACACTACCCTATCTGCCATCGCCGCTGCTGCCAGCATCTCTAAGTTGCTTGTGCCGCGAAGCTCCTTGGTAGCTGGTGTGTGACGCTGTTGGCCCTGTTTGCTGCTCCTAGTAGTTGCCGAAGCATGGTGAAGGAGAAGGTCGAGGAAGTTGGTCCCTGTCGCACACAAGTAAGGTGTTGTTTGATAATGTTTTTGTTTTGTGTTTTTATGTTTTTGATTTTTGTATTTTCTAAAATTGAAGTAAAATTATGTTTGGTTGGTGTGTTTTTATTTTCTAAAAATTAAAACAAAATACAAAATTTGGAATATTTTGGAAATAGTTGAAAACATAAAATTGTTGTTTTCAATATTTCAGAAACATTTTGTTACTGTTACACACAAATACTGTTCATCCATGCGGCAGTAACACACACGAAAAAGGGTAAAAAAAAAAGACAGCCTCTTGTTTAGCTGTTGCCCGTATTCAATCTGTCCCCTCTTTCCCCTCTTTCAATAAGAGAGCATGGACCATCTTTCCACATCAATGTCTATCGTTAAGGATTGACAACAAAAATTTGTTATTCAAATATGTTTTCAAAATTAATAAATTGAAAACAAAAAAAAAATAAAACAAAACAAAATTTTTAAAAATACAAAATATAAAATATAAAACTTACAACAATCTTAAACGACACTAAAGAAGCAGAAAGAAGGTGCAATTTATTTTTATTCCTTTTTTTATATTGCTTATTTTATATATTATTTTATTTGTAATATACGTTCAAATTTATAATTATTTTCCTTTGTCAGATTTTGAAATGATCAAACCATGGCCATGACTTGACTTCTCAGGCTTAGACAGTCTGTCTACATTCTGTTCATTGTCCCGTTGGTGACTTTCTTTCACTTGGTCTGACATTTTGCTTTACCTTTTTCTCTCTGATTTCGGATAGGTTGCTGGGTTGGTTTTTTCTTTACCTGAATTCTGCACTTTAGAATGGTCTATACTTTCTCCTCGATAGTATCATCCATGGACCAAAACCGCTCTTTACTTCATCTTTTTCTGACTCATTTTTGGAAACATTCAAAGACTGTGATTCAGTCCTTTCTTGCAAGATATGCTCTGTCTTTTTTTTTTTTGTTACAAGATACGCTCTGTGTTTGCTGAGTTGTCTTTCTCAACAATGCAATTCTCTTTCTGTGGCCAATAATACCACATTTGAAACATAGGTTTACCTTTCCATCAAGAATGGGTTGGACCAGCTTACCAATTCTAACTTTCGGAACCAGCAGCCTGTCAAGGCCAACCTGACTGCATATTCTAGCATATCTGTCTCTGGTAGTTAGTTTTGTACAAAAATCAATTTTGAGCAGTATTCCAATTTGTTTTCCACCCGTTGAAGAATTTCCTTATGAACCTTTTTACTTTTTAGTACTTCTTCACTCCACCAAACACGCAAACACACCTCAAAAGTCATTAATAAAGTTTGCATCACTCAATACTCAATGATAAATAATATTAGATGCCAGTCTTTGCAGAAAAAGACAAGTGGTGTAGATTTGACCATCTCTTCTTTCTGTTATAATGCTTTGATCAACCAAAAACTCGTAAACTTTGGGAGACAAGCATCTATCTTAGTTGGATCATGTTTCCTAAACCAGATCTAGCTGATCTATAGCAAGGTATTACTTTTCTTTTCCTTTATATTTACGTTTATTTTTTTCCTTTTACTATATTCTCTCTGTCGTTTGCTTCTTTTTGTTGGAATTTCATCCTTTTTTTATGTGAAAAAAGAATTCTGGGTTTAAATAAAATTTTAATTTATTTGATTTAAAAATTTCTCACACCAGTTCTAACGCAAATAGGCTTGAAACTTGTAATCATGTGTGTGTATATGTATATGTCTATATATATATTTATGTATTTATGTATGTATTACGTGATCAAAGGTCAAAATACAATCATGTATGTGCAGTGAAATTATCACATTAATTATTAACTATTATTTTTAATATAAAAATATTATTATAAATAATATTTTAAATACCTTACAAAGTGCTTATAGCCCTAGACCTAATAATTTGTATATAAAATTCGTATCTATGTAATATAAAATTATATTTTTATCATGTAAAACATAGAAATTTCATGTCAGCTTTTGTCGACACGTCAAACGTAAAACTTTTTTTAACTTTTATCATATTTATATAAAATTTTTATAAAATTTTAACTTATATCACTTTTATGTTTTTTATTTGTATCGTTTTTGTATCATGTCTAAAAGAATAAAGAAAAAAAGGATTTGAAGTAATTTAAATTATATTAAACAAAAAAGTTTATTGTACAATCTTTTTCAAAAATGATGTGTAAAGAGCTATTTACATGCTTTATAGAGAATTTCTCTTTCTATGCATTTAATTGTTGTATTTCTTTTTTATCAAAAGGGTACATTACAGGAGAGAATACAATTATAATTAAAAATTATATTTATAAATCACTTAAATCATCAAAAAAGAATCAGTATATAAATGAAAATACAACTTACGTACAGTGAAACTTAAGCCTGAGATTTTCTTATCCCTTTAAGGTCTCAAAATCTTTTCTTTACCACTAAATTAATATATTAACACTTATTGTATATTTTCAAATGATTGTATCTTTTTCTTTTTAAGAAATGATCCACTAACAAAAGCATAAAACTAATTTAGTTTTAAGTTGGCTAATAAGTGCTTCAATATTATTATATTGAGAGTGTGTGCCTTATCCTTTTATATATATATATATATATATATATATATATATATATATATATATATATATATATATATATATATATATCAGTGGCGGAGCCACGTTGAAGCAAGTGGGGCCATGGTTCCCCCTAAAATTTTACTAAATTTGACTTGAATATGCATATATTATAGGATTTAATTTAGGATTGGCCCCTCCAAAAAAAAATGTTCCCTTCTCATAATTCTTAAGAAAAATAAAATGACAATCTTTATGATTATAAAAAAAAAATAAATTTAAGGCAAAAAAATTAATTATCAAATTTCCAACGAGTATTAATATAATTTTATATAATGAAAGAACTTATTAGATTTTAGTTTTTATTAAATTATTTTATATATGTTATTAATTTAAATTTTTTACTTTAGATATATGTTAAAAAACTAGTTAAGCATTTTTATTGTTACAGTCTTATAAAAATATTTTAATTCACTTAATTATCTATTTTATACCTTAAATAAATACTATTATACAATATATCACTTAAAATTTAAAAGAAATAATTAATTAATATAGTTCAGGTTTTTTATTTTTAATTTTTTTACATCAATTTGTGATTGTAAAAAATGATTAAGTTCATGTGTATTTTCTTATTGAAAGATTGATTAATCTTATATTGACTATTTCAATTTTTATTGGATCATTTTTGAAAAAAAATTTAACAATGAAAATTGTTAAAACAAGATTTCAAAACAAAATGAAGAAAAGTTTCTTGCTTATAATCTTTATTCTTTAGATAGAAAGAAACTTTGTTGAAACTTTTGACTCAAACAATTTTTTCTTATGAAACATCATCAAACATAGTTTTAAATAAAAGTATTCGACTTTCTTCTATTTTTAATAATTATATTTTTTTTATTTTAATACTTAACTTTTTGTGTATTTGGTTTATGATTATACATAAAATGTTATATTTCACATATATTTTTTGATAAAATAATAAAATATTACATGTCAAATAAAAATTTTTAAGTTACAGATTTTCTTTTAGTTTGGCTCTCTAATTTGAACTCTTAGATCCGCCATTGATATATATATAAATATATATATATATATATATATATATATATATATATATATATATATTATGTGATCAAAGGTTAAAATACAATCATGTATATGCTTTGAAATTATTATATTAATTATTAATTATTATTTTTAATATAAAATATTATTTTAAATAATATTTTAAATAGTCTTAAAAGGTGCTTACAATCCTAGACTTGGTATTCGTGTATAAATTCATAGTCATATACTATAAAATTGTATTCGTATAATATAAAACACAAAAATTTTGTGTTAATTTATGTTGACATGCTACATATAAAATATTTTTTAAAAAATTCTATCATATTCATATATAAGTTTTATAAAATTTTAACTATATTACCTTTGTATCTTTTATTCGTATTGTTTTCGTATCGAGTTTAGAATTATCAGGTCCATCTTGAGATATTCATTAGTAAAATATTTTTATATATGTATAATATTTATTAATATAATAATTTTATTTATTTATTTATTTCACCCAAGATATTTTGTGAATAGGATTAAAATTAAATAAGAACCACTGTATTTGTATTATTCAATATTTAATAGGATTTCTTTTTGTAAAAAAATTTATTAATTTTTAACATGTAAAAAAGAAATACTTATTTATGGGCCTATATTTGAATGTGTCACTTTCTTTTTGGTAAAACTTTTTTAATAGAGACCTTTTTTTTATTTTCAAATTTCTTTGAATTGGCAGTTTACCAATTTGAATTGAGTCGGTATAATTTAATTTCCAACTCGAGTAGTCAAGTTCAGTTTGACTCAAAATTAAAATTTGAAATTTGAAATTTTGCTTAAGTTTGATTTAATTTAATTTTTAAAATTTAAACTTAACTAGATAGATTAATTAAGTTGCTCGAACTTGATTCAATAAGTTTGATTTGCCATTTTTCAATTATGTATTATGAGTAGAGGTGGCAAATGGGCGGATCGGATCGGGTTTGGGTTGGGTCATTTTGGATCAGATCATTTTGAGTTAAGGAAAAATTGGATCATTTCAGGTTCAGATCATTTCGGGTTCGAATAAGGTCGGGTTTGGGTCAAGGAAAAATCAGTCTATTTCGGATTCAGATCATTTCGAATTCGGATAAGGTCGGGTTTGAATCAATTTGAATTCGGATCAATTTGGGTTCGGATTAATTCGGGTTCGGATTAAATCGGGTTTGGGTCGTTGATTTTTTTAGTCAATTCAAGTTGGTCGGATTTGGATTCGGGTCGATTGAACAGGTTTATTGGGTTAAGCCTTGGTCATCTCGATGTGATTTATCTGATATGAAAATCAACTGAAACCATATTTCTAAGAATTACAAAACTCATGAAAATAAAATTTTCTTCTTACTGACTTACAGTACAATTAGGATTAAAAAAATCAAAATATTTAATAATTTATATGATAGTTTTCTTTATAATATATTTACCAATATTCATAAATTAATTACGCTTTTTTCATTTTATTTTTATTATCTATAATAATGAATAACTTTATGAATCAAAGTGATTTAATAATCTTTACTAAATATCGTAAATCAGTACTATATATCTCTTTAATTTATCTTTATTTTTTATAGAATAATTGGAGATATTAAGTGTAGATGATATAGCTTCTGTACTCTATTATAGATTAGCCATTAATAATTATACATTAGGTTCAAATGAATGCGATATAAAAGTGAATATTTAAGTTTAACTAGATTAAAAAAATATATAACACCCATATTATTGAAAAAAATTATATTTTTACTATATTAAAATACTTTGATGATTAATTTTAACATTTAAATATTTATTGATAATATTAAATTTAAGTTTGAATCTTTTCGGGTTTGGGTAAATTTGGATTTGGATCAATTTGGATTCGGGTCAATTTGGGTTTGGATCAATTCGGGTTCGGGTTAATCTAAATTCAGATGAATTTGGGTTCGGATCCGGTCGGGTTTAGATCAATGTAAATTCGGATAAATTTGGTTTCGGATAAATTCGGGCTCGGATCGGGTTGGATTTGGGCTATTGACTTTATTAGTCAAATCGGATCGGTCGGGTTTGGATTCAAGTTAATTAGACGGATTTTTTTGGTCGGGTTAACTTTTACCACCTCTAATTATGAGATTTAAATGGTAAGCTAATAATTAGATATTCTCTCTCTCTCTCTCTCTCTATATATATATGTATATATATATATATATATATATATATATATATATATATACTTGATTAGACTCGCAAGTCACTCGAGCATAATATAAAGAAATATTAAAATACTCAAACTCGATTCGACTTATTACTCAAATGATTTAAGACTAAACTTGACCTCAAAAATAAATGAGTAAAAAATTTAAATAATCATTAATTCGAGCTCGAATAGCTCATAAATAGTTTAACTCAATTATACTACTAATATTAAAAAACAAAATTTGAGTAAATTATACCATACTACGGATGTTTTAAACTCCATAAGGGTGACACATGGTGTATATTAAAAAAATAAAAAAAAATTAATTAAAAAATGGTGGGATATGGGATAGTTTTTTAATTTCGAAATTAAAAGTCACCATTGTTCGAGAATAAAAAACTAATCCATATTATAATTTAAAAAAAAAAAATTTTTCTTTGAAGCTCACTAACTTTTTCCTTTTGTTATTATTATTATTTAAATTTTCAGCTAAATGGAATTTATTGTCTTTGATTCTTTTTTCAGAATCCTTCAAAAATAATGGTGGTCATAGTAGTGAAAGTATTGGGGTTTAATTTCATTGTTAAAACAAGATTTCAAAACAAAATGAAGAAAAGTTTCTTGCTTATAATCTTTATTCTTTAGATAGAAAGAAACTTTGTTGAAACTTTTGACTCAAACAATTTTTTTCTTATGAAACATCATCAAACATAGTTTTAAATAAAAGTATTCGACTTTCTTCTATTTTTAATAATTATATTTTTTTTATTTTAATACTTCAACTTTTTGTGTATTTGGTTTATGATTATACATAAAATGTTATATTTCACATATATTTTTTGATAAAATAATAAAATATTACATGTCAAATAAAAATTTTTAAGTTACAGATTTTCTTTTAGTTTGGCCCTCTCTAATTTGAACTCTTAGATCCGCCATTGATATATATATATAAATATATATATATATATATATATATATATATATATTATGTGATCAAAGGTTAAAATACAATCATGTATATGCTTTGAAATTATTATATTAATTATTAATTATTATTTTTAATATAAAATATTATTTTAAATAATATTTTAAATAGTCTTAAAAGGTGCTTACAATCCTAGACTTGGTATTCGTGTATAAATTCATAGTCATATACTATAAAATTGTATTCGTATAATATAAAACACAAAAATTTTGTGTTAATTTATGTTGACATGCTACATATAAAATATTTTTTAAAAAATTCTATCATATTCATATATAAGTTTTATAAAATTTTAACTATATTACCTTTGTATCTTTTATTCGTATTGTTTTCGTATCGAGTTTAGAATTATCAGGTCCATCTTGAGATATTCATTAGTAAAATATTTTTATATATGTATAATATTTATTAATATAATAATTTTATTTATTTATTTATTTCACCCAAGATATTTTGTGAATAGGATTAAAATTAAATAAGAACCACTGTATTTGTATTATTCAATATTTAATAGGATTTCTTTTTGTAAAAAAATTTATTAATTTTTAACATGTAAAAAAGAAATACTTATTTATGGGCCTATATTTGAATGTGTCACTTTCTTTTTGGTAAAACTTTTTTAATAGAGACCTTTTTTTTATTTTCAAATTTCTTTGAATTGGCAGTTTACCAATTTGAATTGAGTCGGTATAATTTAATTTCCAACTCGAGTAGTCAAGTTCAGTTTGACTCAAAATTAAAATTTGAAATTTGAAATTTTGCTTAAGTTTGATTTAATTTAATTTTTAAAATTTAAACTTAACTAGATAGATTAATTAAGTTGCTCGAACTTGATTCAATAAGTTTGATTTGCCATTTTTCAATTATGTATTATGAGTAGAGGTGGCAAATGGGCGGATCGGATCGGGTTTGGGTTGGGTCATTTTGGATCAGATCATTTTGAGTTAAGGAAAAATTGGATCATTTCAGGTTCAGATCATTTCGGGTTCGAATAAGGTCGGGTTTGGGTCAAGGAAAAATCAGTCTATTTCGGATTCAGATCATTTCGAATTCGGATAAGGTCGGGTTTGAATCAATTTGAATTCGGATCAATTTGGGTTCGGATTAATTCGGGTTCGGATTAAATCGGGTTTGGGTCGTTGATTTTTTTAGTCAATTCAAGTTGGTCGGATTTGGATTCGGGTCGATTGAATAGGTTTATTGGGTTAAGCCTTGGTCATCTCGATGTGATTTATCTGATATGAAAATCAACTGAAACCATATTTCTAAGAATTACAAAACTCATGAAAATAAAATTTTCTTCTTACTGACTTACAGTACAATTAGGATTAAAAAAATCAAAATATTTAATAATTTATATGATAGTTTTCTTTATAATATATTTACCAATATTCATAAATTAATTACGCTTTTTTCATTTTATTTTTATTATCTATAATAATGAATAACTTTATGAATCAAAGTGATTTAATAATCTTTACTAAATATCGTAAATCAGTACTATATATCTCTTTAATTTATCTTTATTTTTTATAGAATAATTGGAGATATTAAGTGTAGATGATATAGCTTCTGTACTCTATTATAGATTAGCCATTAAATAATTATACATTAGGTTCAAATGAATGCGATATAAAAGTGAATATTTAAGTTTAACTAGATTAAAAAAATATATAACACCCATATTATTGAAAAAAAATATATTTTTACTATATTAAAATACTTTGATGATTAATTTTAACATTTAAATATTTATTGATAATATTAAATTTAAGTTTGAATCTTTTCGGGTTTGGATAAATTTGGATTTGGATCAATTTGGATTCGGGTCAATTTGGGTTTGGATCAATTCGGGTTCGGGTTAATCTAAATTCAGATGAATTTGGGTTCGGATCCGGTCGGGTTTAGATCAATGTAAATTCGGATAAATTTGGTTTCGGATAAATTCGGGCTCGGATCGGGTTGGATTTGGGCTATTGACTTTATTAGTCAAATCGGATCGGTCGGGTTTGGATTCAAGTTAATTAGACGGATTTTTTTGGTCGGGTTAACTTTTACCACCTCTAATTATGAGATTTAAATGGTAAGCTAATAATTAGATATTCTCTCTCTCTCTCTCTATATATATATATGTGTATATATATATATATATACACTTGATTAGACTCGCAAGTCACTCGAGCATAATATAAAGAAATATTAAAATACTCAAACTCGATTCGACTTATTACTCAAATGATTTAAGACTAAACTTGACCTCAAAAATAAATGAGTAAAAAATTTAAATAATCATTAATTCGAGCTCGAATAGCTCATAAATAGTTTAACTCAATTATACTACTAATATTAAAAAACAAAATTTGAGTAAATTATACCATACTACGGATGTTTTAAACTCCATAAGGGTGACACATGGTGTATATTAAAAAAATAAAAAAAAATTAATTAAAAAATGGTGGGATATGGGATAGTTTTTTAATTTCGAAATTAAAAGTCACCATTGTTCGAGAATAAAAAACTAATCCATATTATAATTTTAAAAAAAAAATTTTTTCTTTGAAGCTCACTAACTTTTTCCTTTTGTTATTATTATTATTTAAATTTTCAGCTAAATGGAATTTATTGTCTTTGATTCTTTTTTCAGAATCCTTCAAAAATAATGGTGGTCATAGTAGTGAAAGTATTGGGGTTTAATAGTTAAACTAGGTAATACCCGCGCGTTGCGCGGGTAGATTGCTGCCAGTGGTTACATAAGGATTACAAAGGTTTATATAAAGAGTACATGCTTGATTTAAATGAGTAAAATTGAGAGTTTTAACATAGCAAAGAAAAGATTCTATATGTGTCGATAGATGCCAGATTTTGATATCAAAATATTAACACTTACTTTTCTTAGAGCGATCAATGCAAACTGACATCTGTCTCCTTGTTTCACATCATTATCAATTACAAAGTTTTTCTAGCCACCAATGAAGTACCCATTCCATTCTGTTCTAACATATTTTACTTGCCAAGCAACAAAAAATTTATCATGGATGACAAAAGCAAGTTTCGTTGATCTGAAAGAAAGCAAGAAATAAAGATCTAGAACATTCTTTTTTTAAAAAAAATTTTTAGTCAGTCTTGACTTTTTACTTTAACAGCAGATTAAAGTATTCATTAAATTTAAAAAACCACAAACCTTTATCACTGTCTTCTTCTTTGGACTGCCTCCTTGTGCAATATCAACATTTGATATCTTCCATCACAATCTCGGATTGTAATATAATAAGACATTTAGCTAAAACTGTGGCAGGATAAAGTTGAGTAAGTAAGCAATTAAGAAAATTTTGAGCATACACAATTATCATTTTTCCATGAAAAAGTTTGATGATATGTATTCACTAATTGAGGTTCTACAATCGAAAGCCAGTGGCCAATTTGATACAACTTTGGAACAACTTGAAAGTCTAGCCAAAGAAAACCATATCAAAGTAAAGGAACCATTCAATTTAGTCACATTTTAGCTATTATAACACCTTAATATTCGCATTAGATTAAACAAATTCCTATGAATTAGCTTAAATACCAGTTGAAACATACCAATTGCAAAATATCTCTTGTAAGTATTTTCTTGAGCACATCAATTGATTATCATGAAAGAATTCAAATCAAGTGTCTTTATTAAGGAATCAAGAAGATGCATGAGCCTCTAGTTCTATATTGATAGATCCAGCTATTTCATTGGTCTTTTTCTAACATTAGAACCAAAGCTACTGATCAAATTTTTAAAGAGAACATAAATGCTTTCCACTTTATTTTTCCCCCTAAACTCACCCTATACTAAAATTGGAGTAAACAAATTCATAACTCATACATATTGCTAAAAGCTCAGAATTCTCTCTCTTCTCTCTCTACTTTTGGCCAATGTTTGTAACAAGTCTCATGATGGCTTGGAGACATAAGTCAGAAATTTTCTTGTTTGCCAAAGGGGTGAAATTCAAAATCAATTCCATATTTTTGTTCTAACCATTTAATTAGAACACAAAGAAGGAAAGAAAATTATTAGTTAAGTTAGCTTAATTGAACCTTCAACATATATCAACAAAATGCATCAAGATAAGAGCTAGCTAGTCAAAACAATAAGAATCTCTTAATTTCACTCAATGTTCTGACAGACTTACTCATATGGAGATGGAGAAAACCACACCTTTGCTCTACTACCAGCTTTCCGTGGTAACATATTGATCGATAACCTAACCCTGATAAAGAGCATAAAGCCCCAATATTGGTTTCAATTATAATAAAATAAGGCTTAAATGTATCTGCCATGCTTGTTTCAATTTATTTTGAAGCCGATCATAACTTTATAGCAATGATGACAGTCTATCTTGTCGAGGAAAAAAAAGAAAAATAAAAGATGTGTTGTTGGTATTTATGTTCAAAGGTGTTTAAAACTGTTCAAAGGTCAATTGAAGTGAAGAGAATGGAGAAGAAGAATAAATTCGTAGAATGAGTAGAATCATCAAGAAAATACGAAAACCTCTGTTTTTTTTTCAGATGAAAAGCTTTATTATTTTCAAAAAATCTTATCTAAAAAGACACAAGAAACCAAAAACTCTTTAACCAAGGGAGAAGCAATACCCGATAACTATCAAATCACCTAGCAGATACAATAAAATCACTGTTTAGTAAGCTAAAAAGACAGTATGAGACAAAAAAGGTCAAGTGAATCATGCAAGAAGATAGATCAAAAAAAGAACTTGGCGTGCAGTCAGCGTCGCTAATAATGTCAAACGTTGGTTTAAAGTGGTATGACTTCAAAAATCAAGTGTAACTTGGCCTTAATGCAGAATTAGAAAAGGCAAGATAACATTTGGATGTTTGATTACCATACTTGCTTAAAAGAGAAAGACAATCTTTTCTATAGATTATAAATAAAAGCCATGCAAAAAAAAACAAAAACCCACAAAAATATAGGACTAAAAATTTTATTGTAAAGAAGAAATGGAACAAAGAAGGATCTAAAAATGAAGAAATAGACAAAAATAGTAAGTACTTTGATTAGAGAGTGAAAGAGAAAGTTTCTGGTCTGAGTACAAAAGACTGGCTTCATAGTGAGCAGAGGTTGGTAGTAGCACAATTAATAAAATAAATAAAATAAAATAAATCTGAAAAAGTAAAATAGAAGAATAGATCTACAATTTTTTGTTCAAACATATCTAAGCTAAATAAATAAATAAACATTTTCCTGCACAACAATCACAATAAAAAAGCCTGTGGTGTGTATGGGTAATTGTCAGGAGAGAGAAAGAACAATAATACTATTTTAGGATGAGCATTAGATCTTCAACTTATATGATCAACCAGGATAACTTGCTTGTTTCTTGGACTTGTTCCTTAAACTTAGAAAACAACCATTTTTTTTTCATTAAAAACATCATGATCAATACAAAATTTGGCCATAATCTTCTTGTCCTCTGCACTGATGCCTCCCTTTATATTATAAAAAAATGGAAAGAGTATTAAGGACATCCTATTTTATCAACAAAATAACAAAAATTAATTTATCTTTGAAAGGATCTAAAGGGAAAAAAAATCTTGTGAAGGACCAACCTTATAGGCAGTTAATGTCTGAAAAATAAACAAAAACTGAATTGGCTCCATACCTTACATAACTTGAACCTAAAATTAAAACATGAGATTTAACTTGGCATGACACTCTAAAGCATCAACAACCAAACATCAAATTCAGTATATATAATTCTAAAGGATTAATGTTAGAAGCAAAAGAACATGATATTATACATATATATATATATACATATTATAGAAATTTAACTACAAAAAGGTAATGAACCATAAAACAAATTCACATAAGCATAACAAGCAAAGTATTTTGAATAAAAAACAAATTACTTGGCAGAAAGGAAAAATAAGCAAACTTACAGGATGGAGTTTTTCTTTATTTTGCTTCATATAGGTTTTACATGAAAAAAAAAACCAGGGTTAAAGTTAAGAACCATAAAAAATTGCACCAAAAGAATAGATTTTCTAAACTCATAAACTTTCCAAAGCAAAAATACATAAAAATAAACAAAGGTATTATGAGAGAAGTAGGTTGTTTAATGTAAACTTGTTTTCAAGGGCTTCTCCAAGATCATATGATGCAATAGGAGATGAGAGATGACAAGTTTAACAGAGTAAGAACTGAGTTAGGCAGCACCTGAAAAAGGAAAGAAGGGAGACAAAGCACTCATCATCATCATCATCATCATCAAAGCCTTTATCCCAATGGTGCTAGAGCACTGTTTAAACATAAAGCAGTAATGGAAATGATGAGCTATAATACCAGTGGGAATGAATTTCGATTTCACAAAGAACACAAAACAACTTATCCATGTTGAATCCAACCACCCAATAATTCTCACCAGAGTTCCTCTTTTTGCTTGAACTACAAAGAAAATTGCACATTCATTACAAACATATAGCAAATGTTAAAGTACTATACAGCACTAATCAAATCTGAAAAAAGGAAGTCAATCGCTCCCATATTAAATGGTGAAAACCCTTTGTAAACCTTACATTTTTTTTCTTTTTTGAAGATTCAATATCCAAAAGAAATGTAGTCAAATCAAATTTCAAATTATATAAACATAAAGTAAGCAAAAAAAAAATCGTATTTTAAATTGCAACAAAGAAGGATCAAAAGATAAAGAAATAGACAAACAATAAGTATTTCGATAAAGAGTGAAAGAGAAAGAGTTTCTAGTCTGAGAACAAAAGACTGGCTTCACAGTGAGCAAAGGTTGGCAGTAGCACAATTAATAAAATAAATAAAATAAAATTAATCTGAAAAATTAAAATGGAAGCACAACCATTTTTTTTCATTATAAGCATCATGTTCAATACCAGTTTTGGCAATAATCTTCTTGTCCCTTGCACTGTTACCTCCCTTTATATTATAAAATAAAAATGGAAAGAGTATTTGATGACATCTTATTTTATCAGTAGAATAACACAAAAAATAATATATTTTTGAAAGGATCTAAAGGGAAAAAGAATCTTGTGAATGACCAACCTTATAGGAACTTAATGTCTGGAAAATAAACAAAAACTGGATTGGCTCTTTACCCTACATAACTTGAGCCTAAAAATAAAACATGAGATTTAACTTCACATAATACACTAAAGCATCAAAAAGCAAACATTGAATTGAGTATATATAATTTTAAAGGATTAATATTTGAAGCAAAAGAACATGATATTATATATATATATATATATATATATATATATATATTATAGAAATTTAACTATGAAAAGGTAAGGAACCATAAAACAAATTCACATATGCATAACAAACAAAGTATTTTGAATAAAAACAAATTACTTGGCGGTGAGGAAAAATAAGCAAACTTACAAGATGGAATTTTTCTTTATTTTGCTTCATATAGGTTTTACATGGAAAAAAAAAAACAAGGGGTAAAAGTTAAGATCCATAAAAAACTGCACCAAAAGAATGAATTTTCTTAACTCATAAACTATCAAAAGCAAAAATACATAAGAATAAACAAAGGTATTATGAGAGAAATAGGTTGTTTAACAACTTGTTTTCAAGGGTTTCTCTAAGATCATAAGATGCAATGGGAGATGACAAGTTTAACAGAGAAAGAATTGGATTATGCAGCACGTGAAAATGGAAAGAAGGGTGATAAAGCACTCATCATCATCAGAGCCTTTATGCCAATGGTGTTAAAGCACTATTTAAAAGCATAAACCAGTAATACTAGTGGGAATGAATTTCAATTTTACAAGGAACACAAAACAACTGATTCATGTTGAGTCCAACCACCCAATAATTCTCACCAGACTTCTTCTTTTTGCTTGAACTACAAAGAAAAGTGAACATTCATTACAAACATATTGCAAATGTTAAAAGTACTATGCAGCACTAATCAAACCTAAAAAATGGAAGTCGATCGCTCCCATATTGGATTGTGAAAACCCTTAGTAGACCTGGCATTTTTTGCTATTTTGAAGATACAATATCCAAAACAAATGTTGTTATAACAAATTTCAGAATATATAAGCATAAAGCAAAAAAAAAATCCTAATTTCAATTGCAACCAAGAAGGGTCAAAAGATGAAGAAATAGACAAAAACAGTAAGTATGTCGATTAGAGAGTGAAAGAGAAAGAGTTTTTGGTCTGAGAACAAAAGATTGACTTTATAGTGGGCAGAGGTTGGCAATAGAGCAATTAATAAAATAAATAAAATAAAATAAATCCGAAAAAGTAAAATGGAAGAACAGATCTACAATTTTTTCTTCAAACATATCTAAGCTAAATAAATAAATAAATAAAGCTTTTCCTACCCAACAATCATAGTAAAAAACCTATCGTGTGTATGGGTAAGTGTCGAGGAGAGAGAGTGTGAGAACAATAATACCATTTTAGGATGAGCATTAGATCTTCAACTTACATTATCAACCAGGATAACTTGCTTGTTTCTTAGACTTGTTCCTTTAACTTGGAAAACAACTATTTTTTTTTCATTACAAGCATTATGTTCAATACTATTTTTGCCAATAATCTTCTTGCCCCCTGCACTGATACCTCCCTTTATATTATAAAAAAAATGAAAAGAGCATTTAAGGACATCCTATTTTATCAGTAGAAATAACACAAATTAATTTTTCTTTGAAGGGATCTAAAGGGAAAAAAAATCTAGTGAAGGACCAACTTTATAGACAACTAATGTCTGGAAAATAAACAAAAATTGGATTAGCTCCTTACCCTACGTAACTTGAGCCTAAAAATAAAACATAAGATTTAACTTGGTATAACACTCTAAGCCATCAAAAACCAAACATTGAATTGAGTATATATAATTCTAAAGGATTAATGTTAGAAGCAAAAAAGGCATGATATTATACATATACATATTATAGAAATTTAAGTACGAAAAAGTAAAGAACCATAAAACAAATTCACATAAGGATAACAAAGTATTTTGAATAAAAAAACAAATTACTTGGCAGAGAGGGAAAAAAAGCAAACTTACAGGATGGAATTTTTATTTATTTTGCTTTACATAGGTTTTACATGAAAAAAATCAGGTGTAAAAGTTAAGAACCATAAAAAACCACACCAAGAGAATGGATTTTCTTAACTCATAAACTTTCAAAAGCAAAAATACATACGAATAAACAAAAGTATCATGAGAGAAGTATGTTGTTTAATGTAAACTTGTTTTCAAGGGCTTCTTCAAGATCATATGAAGCAATGGGAGATTACAGGTTTAATAGAGTAAGAATTAGTTTAGGCAGCACGTGAAAAAAGAAAGCATGGTCATAAAGCACTCATCATCAAAGCCTTTATCCTAATGACGCTAAAGCACTGTTTAAACATAAACAAGTAATGGAGAAGATGAGCTATAATACCTGTGGGAATGAATTTCAATTTTACAAAAAACACAAAACAACTTATCCATGTTAAATCCAACCACCCAACAATTCTCACCAGACTTCCTCTTTTTGCTTGAACTGTACAGAAAATTGCACATTCATTACAAACATATTGCTAATGTTAAAGTACTATGCAACACTAATCAAACTTGAAAAAAAGGAAGTCAATTGCTCCCATATTAGATTGCTGAAACCCTTAGTAGACCCTAAATTTTTTTTCTTCTTTGAAGATTCAATATCCAAAAAAAAATGTAGTTATAACAAATTTCAGATTATATAAGCATAAAGTAAGCAAAAAAAATCCTATTTAAATTGCAAAATGTGTTTCAATAAACATGAATAAAGGTTCAGTTACAAAAAAAATATAGCAAATTGATGTAAAAGAAAAAAAAATGCAAGTAGAAAAGAAAAAGTCTTCGCTACATGTTTCGCACTATTTGGAATTTCATTAGCAAGTTCATCTCTAAAATTATTTTCATTCTTCATTTCTATCATTGAGTTCATTATAGCTAGCAACCTACATCATGAACAAAGCAAAAGTGCAAGTTAATTATCGAAGCTACATAAGACATACAGAGCTTGACAAGCCCAACGATGCAAGATGGATTTTAGAAATTCTGGTCTTGAAAGAGAGGATAAAAAGAGCAGGTAGTGAGACAGGTATAGCAATTCCTGAAATTCAGAGCCCCAGATAAGCACTTGAAGAACAATTTGAACTACTTTTGCAGAATGGAAGTCAACATGAATATGCACATAAGAACAGGACGCCAGACCTTTTGCCTATAACCATCATGGCTACCAATTCTAGACTTGACATCACATTAAGCTCTTGAGAAAGCTGAAATTGAGGATGGTGGTTCATCAGTGTGAATCCTCACAAAGTAGCAAAAGAAGTTCGATTATATATATATATATATATATATATGTATATATATCATTCCTTAAGGGATACATTCATGATGCTAGAAAGAACGATGATAGCTAAAAAAAATTGCATTATAAATAGATGTAGACCTCATAGCTAATGCTCATGCTTTCCAAACATTATGTCTTCATTTCTCCAGTATTTTTTACCCCTTTCCTCCACAACCATTAATATAAGCTAACTTAGGAAAAGAAAAGATAATTCCTACTCAAAAATTATCAAAAGCAACAGCAATAAGCATAGGTATAAGCAATCATATGATAAAAGAGCTAACACTTTCTTCGTTTTAAAACCAAATTTAGAGACCATAAACAATGTGATTAACCCAAGCCTTGAAATCAGTTACTTTTCTTGCTTATGTAGCCTAAAAAAAATCCACAAATCCATAATGAAAAAAAAAGATGTAATTAACTCTCCCAAAGCAATAAAAACTTAAATGATTCAGAAAAAAAATTAATTCAATAACATAAAAATAAAACTTGAATAAGAGCTCAATTACCTGATTTTTTCAATATCATCTAAACCTGTCACAAGTAGGTCATCAATGCCTATCATTGTATAACTGACTATATAAGAAAGAATAAAAAATAAAAAATAAAAAATAAAAAATAAAAAACATGAAAATAAATACAAATAATTCGATTAATTTTATAATGTTAACAACAATAATAGCGATAATATAATTAAAAACCTAGGTCCATAATTTGCAAGACCCTATACATGCATCACACCTTCTGAAATGATTTTTTTTTTTGGCTTGGCCAAATGAAGATCTAATTTATGCATATGACCTTTATGCCGATGAATATCAATACAAATGTTGCTTACTTAACATTCCAAATGGAAATTTTTGTTTCTCTATATACTACAAATTAAAACAATATACAAATTGTAACCGTGTCAGAGTTTATTTAAAATCAACATCAACACTAACTTTTTTTTTAAGCAATGGTACCTGCAAAAATAATTTGGAACACACTTTTTAAATTATAGCTTTGAATTAAGATTTCTACAACCAATTAAACATCGAATAATGAGCAAAAAATTAATTAACCTGACTTCACAACCAATTAAGGCTTGAATAATGAGCATGAAAAAGCTTTTTAAATCAAAGCAAACTAATTGTTTTGGTTTCTTTTTTGTTTCTTCTTTTAGTTTGAACCAATTAGTAAATAATATAGACATGGATGTTGCTAAATCATATTTCACACTACACAATCATGTAGCTTTAGAGTTTAATAATGACATCTAATGTTAGCAACTACAACTACTAACTCCCTCTCACTTGAGAGGAAAGGAACTTAAGTAATCAGCAAATAATTATGTATGTCCACAAAACAATGATTTGGGTGGGCTTCAAACAAAACCTGTCCATTTTTGTCAAATAATTAAAATCAACAATAAATAGTAAAAACAGAAATGTAGAGGCAGATGGATAGCTAGCATGGCGCAAAAAGAAAAGTGCTTAAACCAGTGCACCAAATTACTTCTCAAACACATATTATAACAAAGACATACCATAAAAACTTTGCATACAAACATAGCTATTAAATGATATAAAAAAATATAAAACAAAATAAATTGTTAAAACTTAAACAACTTAGACATAATAATTTAAAATAAATAAAAGCATCAAATCAAATTCCCAGCTGAAACTAAGAATAATTATTAAGAATATAAATGTCATATATAAAAAATAAAAAGAAAAAGACAAAAATTAAAATAATAAAAAATTAACATGAAAGCTTAAAACAATTTGAAGGTTTTCCATAGCTTCCTTTAGTTGGAATTCTCAACATCAGAGCTTAAAAAATATCATTACAATAATTTCAAAGATAATATCTAGTTATTTTCTTCTAATTCTACATTTTTCTTTTGTGATTCCTTCCGCTGAGATACTAAACCACTAACATCCACTTGTACCATCAATTAAATAGCATGAGAATAATATATTCACTAAAATGCCATGCAAAAAATGTCATAATTTAAATCTTCTTTTGTACCATCAATTAAATAGAATGAGAATTTGAATGTTAAGCCTTCATGAAACTCAAAAGTCAGAAATTAAATTTCAGCACAAGCAAATAAAAAAAGAAATTATTTTTCTTTCAATGTCTAAGGATCGAAGCAGATACTAAAATATTTTTAGCTAATTCTTTAACAATTTCCAATTTTTCATATATAAAAAATAAAAATCATTATTATAAAAAACCTTAGAGTTGATTCACAGTTTCTCTTCATGACCAGAATATCTATAAGCATAAAAATTAAAAATAGATAAAAAAACAAAATGCAAAGAAATGAGGAAAGAAAACTTTAAATTAATGTGAGAATAAAGAGACCAGCAGATATTGAAGCTTTAGTTAGATTAGATCCAAAAGAAGCTTCATTGATATTTGATGAATCTACCCCAACCATTAAAAATCATTAGGATAACAATAATCCACGGTCAACAAATAAAAATAAATAAATATCATCAACTTTAACATTTAAATGATACAAAATTGTATGAAGCTCGTGAAAAAAAAAAGAAAGGTGTCAAAACAAGCCAAGAAAAATGATCCATCGTAAATACATGGAAACCCATAAAGCAAAAGCACACCAAACAAACAAAGCAAGGAGAACAAAAGCAAAAAAACCTAACCAATAAACAATGAAGAACGAAAGAATCAAGTAAATCAGTAAATAACAGTGAAAAGAAAAGAAGACGAAGAAATAAATCTCAAAACCATGTGAGCACAGATTTGAGAACAACAGTAACCAACAAAGTAGAAGTACCAGAGACAGTGAAGCCAAGCAGGTCAATCAAAAAAAAGAAGGTAAGATCTTTACTTGGGATGAACGGACACGAAAAAAGAACAGAAGTGAATAAAAGATGAGAAAGTAAAAGAAAAAAGTAGGAAAACAAAAGAAATAGGTGAGGACATACAAAAGGCATCAATGCAAGGGATAGAGGGTATATTTGGCGCGGAAGACAGCATCAAACCAGAAAAACAGAGTACAGCTTGCATCTGCTAATAGGGAAATGAGACCCAAAAATAAATGATGTGGCTTGGGAAATACCACAAGTAAAATCAGTTGACTATATAATTAGGAAATGACAATATAAGACAACAATAAAAGATGAATGAGGATGAAGCACAACAATTAACAGGAGGGTAAAAGGAAGATATATAGCATATCCACATTATTTCGTATAACAATAACAATGATTAATAATTTCATATTATTTTTTGTCTTGGTTTCATGAAAAGTGAATCTGCAACAACCATTATCAAGATATCCACAAACCAGTAAAGCTCCAACAAGAGTAAAATTAAATTATGCACCTAAATAGAAAACCGAAAACAAAATTAAATTATGCACCTAAATAGAAGACCGAAAACAAATTGTTTAGCGATGTGTTCTTTAAATGCATGCATAATATCCTTTGCATTGAATATTGAAAATATAATTTAGGCTGGATCAATAAGATTTTTGCCATTACCTCAAATTTTCCAAAGGGCTTGTTGGCAGAAAGGGAGAATATAATGACTTCAAAACAGGTTGAGAATCCAATGAATTGTACTGGTGTACAAAACTTGCTAGCACCACAACAATGCAGAAATATAAAGCACCTAATCAGAATGACTCGAAAGAAAAAACCCTAAATTATAAGCATGCTTTATTCAATTTAAATTCTCCAATGCTTCTAGACATGTATGTGAGCTTACCGATACACACACATATAAAGAATCCAAAAAATATTGGTTCAGACAACATAATTATCCTGCAAATCAAGTGAGGTGTTATCAATGATATGTAGATTACCGAGCAACAAGGAATATTCATTTTTGGATCTAAAAAAAAGGAGAACTTAGAATGTTAAGAGTCCAGTTAATATACAATAGCTGGCAAACATTAGGAGGCAAAGAAGCACTTTTCATCACCGCTACTACACAAATGGAAAATTATGATTAAATCAAGCAAAATTGTATATAGATAGTACCTATAATCAACATTTTGATTCCAAAACTATTTGGTTTCATATGAAAGGAATGGATCTTTCTCTAGCAACTTTGTTGTTAGTCCAGTTCTATGACTGTTAAATGATTTATCATCAAACCCTTCCTTGTAATGCATTTGGAAATGAAAAACCTACATACACAATGATTGGAACTACAGTTATGCATGCAAAAAACGAACAATGCATTTGTAAATCAAAACCACACACACACACAACAATTAGAAACTACAGTCTGTTAACTCCTATTGCAAATAAGAAAAAGCAATGATGTTGATGGAGACACCTCAAGATTCAAAGATTTTTTATAAAGTTTATTGCATAGATAAGAAAGAATTGCATGAGCCAAGTTCTGTATTAGGACCAAATATGAAGATGCGAGCCATAAAATAATTATATGCATATAGAAACTAATAAGAAATAACCTTCACAATTGCATTAATTTTATTAAAATAAAATGAAAACAAACATGCATACTTTTTTTGACAGAAAAAATCTTTTAAGCACAAAAGAATAATAAGATGATAAAAAAAAAAAACAAAACAAGCATTTAGTATCCAAAAGGAAAAAAATACCAGCGTAAAACAAAAAAAAACTTCAACTAATTTAAAAAAAACATGAAACTACATAGAAAAAAAAATCAAATTAAAAAATAAACATGCAATGATTAATTCCAAACAAGTTTCATTCCTGAAACTATTAAAAATCAAAACATAAAAAATACCATTAGCAAAACCAAAAAGGAAGTATCATAAACTTGCAAAGCATGACTTAAACAAAGCAATGACAACATTTAACAAATTATAATAAACAAAAATCATAATAAAAAGGATCCAAACAAAAAAAAAGAGCCAAATAAAAAAGAATTAAAGTTATTTAAATAATTAACAAATAAAAAAAATAAATGCAAAAGAGTAAAACCAAAAGCTAAAATTCCTTGATGACTAAGATTTAAGTAAAACACCTAATGAAACTATATAAAACACATGCATCAAAATTAGCTTGACTTTCAAATAGCCAAGAAAATGAACTTGAAAGATAAAAAAATTTAAAGTTCTATTTTAACAAAAGAAATAAAAGCTTATAGCTACAAAGCAATGCAATCAATTTAGAAAAATGAGATTACCTCCAAACACTTAAGCAATGCCTGGTTTGTTGATTATTCTTTCAGAAACTACATGTTCCTATCGCTCTGTCTTAATCAGGCTTGATTTGTTTATGATTGTTTCAGAAAATTGCATGTTCACTTTGCTCTCTTCCTCCAAAAAAATCGAATAAAAAAAATCTAGGAAAAAATATTTTAAAATAAAATAAAAGCCAAGAAATAACAATTCAATCCTTTCTCTTTCTTAGTTTTTCTCTTCTCATCTATTGCTAATCCAAATTCATTTTTTTCTAAATAAAAAATATAATCCCCTTCTCTCTCTCTCTGTTCACTTAATTTTTCTTTCCTTTTTGTTTCCTCTCATTATCTTATTTGTTTATCTCTCTCTCTCTCTCTCTCTCTTTGTGATTACGTTCTACTACTTAAGACCTAAATTTGTGATGATCAAATCATCAACAGAAATTGAAACAAATTAACCGTAGGAAGTACAACAAAGGGCAGCTGATAGAAAGGGAAACAAATGGAGAAATGGTATTTTAGCAATTTAAAAAGTAATCTAAAAAAAGAATAGAAAATAATGGAAGTTGAAAACAAAGGGGAATAGGAAATCAAAGCTCTGACCAAGAGACAAAAAAAAAAGTGCAGAAAGGAAAGATTGAGAAAGAAGGGAAGGCTCAATAAAAGTGAGTGTGTTTAACATGGTTTTCAATCAGTTGCTTTCCACCCTTTCTTGACATGTCATCCTCCATTGGATCACCATTTACATACATTTACATGTATCAGAAGGAAAAATTAATGGCACTTGCAAAAACAAAGCAACTTAATAAACAAATAGGAGTATAAATAAATAAGCAGTTAGATCCAGTGCAACCTTTTTCTCATTTGCATAATAAACTGGATGAGGTAAGATTCGCACATTCATAACCTACAAACAGTTCATCTTTTCTTGAAAGTGCCATACAGATGAAGGAGTGAATGAGATGGAAACTAAACATACAAAATAAAACAGCAAGATGCAATACCTTATTTAATGAGTATAGACAGCAAAACTTTTCCTGTCAAAACTTTAAATTTGTGCGAAACATATGGAGTGAGTGAGATGAAAACTAAACATACAAAATAAAACAGCAAGATGCAATTCCTTATTCAATGAGTATAAACAGCAAAGCTTGCCCTGTCAAAACATTAAATTTGTGCCTTAAAGTCATTATTGTCCTGAGTCAATCCTAGATGCATCAGCAACATCAGCAAAAGCATATAAAAATAAGGTAACAATAAAAATGCTACTTCTAGAATCGAAACATTATAAAGAATTGATTGGATATTTGACGAGACACTCACACAATTTGTTACTAAAACATAAAACATTAAACAATGAGGAAATTGAAACAATTAATAGTGAGCTACATTTTTAGACAAAAATATCAAATCAAATAAAAACATGATAATTCAGTTTCACTTGTTGCTTGACATTAATATGCCAAACATCAATTGCTTCAAAAATTTTTCTTGGGCTTTCTTCCTCTTCAAAGTTAAAAACACTCTATCCTCTATTTTATTACTAATCAAGTCTATGACAGCTTGCTTTTCTGCTTTAATAACAGCTTCAAGCTAACAAAGAGGAAGATATGAACAAAAATTAAGCTAAAAAGTAAGATTACAGAAATTCAAGAAAAGAAAATCAGACAAAATTTAATTTATTTTATAAATACAAAAGACAGACAAGAGAGAAACCTGTTGCTGGCGTTGAGCAAAAATAAGCAAGTTCGTGTAGCCAACTTGAAAATATGAGCACAAATTAAAGAAAGCTACGATTACTAAATACCCATACATCGACAGTAAAGCTGCAACAGTGAGGCCTTTGTTTAAGAAGGAAGCAACATCTTTGAAAAGACCTGGCATACATACATGATTACTATGTCAATATGAGCACAACTAAAATCAATGAATTTTCTCTTCAGAAAGGGAAAACGGAAAACTTGAAAACTAAAATGAGAAGTTTGAGTTTGAATCCAAGGCCTTACAGCTCATAGAACTTTTTGGCTAGTTGCAAGCTAGAAAAAAATTAAATCTCTTCTTTTGGTTCCAAGACACAAATAAGAAATGATCCCAAATCTTCAAATTCTTACCGGTACAAATGACATCGACAATGTGGATGAAGACTTCTGCAACTCTAAGGAAAGCGAAATTGAAGAAGGATCAACTCATCAATTTATTAATCTCGCAAAGTGTCAATTGATAATTTTAATCATGCTTATCACAAGATGATATGATTTTCATTTTAGTTTTGCACCATATCTTGCAATATTACAGTTAAGAATGATTGGTTTCACCAGATACTATACGACCACATGTATAAAAAAAAACTTTAAAAATATTACCAAATCCAACAAATTGATGCTGATCTGTTGATTTGCATAGAAACAACATTAAGCTGCTTCCTGCATTCCAAATGGCATGTCCCTACAGGTTTATGGAGTGAAGAGTAGTATTTTCTCATGAGATACTATTTAAAAAACTTTTAAAGAAAAGGCCAATTTTTTTTTTCATAAATACCAACACAATTTTCGTATATAATATATATATATGTTTATATATACGAAGATAATTAGGTGTTACATGCTAATTAGAATATAATTTTGAATGGGTATTACTATTTTCTACCACCAATTTGAAATTTTAAAAAAAATTATAATGTTCAATAAGAATCACATTATTCAAGTTAAAAGAAATTAAAACCAAAACTCAGTGTTCAATTTACTTGTATATTTGTAATATAAAGTATGATTGAGTTGAGGATTGAATTTTATTTTTTAAGTGGCTAATCAATTAATATGATTTTATTTAACTCTCACCATTTTACGGTCAGAGCACACTTAAGTCAAAATCAAACACAATATTCAAACAAAGTTTTAATGATCTTACATTCTTCAAATAAAAAAAATTTCTAATGTTTGAAGTGCTATTAATAATGATAAGTCCAATTGTCCCTACTGTCACTTAGTTTCGACATGCATTTATATTAATTATTGGCTGTTATTAAAAAGTACAAAAAAAATTTAAGTCAGCCCAAAAATTTAAAAATAATATAATATATTAATATTATAATTAACCTTAACTCTATTATTATTATTATTATTATTATTATTATCATTAACCCTAGCTCAATCATTATTATTATCATCATCGTCATCAATGAAGTAAACATCATAATGTCCTTCCAACTAAAGAAAGGCAACTACCAACCACACCATATCAACATCATCATACATAGCTTTTGAATGCAAATGTTTGACAAACGTTATTTGCGTTAAAATTATCAATGAACAAAAATGTACAATATTATCATAACCATAATTTAAATATTTACCTGCTTTGGCATCGATCAGTTAATAAAGGCAGTAACTACAAGAAGACACAAATGACAAATTAGTTAACAATATGACATGCATCAAAGATAAAAATAAACAAATAACAACTTTAGATTTCATAAATAGTAATATTATAGTGACATTACAAAAAGAGTGAAGAAAATGATTAAAAAAAAATTCAAATATATGAGATCACTCGAATGTGTGCGAGACAATTCACAAAGTCAAAATATTTAGAATCGGTTAACGACTCGTGACTTCTTCCAATATAGCAAATGTCAGTGTAGTCTTTATTATTTATAGTAGTGAACAACAACATCAATGCAGAAAACGATAACAATTTGGTCCACTTCGCTATACTGATTAAAAGGTGTGCATTATTTCGAGTTTGGCTTTTCAATGTAATATTTTTTTCTGAACGGATATTTTCAATATACTATCCAATTTTATATTATTTTTTACCAAAATAAAATTATTATGGCAGCATATTGTTCATATTTATATCCAGCAGTGCAAAAATCTTTTCCTTTCCCGCAGATGCCAGAACTTCCAGTTTCAATATGCATGTGCTCTGCATTTAATAAAGAACTGTAAGAATATAATATTTAGAACTCAAAATGGTAAAAGACTTTTAAGTATTTAACAATAAATCGAATTTAAAAAAAAAAGCGGGGGAGAAACTCATTAGCAGAAGGGAAAATTTACTTGCCCAGGCTTAGCTTGTTTCTTCAAAGTAGCAGGAACAATCTGAGAAGGAAGATTAAGGCAAGTCTTTAAGAACTCAATGCCATCATTGGTAAGGTACCAGTAATAATGCATCCAAGCAAAAGTTTCACGCACGTATTCCTTTGATTTGAAGCTCTGCATCATCTTTATTACTTGAAGATTTGGAACATCAATTTCGAGGTGCTTTGACAAGTTGTAATCTTTCTTTGCATAGCAAACACCCTCTGGTAAAAAACATAGAAACCCATATTTTAAATCCAAATATCTAAATGGAAAATGGGAAAGTTAAAATTATAATGGACTTTTTTTGGTTACCTTGGAAAAGGTACTTGGAGATCTCGCGGCGATTCTTCTCTGGGATGATCTAGGAATGAAGAAAACAAACACATTAAAGACATTTTCTTATAAACAAGCCAAACAAAGAAATGGGAAAAAAAAAAGGCGAAAACTACCATGGTTGCGATGAGATAAGAGGCAGCAGCGAACATAGCCTGGTAAGGAGCTGCCTTCTTATGACATCCAACAGAAATATCGATTTCTAACTCTAGTGTTTTCAGGGTATTATTAGGTTTGGGTTTTATTAGTTAGGGCAAGTGAATATTTTTGGCACAAAACATAACCACCACCAAAGAACACAAGAAAGAAAACAGAGAAATCCTAAGGAAGAGCAAAACCGAAGGCCAGCTAAATTTTTCTCCTTGATGCCAAGCTGAAAGAAAAGTATAAAGAAGACATAAAACCATGATTACAAACAATAGCTGGAAAAATGGCGACAAGAACCTCTTCTTTGCTCTTCTCTTTTTCGTCATTTCTCTCTCTTTTCTACCCGTTCGTCTCTTCTTCATCTCTGTCAAAAGTTTTTTTGCCTTTTTTCCTTATTTCTCTTTCACTTCCATCTCTTCTATCAGAATTTTATCTAAAATATTTTGCTTTTTTTTTCCTCATTTCTTTCTCGCTTCCATCTCTTCTATCAGAATTTTTCTTTTCCTTTTTCTTCGACCGTGCTTGCATCTCTCCTACGTTTCTTCATCATATTTGTTTTAAAGATTTTTTTGTTTTTCAAGACTAACAAAAATCAAGTAAATGCATTAAATGAGAGAGCATCGAGAAGCAAAAAATGCAGAGTGGCCAACCCTTTCTTTTATTACTTCTCTGCTGTCGCCATTTTTTCTTCTGCCATTTGCCCATTTCATGATGAAAGAGGACACGCGGCATTAAGAGAGAAATAAAACGGGTTGGAAAGGAAAACTCGGAGAGCTGAAGCAAGAAAGAAAGGGGAACCAAAAAGACACGCAACAACACAGGCTAGCAGGAACCAGAGGGAAAGAAGCACTGGTCACATTGTCAAATCATTGAGCTGGCAGCCAAAAACGATAAAAACGTGGCCCAATCACAAGGTTAAAATCCCACGGATTTTAATAGTATAGATTTTCTTAACAGCTTTGAAGTAAGGTGAAGGCTTAAATTGGGTTTAGAGTGCGGAGCAGTGCCCAAAGTAAAAATGGCTTTAAGCACAACAGATCTCCTATTGTGCAAGGTTGTCTCCATCTTAGAAAACGAAGCATCATTGCTGAGTGGGGTTCGTGATGAAATCATTGAAATCAAGCTTGAGCTGAATAGCATGAGATCTTTTCTTGAGGATGCTGACAAAACAGCAGGAGTACACGGCCAAGCAAAGAACGAATGGGTGGCAAACGTGCGAGACATGGCCTGTGAAGTTGAAGACGTTATTCACGAATTCATGTACCACATGAGCAAGCAACAACAATGGAGGGGTAATAAATACTCAAGTTTTTTCCTCAAGGGCATTCACTTTCCCCAGAATCTATTCTTGAGGCATAAAACAGCTGCTAAGCTGCAGACGATCAACAAAAAACTTGCAAATATGCAGAATAGAAACAAGAGATACGGAGTTAATCAATTAGAAGGAAAAGGTGCTGAAAAAATGGAAGGAATGCTTGGCGGTGATCCTAATTGGTTGAAAATTGAGAGTGAGTCTTCTCTTTTTCTTAAAGATGATGATCTTGTGGGCATCAAGAAGACACAAAACAAGCTACTGGGTTGGTTGACAAATGGAGAACTTCGAAGGATTGTCATCTCAGTGGTGGGAATGGGTGGTTCGGGCAAAACTACTCTAGTTGCCAATACTTTCAACAAAGAAATAGTCAAGCAAAATTTTGAGTGTTGTGCCTGGATCACTGTCTCGCAACAGTATGCTGTGGAAGAGTTAGATCCATGATAAAAGAGATCTACAAGAAGAAAAATAAAAAGAAAAATCCTATGAATTTGAACACCATGAGCTACAGGGATTTGGGGGAGATTCTCCAGAACTACTTGCAGAGAAGGAGATATCTGATTGTGCTAGATGATGTGTGGACGATCAATCTCTGGCAGCAGATAAGCAGACTACTTCCTGACGGAAGTTTTGGAAGTCGTGTCATGATTACTACACGAATGGGTTATGTAGCTTCTTTCCAATTTGGGATTATAAGCCACGTTCTTGAACTTAAGCCGTTAAGAGACCATGAGGCTTGGAAGCTATTCTGTATGAAAGCTTTCCCAAGCAATCTTGGTCAATGTCCACCACATCTTTATTCTTTAGCGAGAAACCTAGCTGAAAAATGTGAAGGCTTGCCATTAGCTATTGAGGCTTTGGGCGGTTTATTATCTCGCAAGACCTTCATAGACGAATGGAGAATAGTTCGTGACAACTTAACTTGGGAGCTAAGCAACAACCACGAGCTTGGAAAAATGAAGTGTATCTTATTGCTTAGTTACCATCATTTGCCTACTAGACTTAAGCATTGCTTTCTATATTGTTGTATATTTCCAGAAGATTATAGGGTTAAGCGAAATAGGCTCATTAAACTTTGGGTGGCAGAAGGCTTTGTGGAACCACATCAAGAAGTAACACCGGAAGTGGTAGCTGAGACATACTTAAAGGAATTGATTTGTCGAGGCTTGCTTCAAGTTGCAAATAGGAATGAATTTGGAAGGCCCGCAAAATGTAAGATGCATGACATTCTACGAGAGCTTGCAGTTTCAATATCAAAAACAGAGAAGTTTGTCACTATATCTGATGGGAAAGAAGAAATACTAGAAGACAGTGGAATTCGGCGCTTGTCAATTGTGGCAAAGGATAAAGAGATGAAAGTTGGAGGAAAGGATATAGCACTACTTCGTTCAGTGTTTGTTTTTGCTAATGGTGAAATGTCTAGATCTTCCTTCGGTAAGTTGCCATCTGGTTTTAAATTGTTGACAGTGTTGGATTTAGAAGGTGCCCCAATCAATAAACTTCCAAATGAAGTGGTAACTTTTTACAATTTGAGATATCTTAACTTAACAAGAACTCAAGTGAAAGAGCTTCCCAAATCGATTGGAAAACTTTGTAACTTACAGTTTTTGGTTCTTAGGGAAACTCGAATTGAAGAGCTTCCCTCAGGAATTGTGAAGTTAAAAAATCTGAGGCATCTAATCTGTTACCGTTATGGTGGTAATAGATGGACTGACTATGAGTTTTGGGTCAGCGTGCATGTACCATCCAGCATTTTTTCTATGAAGAGCTTACAAGTTTTGACCTCTGTGAAAGCAGGGGACACCTTTGTTAAAGAAGTCCACAAAATGACGCAACTTTAAAAGCTTTGCATTACCGATGTGAAGGAAGCCAATGAGAAAGACTTGTGCCTTTCCATTGGAAATTTAAGCCTCCTTCGCTATCTATTAGTGTTGTCAAGTAATAAGGAGGCGCGATTAAAGATGGATGCACTTGTTTCAGCTCCTCCCTGCCTTGAGAAACTTTATCTGGCTGGGAAATTGGAGAAGGTGCCCCACTGGTTTAACTCCCTCCATAATCTCACATGTTTGACATTACCGTGGTCTAGATTGAGGGAAGAGTGTCTTGCTCACATCCAAGCACTGCCTAATTTGGGACGATTGTCACTTTCAAATGCGTACGAGGGAGAGTATTTATGCTTTCGTGGAGGGTTCCAAATGCTTAAGAAGTTACAAATATGTAATATCCCTCAATTGAAAAAAATTTTGATAAACGAAGGAGTAATGCCTGGTCTTCTAGTTCTAGGCATAGTAGAATGCCAAAAGCTTTTGGAATTACCACATGGTTGGGAAAGTCTACCTGACCTGAAAAGAGTTCATTTGAGGGATGTTTCGAGTGAGCTTACACAGAAAATCTGTGGGAATGCAGCAGGTATGGAACAAAAAACCATGGTGTTAACAAGAGAAGAAGGCGATGAATACAAATTCAAGTTGTATATATACCATTGATGTTTCTACAAACCAAGATGAATCCCTCCAATTGTAAGTACCAAATTCACATCCCTATACATATGTAACACATCCACAGCCCAAGCCTGAGAATAAGATTAAGAAACATAATGCATTCATTCTACCAAACAACCTGAAATACATGCCTAGCCAGTTAAATTCTCTCTATTATTTCACCAACTGACCTTCAATGTGACCATTTTTTTCTTTCCAGGTTATTTGGCAAAGTTGAAGGACGATTAGGGTGAGTTTGGCTCAAATAAAATTCCAATTCATGGTGTAATGGTTATTCCACTGCCTGCTTTTCATTACATCTTTTATCCTTTCTATATATTGCTATCGGTTTCTTGGTATGTTTAACAAATATCGCATACCACCATGACATTATTGGTAGGCGTGTATTAAATTTGCCCTTGTAAATTAAGACTATAATCTTGGTTTTTATAATATATTTACTATCATAGTTTGAGGATAAATGTTTTTTAAGATTTCCGAGCAGCTGCGTCAGCTTGTAAGTAAATGGAATTTCAAAATTAAGATATTTAAAATTTTTACATCTCATTTTCTTGTTTGATAAAAAAAAAAATTGATGAATTTCAAAATTAAAAGAAATGCACTTAAAGAGAATTTTTCAAAATTCATCTAAAATTACACTTCATTACAAATTAAATACAAAACTAAAATAAAAAAATAACATTTTATTTAAATATAATATATATACTCAGATTATTAATAATAACTATACCTTTTTTTTTCAAATCTAATGATATTCATTGAAATTAACTGAATCGTAGGCTTAGAAATCTCAAACTTCATTGATAGTAACCCCGGAAGAGCTGCCCCAACTTTCAATATTGAACCGTTTAGGCATTATAAAACAAACTGCTTTTCCAATTCTATTTTTACAGACATAACGCAGACACAGATAATAGGAATGACCATGCACTGAAGAATTAAAAAAAAATCCCAAATTTAAAAAATCCTAATATAATAAGTTAATAACCCGTAAATATACACCAAAAATTACCATTACATGAATAATAAGCTAAGGTGTTGTTGTAGCATGTGGTACAAAGACGAATATGACAAAATAATTAAAATATGGCTTACTGTTGTTAACTTTCCTTAAAAATATTAGATCCAAATCCGAATACCACCACCACAACAACGACAGCTAATGACACCTAAAACCCAGCTAAAGTTCCTCGAAACGACGACGAAGAACCTCTACCTAAAGCCACGTGCTTGAATATTAGAAAAATAATTAATCCAAAGCAAAGAACAGAGGATGAGTTTTCAAATGTTTTTTAAGTCAATTCCGTCCAACACTAATGATTCATGGTCAGCGACGATGGGCAGTAGTCGACGCTGCGATCTAAAGCTGGATTATGGACATGGATGGTGACTATTCTTCGGACTTCAAATTTTTAGAGAATGAGAAGTAGAATGTAGCGAGGAGATGAGAAAAAACCAAAAGCACTTCTTTTATTTTTATAACCCACCAAACATTATGAGACTGATTATTCACACCTGAATTTTTTCTTCACACATTCTATTTTACATTATATGTTACTGTTTATTTAAGGGAAAAATGGGTGTGTGAAGAAAAATATAGAGTGTGTTTAGTTGCTTCCAACATTTAAATGGCACATTGTCTGCGGATTTTTTTCTTTTTTTTTTTTAATGCATCGGATAAAAAAAAAGTTGGGTTAAAGGAAAGTTATCCTTCTATTTTTGTTTTTATTTTTTATTATTTATTGAAATTATATTTTTATAAGAAATTATATATTATAGATACCTAATTTTATTCGAATAATTTTTAAATCAAAAATCAAAAAAATAAAAAAATAAAAAATGATAAAAAACCAAGTCAATTTTGGTTAAATCTTAAATTGGTACCCCATGCATTTTATGCAAACCCTAAAATTAAAAATTTCAAATTTGAAAATATTATGTAAAGCACATGCAAAATTTACACCCTCAAAAGTTGACTTGATTGATTTGTTGCCAAAAAATGAACATGATAATTTGCAAATTGAAAGAAATAAATCATTTATACCAAAAAAAAATTGAAAAAAATAAATCATTTATACAAAAAAAAAGAAAATAAATCATGAACGAGAATTCCATGATGGCAGCCACGGTTTAAGCATATAAACGGGAGAAATTTGTAAAGTTGAAGTGGCTATAAAAGCCAGTGGAATGAAACTTTGACGGGGACGGAAATAGAGATAAAGTTACTAAAACAAAAATAATCTGAATTGTTTTTGGCTGGGCGGCATCATCTTCTCTTCGCCACTACCCATCCAGGAGGCCTACACACACAGCTATTGATTCATCACCATCTGGAACTCAACTTGATCGCGCTATCATTATCGCCAAGCACTGCTCTGCATTGTATCTTCGCTGCTGCTCCTCCACTTTGACGACCGAGAAGATTTTCTGTCCAGCCACCACGCAAGCTGCCTGCACCGCTTGTAGCTTCCTGTATTACACCCTTGTGCCTATCCTTCTCGCATCATCGCTTCATCCTCGCGTTGCCACCATCACCGCCAGATTCAACACCGTTTTAATTTCAGTCCCCGCTGCTTGTCGCCCACAGCTGCTACCGCTCTGCTGTGCGCCAATCATGTTGCCTAACTCTACGTCGCTGCTTTGTGTGAAAGAGAAAGAAAGCAAAGAATAAAAAGGAAACGTGAAGCGAACAGTGAAGATAAAGAAAAGCTATCAGCCACAGTAAGCACTTACAATTTAAAGTTTAAATTCTTTTTCTTTTGAGATTCTTTGTGTGTTCACGTGCCTTTGGTTTCTTTTAATATTCTATTCTCCAAACACGATGTTTCACTTTGCAAAAGCTTATACCAGTTTTGATTATTTTAAGTGTGATTTGTATTTATCTTTTATGGTATTTATAATGGTTCTTTTTTGTTAGTTCATCTAATTGTTTAATTTATTTGACTTACTCTTTTAGTTTATTTTGTAAATTATTTATTAGATTTATTAATAAAAATTTAAATGTAGATTAAGAGATCAAAATTAAGTATAAAACTTGTAAGATGTTTTATAATAATAATAATAATAATAATAATAATAATAATAATAATAATAATAATAATAAAAATTAAATAAAGATATAAAAAAATTCTGATGATAGGATTTTTTAGAAATCACAAGTAGTGATTTTTTGATCATCCTTAAGGGTCGAAATGAAATATTTGAATATTACCAGCGTATTGTGGTATTTAAGTAATTTTAGTTCGATATTAATATTTCTAATAAAATTAACATTTACAAAATAAATTAATATTTAAAAAAATAAATAATAAATAAATAAAAATTTTAAACAAATAAGTAAACAAGAATATAAAATTGTTACAATTAATCTTTTGGAATAAATAATAACAATAACAATGAAGATAAAAAAAAAAGAATAATTAAAGATAAATAAACAAGATATACATTTTAAAGAATTTCCGATAATGAGATGTTATGAAATTCACAAGTAGTGATTCCTAACTGATCTCTAAGTGAGAGATATATGCTAAATGTTACCAGCATATTGGAATATTTAATATGAATTGTCAATAAAAATAAGGTTCTATAAAATATATAAATTTCAAAATATAAATATAAATATAAATAAATAATAAAATAATAAAATAAAATAATAAATTTCTCATATGCATCATCTATATTTAGTTTGCATCATTTGCATCCATGGAATTACAAAATAAGTGTGAATCTCCTGGGGATGAGCTTCTATAAAAATCACAAGTAGCAATTTTTAAGAAATCTCTAGGTGAGAAAATTATCCGAAATGCTACCAGAAGTATTGGGATACTTCGAAATAATTTTCAATACAAAAGATTCTCATTTATTTCACATAAAAAATAAAATTTAAAATAAATAAAAATAAAATTTAATATTTCAAATAATAAATAAATAAATAAATGATTTCAACATAAATGGAATTCTTTTTAAATGATTGATTAAGACCATTGTATTAAGATCAAAAGATTATACATGATTAAGTGGTACCGTTTTTTAATGGGTGCTGTAGGGGTGCTAATCCTTCCTCACGCGTAACCGAACTCCCGAACTCTAACTTTGTTTTCGCAAACCAAGAATTGTTTTTTAATAAAATTTAATTAATTTTAAGATTTTGTTAAAAAGATAAATGATTTTGGGTGACCAATCACACCTAGTAAAAAAGATTGGTGGCGACTCCTATTTTGTTTTTATCAAAATCGTTTAGTGATCGAGTCCTCGGACGAAAATCGTTACGACATATATAATGCACTAATAGTGTATAGTTTTTATATACTATCAATCGATTATAGGATGACACCTCATTAATGAATAAAGTTTAAACTTGTATAGCAATATAGGCCCTTAAAAATAAATTTAAAAACTTTATTAATATTTATTTTTAAGTACTTGCATATGAGTTATCATTTTATGGTTGACTGACAGTGTATGAAAATTATATATTATCAATGCATCATATATAAACTCCTTTTATAATGGTTTTTTTTTTCAATTTCATCAAAACTAATTTCATCGTTTATCTAAACTAATTCTAAAACTTGTATACGATGGTACAACCAAATTGTCACATAATCATTCTTATAGCAACCTAAAATTGGATTTTTGACTCTAGATAAAGCAGTTAGTTACTTTCAAACACATGATCGGATTTATTTAATATTACTAAATTGATCCGAAAGAAAAGTATATAATACGAGTGAAATTGACTCAAATGGTAGATGTTGGGTAAAAATGATTCTTTTACATAGTTCAAGTGCCACATTTATCGCTACACATTGTATTTTTAAGAGATAATATTCAAATAAACCATTGAACTCTATTCAAAAATGAAAATAAGTTTTCAATTTCTTTATTAAATGAAATTAAGGTTGTAAACTTTTATTTTGTTATAACTAAAAGCTCAATAATTATTTTAATTTTTTTTGTTAAAATCTTCTTTTTTTTTTATGGGAACTTTATCATAATTTTATTAAATCAAATCAAGTACATCAGGATTAATAACAGGCAAAGGGATATCAGTGTCCCATACTCTTAACTCGCCTGCATCACAGTTCAGCTTTGCCAGCTTATGAGCAAAGTCATTTATTGATCTACTAATATGAACAATAGAAATAGCGTAGAACTCTGTCATCAGTTTTCGAATATCTTCCAGGTGTGATGCTCCCTCCCAAAATGAATCTTGCCTGGAATGCAACTCTTGAACAGCCTGTAAGCAATCACTCTCAAGGATAATAGAAGGAATTTGACACCGTTTAGCCATATCTAACCCGAACTTAATGGCCAGTACTTCTACAAATAAGGAATCCTGTACATGTTGAAACTTAGTCACTGCACAGCATTTAACCTCTCCACTTGATGTCCGAATCACCACTCCCAAAATAGCTTGATAGTCAGAATATGCAGCATCAACATTGACCTTGTGGAAACCAACTGGTGGCCTTTGCCAACGCAAATCTAGAAGCCGTGGGGTAGATACACTTGCTGATGGAAAGTGGACAGCATTCTCCTGTAACAAATTGGTGGCTTTTGCTACCAGAGAAGTAGAAGTCCAACACCTTTTATCATGATAAGCTGCATTGCGATTAGTCCACAACAACCAACAAATAACAGCAAATTTGTTTGCAGTATCAGCTTGTGATAACTGAGAAAACAATCCTCCCAAAAGTCCAACCCTGACATCGGATCCAAAGAGAGATGATTTATCCACTGGATTGTATGTTCCCAGACCTTCATACTAAGTTTACACTTAAAAATAACATGGAACCAGGACTCTTCAAGTGCACCACAAACTGGACACATCTATTCCACTGGAAGTTGCTTCATCCGTAACATTTGTGTTGTGGGCAAGATATTAAGAGCCAACCTCCACATAAAAAATTGAATCTTTGGCATAGTGTGAAGAGACCATAAAGACTTCCAGAAAAGGAATCGTTGCTGCATGGAATTTGAATCTCTGTTCAGGAGCTCCCTCGCTACATGATAAGCGGATTTAACACTGAAAGTGCCAAGCTTAGAAGCAGCCCATATCAATTTGTCTGGGGAAGAGATTACTGCTAAAGGGATACGTAGAATAATAGCGCAGTCATCTCTAGAAAAAAGTTCATGTAGCATATCCTCATTCCATGTTCTGTCAATAGTGTGAATTAAATGAGATACCTTCATGGGAGTAGGATCACCTGTATGTAGATAATCTGGTTTGTAAGTCGGTGCCTTACGTAACCATCGATCATGCCAAACATCAATGCTCAATCCATCTCCTACACGCTAGAGGGTCCCTGCATCCACCACAGCTTTACCTTTCATCAAGCTTTTCCAAAGAAATGAAGCTTGAGGACCACCGGTTGCCTTCCAAACAGGTGCTGAAGGGAAATATTTACTTTTCAATACCTGATAGCACAATGTAGATTGGTTTTGTATATCCACCATTGCTTGGCAAGAAGAGCTAAATTAAAGGACTCAAAATCCTTAAAACCCAACCCACCATCAAACTTCGATTTACACAGGTCTTCAAACTTCCTCCAATGTATTCTTCTTCGGGTCTCAGTGCCTCCCCACCAGAAACGAGCAATGATTCCGTTCATCTGCGATAAAATTGCTGATGGAAGTTTGAAACAAGACATATAATACTGAGGAAGTGCCATAGCAACTGATTTGATAAGAACACTCTTCCTCGCAAAAGATAATAATTTGCCTTGCCAACCCTGTACATGATTCCATAATCGATCTCTAATCATTTGAAACTCTATTTTCTTGGATCGACTAAACAGTAGTGGCATACCCAAATACCTATCATGAACAAAAAGCCTACAAACATTCAATCTTCTCATCAGATCATTTCTCGCATCTGGTGAAACGAGTCGGCTGAAGAAGATTGCCGACTTTTGCAAATTCACCTGCTGCCCTGATTCAACCATAATCTTCTTAGTTGGATGTAGTTTATAGAAAATGTTCACTTAGATTATTTGGATAGATGAAAAATAAGCGAGCAAAGCCAATTTAAAATTCTAACAATTGAATTTTATTTATTCATATATTTTCAAGATTTAACATGTATAATTACAATAGAAGAGAAGTGTGCATATAATGCATTGACAATATATAAAAATTATATATGAGCAATCAACCAAATAATACCACCTCATTAATGTGCAAAATTTAAAATTGCATAAGCCCTTAAATATAAACATTGATGAAAATTTTAAATTTATTTTTAAGGGCATGTGCATTGTCAAAACGTATTAAGTTTTAGAGAAAACCTAATAGCCAGACACAAAATCAATGGAGTCGCCACCAACCATTCTAACCTAGGTGTGATTGGTCACCTATTCAAACTAAGGATAATGCTTGGTCTACGTTAAAAAGTTTTAAGTTCGGGAGTACGGTTACGTGTGAGGGAGGATTAGCACCCTCACAACGCCCATCCTAAAATGGTACCAAATAATCACTACAAAAAATAAAGCATTAGAGACGGAATTTGTGACCGAATTTCCATCACAAATTTTCAATTTCCGTCACTAATTGTAATTAGTGATGAATTTGAGACGGAATATTCCGTCTCAAATTCTGTCTCTAAATTTGAGGTGGCTAAAAGTCTATTTGTCACAAAAAAAATTTTTCCGTTGCAAACTCCGTTGCAAAATCCGTTGCAAATTTGAGACAGATATTTGCTACTAAAATCCGTTTCTAAAACTATTTTTTCTGTCACAAAAATTGTAATGGAACAAAAAAAAAATTAGTTTTTTCTACAACTTTTGCATCGAATTTGCAACTGATTTTTTCCGTTACAAAATTTTGTGACGGAAATTCCGATACAATTTCCATCACAAAAAATTAATTTATTTAAATTAAAAAAAATCAAATTCTATAGTTTGTGACAAAATTTTGGTAAAAAATTCCGTCTCAAAATAAGTTGCAACGGAATTAGTAATTAAAAATTCCGTCTGTAATTCCATTTTTTGACACAACAAATATATTATTAAAACACTAAAAAAATTAAAATTATAATGTGACAAAATTCTGTCACAAATTCCGTCAAAAAACTGTGACAAAAAAAATCAACATTTAAATTATTATTTCATAGCTATTGAAATTGTTGAATTTCATTAAAAAAACAATTAATTTTATAAGCTAAAATCTAATTTCCAAGTACACCTAAAATTGAATCCAATTAATTTACAATAAATATAGTTTAACAAAAAGATATACATTTAATATATACATAATTAAACAAAAACCTTAAATATATATACATCTAATATTCACAAAATATGTACTGACATCCATAAACATTATATTAAATTCGGAAATACATACTTTATTGAAATACAAAAGCATGAAGTCGTATAACATCGTAGCGCTTCATGAAGATGGTCTTTGCTTCAAAAAGTGATCGAACACCTATTACAAAATAAATTGTTTTGTTAAATACTATTTAACAAAAATTCATACAATTAATATATACTAGATAACACCCATCCGTTGGTGCGGGTAGTTAAATAAAAAAGATTGACATTGAGATAAGCAACATAGCATTTGTATGAGTTAAAAAGGCAAAGAAAATGTTCAGGCGTAGTAGCATGTAATTGAAAGAGCCCACAGGAAATGCAAAAGAGTAAAAAGCAACCTGTAATAATCAAAGGAAAAAATGCAAAAGCAAAACCTGTAATAATGGCATAAGCCAAAGGCAGTCATGTCTAAGCAAGCCGATCATGTCAAACAGCTACATGTATTGGAAGATGCCAGCTCTAGTTTCAGCGAATTCAAGAACTGGGGAGGATATGGCATTGGCAAATTTAATTTCAAGAAATAAAGGATCTCTATAATGGAGGAAATAAAAACAATAATAATCAATTAAAATTTATATATTAAAATTAAAACAAAAAAATCTAACATAACTATAATATACTTTGGACAAACTAATCTCATCACACCAAACACAAAACATCATTTTTAATAATCTTATATCCAAGATTACAAAAAAAGTTTATAAAGTACCCGAAATTTTATATTGAAAATCCAATTCTACACTTACAAAAGATCACAAACAATTTGAATATTAACCTAAAGACAACAACAATCTACAAAAAAATTAAAATAGGAATCAAATAAAAATTACAAAAACAATAGAAAATAAAAACAAAAGGAAAACCGCAAATCAAAGATTGGTTTCCAAACATACATGATCACCATATATGCATTGAATTATTATATTGGAAAAAAATGAAAAATAAAAAAGAAATGAATGAATTAAAACAATAATTGAAATTATCCTTGTTCAATTAACTATTCATATCTAAAGTACACTAATCACTCAGCTTTTACGAATCAACTCGATAGCACAATAGAAACACAATCAAAATTTTACACATCCAGCCAATAAACCATTTTGAACAAAAATAAAACATCTGAATAACACCTGAAAGCATTAAAGAAAATAATTTTTTTAATTAAAAAACTCGAATATATAATAAAAATATATATAGACATCATATAAATAACCTAGTTAAAAGAAAGAATAGTTATCAAGACTACAAAAGCAATGTAAATGAAGAAAAATCAAATGCATAAAAGATATGTACATCAGAGAGTGATAATATATCAAGTTTGGCTATAGGATATTAAAATATCTTCTCACATGGTTGCTTGCTTAAACTATACAACTGCGCATTTGCTTGGCTAGTGATTAGTTCTTCAGTTTGTAGTTGTTAAGCTTTTCAAGTTATCTAAATGAAACCTTATTGCCCCCAATGGAACATGAACAATTTGTGCCAAACTTAAATAACATGCTTTCATTTCAAGAAAAGAATTTAAAAACATTGCCAAATAATTTTTATTAGTTTTCACATTTCCCTTGATTTTTTATTAGCATGACATCCAAGAGCAACTTTAATGTCAAACCATAAAGTTAATGACTAAACCATAAGTCATTTCTTGCTATGGCAATGTAAAACAAAAAACATCTAGACTTCCAAAACATTAAGTTCATTAGAATACAAAATTTACATAACAAATCAAAAATTAATTAATGTGCATAATGTTCAAACTAAATCCGCTATAAACTAATAATAGAGCATAATTTCAAAGGGTAAGTTAACATGAACAGAGTAGGAAGATCATGTGGCAAATTGTTATGAATTAGCAGCACTATCAGGCATTAGAAGGAAAATAATGATGCAAAAGAAGATTATTTCATAACACAATTTTCCATTGTTTAATAGTCATACCGTCATGCATTCAGGCAAATCATTATCTTTGGTTCTCATATGAATCTGCAAAAACAGATAGAGTAGTGAGATTCTAGGTGAATTTATATTGCAAAAACAGAAAGACCTTGTGAAGAAAGGAACAAAAAATTCTAACAAAAAATTTACATTTGCCAAGTATATTAACTTCTTTGAATTTCAAATATTTTTTCCTGGTTTGACTCAAAATGAGATCAAAATTTTGAATATTTTTCTCTTCCAACAAAATATTTCAACAACGCCAGGTACACCAAAAACCCCCAAATATTAATCAAACACATAGTCCTAAAGCAGTAAAAACAGTAGCAAAAATCAAAACAAAAATTTTAAAATTTGATAAAAAAAAAAAGATAAATGAAATATTATGCATCTCTGACAATTGAAGAGCTTCAAGAAATCAAAGTTAATTAAAAGATATTTTACCAAAAATCAATAAATGATATAAAATGCATAATTAAACCTAAGTATATTCAATGATTTATCAAAACAAACCTTAAACCAAAACCTTCAAATTCATTAAGTGAAATAAAATATGCAAATAAAAAATAGTAAAAAATAATAAGCACAAAAAAAATAGTAACAAATAATAACGAAACAATAAACTTATTTAAAGAATCGAAAGTCAAACAATTGATTCAAATCTAAGTTGCACAACATTTTTTGTTTTCCAAAATCTAAAATATATTTTAGATGTAAAAAGAAAATAAATAATGTCAAACAACAGTACGAACCCTGCAAATTTAACTATCAAACTAAAGCATATGATTTTCTACAATTTTAGAGTTGTCAAGCATGCAATTTGACAAATCTTTGCATGCTTGTCCCACCTTTGGAAAAGCTCAAATGATTCAACTCTGAAATTTCCTACCTGCAATTTATACAATCATCTAAATTAGCATAGATGGTATACATATTGTCTTTCTTTTAAGTTATTGAACTTGGAATGGAGATGAATACACAGACCTGGGAAGTTGCTGGGATAATGCCATCTTTAGGTGCAAACAATGAATCATAGGCGGCTGCTGTTGTTAAAGCTGTTTCCCTGTTCAGGATATTGCTCCTTTACAATTAATTTTCCCGGAAAAATATGAAACTCATAACAGACTCTGATCACAAAATCAACATCAAACACCATCTTTGTAGTGGATGATATTGTTAAACAAAGATAATTAGTAGCACAAGTCCTATGTACTATAAGACAGCATTTTTCACACTGAGCTAGGACCAGAGGTGATGAATAGCTATTTAGCAGTATAAACAAATTTATTCTAAGATGTAATAATGGCATTAAGTTTTACATTTAATACAGAATTCATTCTAAGATGTAATAATGTAACACCATTAGGTATTACAAGGAAAATAATGATGCAAAAAATGTTATTTTATAGTACAAGTCGATTGTTTAGTAATCATATCATCATGCATTCCAGCAAATAATTATCTTTGGTTCTCATATGAATCTACTATAATAGATAGAGCTATGAAATCTAAAAGACTTTTTTACTGAACATAAGTATTTAGATTAGTGAAACCAAAACGAAGATACCAAAACGTTCGTCATAACCAAAAAAATCAAAGATTATGTTGCAACGGTACTCTTCGTCATAACCAAAACGTTCGATCCTTGCTCAAAGATAAAAACCCAGAACTTCTATCAAAACTAAAATGCAAAAAGGTTGATTATTATCTTACGGTGTTTGACTTTAGTCATGAAGTCAATTTACAAATCAAGGTTGTTTGTACAGATTTGATGATTATCTTACGTTGTTTGTACCATTCAAAAATACCAAATCAATTTACAAAATCTTTACCATAAACAACATAGATAGCACTAGTGCTCTCCACAAATATGGGTGAAAAGCTCAACATGGCTGTACTTAATGCAGTAAAAAATGATTCAAAAAAATATGGAAATTGCAAATTAAAAAACCTAATCTCTACGAATTGTTTCTGTAAACTCAGAAAATCCTAACTATGCAAATCAGCAGAAAATTTGAACTATGCAAATCAGTGCTGTCCTGCAGCTGGTGCACCACCAGCTGCTGTCCTGTGGCAGCAGGGCCAGCAGCTGGTGGTGCACTTGAGTGCTGTCCTGCAGCTGGTGCACCACCAGCTGCTGTCCTACGGCAGCAGGGCCAGCAGCTGGTGGTGCACTTGAGTGCTGTCCTGCAGCTGGTGCACCACCAGCTGCTGCCTGCAGCAGCAGGTCCAGCAGCTGGTGGTGCACTTGCTGCCACAGGACAGCAGCTGGTGGTGCACCACAGCAAGAGGATTTAACCAGTTCAGGTTTAAATGCAATCCATGTTCATGCCTCTTTAGTAGAAGACTTGAGGCCAGGCGACCTAATTTATTAACTCTTTTATGCATTTGTTGGGTCGTATTCCTTACCTTCATAGTGCACTTCTATGTGGCTAGTTAACAATGTTGTACTATTGATTTGCAGATCACCTATCACTTCTATTAGCAAAAGAATGTTCTCATGCTTAGACTTACCTTGGATGCATGAAATAGTATTTACCGATCCTAAGCTGAAATGTTTAGTATTGTTATTTATTATTTTAATCTAAGGTTTAGATATCTATATTAACTGCTTTTAGGCTTCATGTTTTGTGTGAATGTTTCTTTTTAGTTGATTGGAGTGCCTTTATCTGTATATTAGTATAAGAGATGATAGTTTGCTATCTTTGATTGATGCTAGCAATTCAGTTGAGAAGGAGAACAGAAGTAAAGGTCTGGTTCAATGGCATCTACTAACATCACAATATTTAAGGAAAAGTCTGGAAAGCAGCTTCTTATATTTGTTTTAAGGCCATGATAGTAGAAAAAGACCATTTATAACTATTAAGAATTCGATACTGGAACATCAAACTGGCTATTAATATGTTTACTGAATGCTGCATCTATAAATTCTCAAGCCAGATTTAGATAATGTTTTTAAAAGAAAAAGCATAATGGTTTTTTATTTGCTTGGATTAACAACGAATGCCAATATCAGAGAAGAAAGCATTAATCCTTGGAGGCAAAAAAGGCTTGAAATTTTGAGAAAGAGTGAAACCGAAAAGAGTCAAAATAAAGAAAAGTGAAAATTACAGATTTGCAAGCCAAAAGAGAAGCAGAGTGAAGCTCACAGTGTTATAAAGCATGTCGGATAACTAAAGTAGCTAGAAGAAGAGCAAAATGCTGAATCCTTTCGAAGACCTGAACATAAAAAAAGTATGAATTTTTAACAATATAATCAATGTTTCAACATGAAAATTTAATTTAAAAAGAAAATTAATTACCAAAGATTTGAGATACTTATCGATATAAAACATGTCCTCTTCGATCGCAAGAAGCGCTAGTACAGCAACAACAAAAAAACAGTAATTACCGATCACCACTCCTTGCAATTGCCTCTGATATATATATCACATCAACGTGAAGAAGCTCAAGCTGCTTTTCATTCAGAAACAACATGATTCAAGCTTAAAAAAAAATATAAAATAAAAAATAATTAAGAACACAAAGACATAAACAAAAGGAACGAACCTTATGGAAGCGATTGAGAGCAAAGAAGAGTAGCTTGGAGAGGCAAGGCTGTTGAGGGACAGAGATACGATAGAAGAGACTGGCAAATGCCAAAGGTTGATGATTCAGAATAAGCAAACCAGGTAGCTTCTCTTCCTCTTTCTTACTCTTTCATATTTTTTCTTTTGTCATTTTCAAAGCTAACAAACAAACACCAAAATAACTCATTTTAAAAGAATTTTTAAAAGAAATTGCTGCAGCAGCTGCTAGTGCAATAAAATAAAGCCAACCATACTACTAGGTAAGAAAATGAATCATCAACTCATTTGTTTCAGCTAAATTCACACAACCATATGATATTGATACCAGAAGCATAGAATATGTAGTCTTATTTTTTAGCAACAAGACAAGAATTAAAGCAGAGATCTCAGATCTAAATGGTATCCAAAATTGAATCCTAACTGTTCAAATAATGGAGGACTATTCAAGGTCCTGAAACCAATTTAGTAGTGGCCTATTGAATTCAAGGCAGTAGAACCAAAATTGAAGTCAAATTGAAGGAGTTTTTTTAGTTAAGTAAGATAGTTTAAAATCTTTATTCTTAAAATAAGGTACTTTTAAACTTATTTCTATAATCAAGGTATTTTAGCCAACTAGATGCCATGTCATTTTATTAAAAAGAAGAAAATAAAAATTTAGATTTTTTGAAAAACATAAAAACTAAGCAATTTGATCCTTCAGCTGCTGTCACCAGCTGCTGGTGCAATTTAATAAAGCCAAACATACTTCTAAGCAAGAAAATGACTCATCAACTCATTTGTTTTAGCTACTTTTATATTTCATTTGCAACACCCAACCAGCAAATACATATTGGGAAACCTACAATTTCACAAAATTCAACCACGTATGTAATTTAAAAAAAGAAAAGAAAAAAGCAAACAGTTTCTTGTAAGCAACATCTAGTAAAATATTTCAGATACAAGTTCACAAATATCTCACATATGAAATAAAATTCACAATAACTTCAAATATAAAAACCCAGAAAAATTAGACAGATTAAAAATATAACCCACACAAGAATTTTGAAAGAAACCCATTAATCACCAGGAATTTCGAAAGATACCAGAAAAGTATGGTTCAATCTGCAATCATGCTAATAACCATGTGCATCTGCCGATGGTGGAGCTATACTGGATTGAATCTGATTTCAAGAAAGGAAACCAATTGATTCATCTAATATGTTAAGCAAGTCATAAAACTCTCTAATAAAGCACATAGCAGTTGCACTATCATTTCCTATGATATATATATATATATATATTAAATCAGTGAATAATCATATCTTCTAAGATCATGACTGATGCAAATCAATAAATAAACATCTTCCTAATTTCTCTTACATCAAAACAAAATAGAAACAGAAATAGCTTAAAAGATGCACTTAGCCACTATTGAATTAATAAGAATAATTCTATTTTTCTCTTCCATATTCCTTAAAAAAGTTTAAGGTTTCAACATATTTACCTATAAAGAGCTTGCAATAGGCACCCTTCTTTGCTAAATAACCCAAGGGCAATGTTTCTGATAAATGTTAAAAAAAGAATTAACTTAATAATAGTTACAAAGTAAAGACTGACGCAGTAAAAAAATGAAATGCAAAAGTAAAAAAAATAAAAAATCCTAGCTTACCTTAAACTTTACTATGAGCTCAATGATATTAATAGATAAGTGAAATAGAAATTGCAAATCACAAAAATGCTAATTACCTGTTTGATGATGCTTCCAATATCATTTGTGTCAAACATTCCAGCATCAAATGTTCTTAATAGTTGAAACAACTGCTTCAAACATTCCAGCATCAAATGTTCAACTTTTCACTAATTAAATTCAAATGTCAAATTACTTGTACTTAATTTGATTAGCAAAATGAAGAGCAGGTAAAATAAAATCACCTTGTAAATGGTTCTAAAACCTCCAATTCCTCTTTAATTGCTTGAACAAAAATCCTTTGTGGCTGATCATAATTGATTGTATAAGAAATGGTTGATTCCCCGTATCAATTGCTCTGCCAACATGCAAAAATAAATAAATAAATAAATTTTGCAAAACAAGCCAAAGTATATTACTTGAAACATGTAATAAATTCAACTCCAATGACATTCTAAACTTTACCCCAAAATCTCTTGCAACATCTTCAGTCCACAATTAATAAGCATATTTAACTTAATCTATATGAAGCTTTCAGGGAGACAATAAATTAAAGATTTAGGTTAAAGTCATTCACAATCTTGAGATGTCAAAAGAAAAAGAAAACCTTAACCCAAAGAATATGTCCAGATTTCTAATGCTTGAATAAGAAAAAGATATCAAGTTATTAAAGAAAGAGAAGAACATATTAACTAATCATAAAATGAACATGCCAGATAATTGTGGAAACAGAACAGAGATTCTAAATTATTCATTTGTACTCTAATCAGTGTCTTATTTTCATAGTCATATTGTTTTAGTCCTAAGATTTTCATATTCCAGAAAATATCAGCTAACATGTTTTATTTTTCTTGTAAAGGGATGCCAAAGTTTCTCTCATTTAACCAACATTACATTAGATTCAATTTTATATTAATTGAACCTAGATGTGATTGCTAACAGGTGTTTTCTTTTTTCAGAAATTAAGCAAACCTACAAAAGCATCTGAAAAAATGCCAAAATTAAGCAAAGCAAACAAACTCAATAGTAAGTCAAAATTAAGCAAACCTGCACATGTATCTAAAGTGCGAGCACTTGAGCCTTTTGAGGAGGTTTCGATTTTAGAAATTAAAATATTAATATTTCACAAAAAATCTGAACTTTGAAAAATAGTATCAAAGTTTCAAGGGAAAATAAACCCCAATTTTCAAGTCCAAAGAAAATGGAATGATACTAAATATACAAAAATAAAGCACAAATTCGACAACGAAGCCCAATTTCAAGAAGATATAATTAAAAACCCTAATTTAAAATCTAGATTCAGAATTTTTTTTAAAAAAATCTGGAAAAAAAATAAATTTTCCTTGCAGAGACTGACAGAATTCCTACTTCCATTATTATATTTTGCAGGCTTAAACTGTTTTCCTTTTTATTTGCTCCTAGTATGTTTCCTTTAGACACCTATCCGGAAATGGGACATAAAGCAGGTCAAAACTAAATCCATTTATACAAAAAAAAATTAATATACAAAATAAATAAAAAAACATTTATACCCAAATGAGGATTGGGGAAGTGGGCAGACTTCCGGTGTCGGATCTGGTTAGTAGGGGTACCAGCGACAGCAGCTTGGTCAAGAGAGGCGCAGAGTACGGTTGGCGACAACTTGGCAGTGGAGAGGCGGACAGGGGAGAGGAAAGGCGAGCGTAGGGGGGAGGAGAGGAGAGGCGAGGCCAAGAGCTCGCAGCGGAGAGGAGAGGCGAGGCACGCAAGGCGACTGGGCTAGACGTCGGAGCCGGATTTGGGTGGGTGAGGCCGAAGGGAGGAGTCGGGGTGAAGGAGAGGTGGGTGAGGATCGGGCATTCCTTTAGTGTTTCTTTCTTTCTTTTTTTTAGCTAAGCCAGACGTGAAAAGGGCGGTAAGGTAAAGAAATTTTTTGTCCAAGTAGAATGGTTATTTAGGGCGGGAATTGATAAATAATTTTGAGACGGATTTGCGGTAGCAAAATCCGTCTCAAAATTTTGGTATACTTTTTATATAAATTTAATAATATTATTTCAGTTAATTGTAAAAATTTTATTATACTTATTTTCTAATTAAATGATATTATTTATAATTTATATATTCTAAAAATTATTATACAACATTAAACTAAAAAATAATATTATATTATATTTTATATTACTATATTAGTTTATATTCGATCTTTAAATTTTGAGACAAATTTTGTAACGAAAATATTGTCTCAAAACTTTAGATATTTATTTTTTTATTTATTGGAAGATTTTGAGACGGAATTTCCGTTACAAAATTCCGTCTCTAATTTTTGAGACAGAATTTGCAATGAAAAATTCTGTCTCAAACCCCTTGAAAATAGAAAAGAAATAAATAGGGTTTTGAGACGGAATTTTCCGTTGCAAATTCCGTCTCAAACTTTAGAGACGGATTTTGCAACGGAAAATTCCGTCTCAAACCCCTTGAAAAATAGAAAAAAATAAATAGGGTTTTGAGACGGAATTTTTCGTTGCAGATTCTGTCTCAAACTTTAGAGACGGATTTTGCAACGGAAAATTCCGTCTCGAACCACTTGAAAAATGGAAAAAAAATAAATAGGGTTTTGAGACAGAATTTTCCGTTGCAAATTCCGTCTCAAAACCCTTGAAAAATAGAAAAGAAAATACATAGGGTTTTGAGACGGAATTTTCCGTCTCAAATTCCGTCTCTAATATTTGAGACGGATTTTGAGACGAAAAATTTCGTCTCAAACCGTTTCTATTCCTTTTTATTTCTTGAAAAGGGTTTGAGATGGAATTTTCCGTCTCAAATTTCGTCTCTAATATTTGAGACAGATTTTGAGACAGAAAATTCCGTCTCAAACCGTTTCTATTCCTTTTTATTTCTTGAAAAGGGTTTGAGACGGAATTTTCCGTCTCAAAATCCATCTCAAATATTAGAGATGGAATTTGAGACGAAAAATTCTGTCTCAAACCCTTTTCAAGAAATAAAAAGGAATAGAAACGGTTTGAGACGGAATTTTCCGTCTCAAAATCCGTCTCAAATATTAGAGACGGAATTTGAGACGAAAAATTCCGTCTCAAACCCTTTTCAAGAAATAAAAAGGAATAGAAACGGTTTGAGACGGAATTTTCCGTCTCAAAATCCGTCTCAAATATTAGAGACGGAAAATTCCGTCTCAAACCCTTTTCAAGAAATAACAAGGAATTGAGACGGATTTTGAGACGGAAAATTCTGTCTCAAACCCTTTAAAAAAGGTTTTGAGACGGAATTTTCCGTCTCAAAGTCCATCACAAATATTAGAGACGGAATTTGAGACGAAAAATTCCGTCTCAAACCATTTTCAAGAAATAAAAGGAATATAAAGGTTTTGAGACGGAATTTTTCGTCTCAAACCCTTCTCAAGGAATATAAACATTTTGAGATCGAATTTTCCGTCTCAAAATACCTCAGCAAAATAGAAAAAGCCGTCTCAAACTTTAGAGACGGAATTTTTCATTGCAAAATTCCGTCTCAAACTTTAGAGACGGAATTTGCAACGAAAATTCCGTCTCAAAATCTGTCAAAATTTTGGAGGGAATAAACACTATTTGCACGCGCCTTTTTAGCTTCAGAATTTGTAACGGAATTTATTCCGTTGCAAATTTGCAACGATTTTCTGTAGAAAATCCGTAGCTAAATTTGTCGCTAAAACTTTTCTTTGTTCCTCACTAATCCGTTGCAAATCCGTTGCAAATCCGCATGAACTTGTGACTGAAATTTCCGTCTCAAAAATTCCGTCACTGAAAGTATAATTTCTTGTAGTGAATATAAGTTTATCCTAATTTTACCTTTTTACTTTAATTTCGATATAATTAAATATTGAAAAATCTTCTAAGTCTCCTCCATCAAGCTGGTTGGACAACTTAAAAGTTTTTTTCACCTCAAGAGTATTCAAGTAGGACCAATCGCCTTTCTTGAAGAGGCTCCGTCGTCGGATCGTTTAAATATTTTATGCAAACCTTATTTTGACTCCTATCCAATTTCTATTTATTATTTTATCTTATTTTATTCTATTGTTATTATTTTCTTATATAAATTATTATTTCATATATTTTTATATCTTTAAATAAACATGAATTATTTGATATTGAAGATTTTCTTAAAGACCTTCCATCAAGCTGGTAAGATCTTAAAGAAACTTTCTCACCTTAGGAATTTTTAAAGAAACTACTCAAGCACAATTCCTTTTAAATTCCATCCTTGGAATAATTCACATTTATTAAAATATTTAATTTAATTTAATTTCTATTTATTTTAATTCTTTTCTAATTTTAATTTTAATTTATTAATTTGATCTTTATTCTTTATTATAATAAACTTAATTTTAATTTACTATTTTTTAATCTAATTTAATTTTTATTTTTATAATTTAAATTTATTAAATCTTGAAAATATCCTTTAAATCTTCCATCAAGCTGGCAAGACTTAAAAAAACTCTCATCATCTCAAGAAAAATAAAAAGTACTACTCAAGCGCAGTCCTTTTAAAATTTCATCGTCGGAAAGTTAAATTTATTCATATTAAAATTTTATAATCGTTTCACTTATAAAATTAATTTTAATTTATGATTTGATTTTGATCTTATAAATTTGCTTTGTCTTATTAATAATCACAAACCTTATATATTTTGAATTATTAGCACATAATTAAGCTCTTCTTAAATATCACAATTGCAAATAATTAAGTAAACAAAAAACGTTCCATATCACACACACACACAAGCAAATCACCAACTACAAATATTTATTAGTCAAGTAAGACAAAATCATTTATTAGCTAGGTAAACATAGCACAATTTAAAACCTTTTGTGCAAATACTGTGAGTGGTTAATGGCAAATAACCAAGTAACTTAAACATGCACCACATGTTATTTCTATCATCAATCCACTAGCCAAGTAAAATAATCATTTAATAATCAAGTAAATCAATCAAGTTAAAAGCAAATAAAAATGGAATGAAAGCTAACCTGTAAACCAAGTTTTCTTCCTTTGTCTTTTTTTTCTTTTTAATCTTCACGTGTGCTCTTTTACTAACTTTATTGTGCAGCAAAATGGTGATGGCCAGGAATAGCCGTCCAGCCTTGAGCAATCTTCGCCTCCTCCTCCCTTCTATTTTTTTTTTTGTATGTTCTTTAAATAGACCTAGGTTTTCTTTTTTTTATTATTATTTTTTTTATTTTTGTTGGTAATATATAAAAATCAAAAATCAATCTTTTAGAAAATATTTTTAGATTTTAAGAATCGGACTTAAATCCGATATTAATTTTGACTTTCCTTTTTACAAAATTTGATTTTCAATCTTTAATAATTTCATTTAATTTTGCTTTTCTATCAAAATTAATTCTGATTTCCTTCCTTTTTTATTATATTTTATAAAAATCAAAATCAAAATCCAAAATTTATTTCTAAATCTAAATTAAAAATAAAAAAATAAAATATATATAAACTAATTAATTAAAAATGTTTGAAAAAGACCCGGACAAAAATGGTGTCTACAGTTGCCCCTCTTTGCACTTTTGCTGTGAAACAGTAATGGTGCAAAGACATAGACAACCATTTTGTCTGTATGCAGGACCTATCAATGAATTCTTTGTAAAATATGATATTTCCTAGTCTTTTCTCTCATAAGGCTAAGGAATAAAGGAAAAATGAAATTTCCTAGTCTTCTTCTCCTATAAAGATCGAGGAATGAATGCAAAAATGAAGTTTCCCAGTCCTTTCTATCATAAGACTAAGGAAATGAATGCCGAATGAAATTTTCTAGTCTTTTCTATCATAGGACTAAAGAATGAAATTTCCTAATCATAAGATTAAGGAATGCAAAAACATGAATTTTTTTTAGTCTTTCCTATCATAAGACTAAGGAAATGAATGTAGAATGAGATTTCCTAATCCTTCCTATCACAAGATTAAGGAATGCAAAATGAAATTCCTAGTCTCTCCTATCATAAAACTAAGGAATGCAAGATGAAGTTTTCCTAGTCTCTCCTATCATAAGACTAAGGAAATGACTATAGAATAAGATTTCCTAATCTTTTCTATCACAAGATTAAGGAATGCAAAGTGAAATTCCTAGTCTCTCCTATCATAAGACTAAGGAATGCAAGATGAAGTTTTCCTAGTCTCTCCTATTATAAGACTAAGGATTGTGAAATGGAATTTCCTAGTCTTTCCTATCATAAGACTAAGAGATGCAAAATGATCATGAAATAAGAGCTTCTCTCACCAGAGGTAATGAGACTCTTGAAAACAAAAAGCTCCTCTCAACAAGGGCAGCGAGACTTTGAAAACAAAAAGCTCCTCTCAATAAAGGCAACGAGACTTTGAAAATAAAGCGCTTCTCTCATCAGAGATAGTGAAACTTTGAACATAAAAACTTCATTTCAGAATGCCAGTTAGCATGAGTTTGACTAGGTTTAACTTTCATTTTGATGCCAAGAATATTGGTCTTCGTCCTCCTCTAAAGTGCCATCTAAATTGGACTTTGCTCTCATCTAAGGTTTTTCAAAAAATATTTTTCTCATCATCTTTTCATACCTCATCATTTTTTCAAATTACCGGCTCTTATATTTTAGTCCTATACATTGTATTCTTAATTTTTCTCTTTTCTTCAAAATTTTCATCATTCAAAACTTCTTATCCTATTGTTTTAACAGATAGTTCAATGTCAAAATGCAGTAATCAAATGTCATGCATGTCATAAATATAATGAATGCCTTGAATACTATGGATGCTATGAATGTTATGCACATGTTAATGTCATGCCCCCTGAATTATTCCATGAACATATGTAAATGCAATTTCAATTGTGGTAACAAGATTCTCAAGCTCGGCTCATTTTCCTCAAGTCCACATATCTGCCAGATTCTTCTCATTCAAATTTCCTTTCATTTAACATCCTATATTTTGTTGAGTCCTAGTCCAGTTATTCCCGAAGACTAGCCATCATGTTTTTAGATTTATATTTTCATCATTCACTTTTGTTTCTTTTTTTTCTTTTAGTAATGCAAGAATTCTCAAAAAAAAAATCAAAAATTTACCCAAGAAAAAGGTTACCAATATTTATTTATTTTCCTTCCAAATCGACCACCAATGTAATGCACTCATACATCTTCTCAATTTATTATAGAGGTGGAATAAATTTAAGATAATCATGAGGGAGATAAGTATTCATTCTTAGAAAAGAACATGAAGTCATGAAGAAAGAAAATCAAAATGTAGCTATATAGGATAGGGTTTTTAGTATCCACTTAACAAATATTTTGACAATTTCAGTCAAGTCAATCTAAAATTCTTTTCCAAAATCCCACTGTTGTTGATATGTTCTTTCATGTAGGGTTTGCCAATCTTGCCTCTGTATCAAAACTGTTGGTGATGACCTTTTTCTGAAGCCGCCCTTTTAGGTTTTCAACTTAGGTGCCCATTCATTTGATTCAAACTGCTCTTTTCGAGTTTTCAATTTGAATCCTCCTTTTTTCTTTTTCTTTTTTTTTATTTTTTTCTTCTTTTCTCTTCTTTTTTCTTTTTTTCATTTCTTTTTTATTTTTTTTATTTTGCTTCCTTTTTCAACTTCATCGACTTTGATAAATTCCAGCCTTCAGCACTCAATCCAAATTAATGCCCTCTAATAGGCATTCTTGATTTTGATCCAAGATATCTTCAAAAGCTCATGGGCTTCTTCATTCAACTTGATCTACTTCTTTTATCTCCATCAAACCTTCAAAGGATCATTATCTCATTGTACAAATATGTCTTCATTCAATACATGATTCTTCAATTTAAGCATTTATATTTGATCAAAATGGACTTTTAAAGGCACGTAATGTAGGCTTGAGTGAGGGCTTATGAAAGAAAAGGATAAAGCAAGCCCAAAATGTGTTTCAGGGTTTATAAACCAAGGGATCACTTTTTTATCAGGTAAAACATTCAGGCATTTTGTCCCTTTCTAATTCACTCATTTCTTTTCTTGCTTTTTTTGGGGGTTTCTTTTTGAATTCAAACCCTTTTTCTTTTCTTCTTTTTTTTTCACAAAACTGGGCTATTTTCTTTTTTTTTTGCCCCTTGATTCATCATGAACACTTTCATTTTTGCTCCCAAAATTTCTTTATTTCATCTTCCTTGCCCCTAGTGTGGCGGGTGATCCTTGGTGGGTTATATTACTGTAAACACCGAATTTTGTCCGAGTAAAAAATAAAAAAAAATAATAAATAAATAAATAAAAAATAAAAAAAAATAAATAAATAAAAAATAAAAAAATATAAAATAAAAATAATAAAATAAAAATAATAAAAATAATGATAAAAAATGTCAATGCTGTTCCATGCAATTCCATGCACATCATGCAATCTTCTCTTAAAGAATTAAATCAAAATTTGTTGCCAAGAAGAAAATAAAAAAATCAAGGAAATAATCAAGGAATTAAAGTTAATTACCAAAAATAAAAATAATGAAAAGGAAACAAATAATAGAAAGATGGAAAGGTCAAATGGAAATAAATAATAAAATCCCCTAATTACGGGATTAATAAACTCATTTTTTTTCATTTAAAAGCATGAGTCTGCTAGGGTTTAGAGAACAAGAGAAGACACAGAAAAAAAAGGGATCTGACAGCCTCTTTCACTGGCAATATTGTCCTACCCTCCTTCTTGTGCCATTCCCGATCACCACCTTCTATCACCATTCCCAGTCCCGTGCTGCAGTGCTTGCACCGTGCCTCTGTTTCCGGCGCACCACCCTGGACAGCAACCATCTTGGTCATCCTCGCTACAAACAGACACTGCCATTGTTCATAATCTTCATCACACGATCCTGTTTGCTCATTTTCATCATCATTTTCACCTTGGCCTTCCTCTCCAGCCTTGCAATCCCTTACCTCGCCACCCTTTGCTGTCACCAAGCGCTAGCTACCTTGTATTGTGGCTGCCAATACCGCTTGCAATCAAGCTGCCTCGTTCTTGTTACAGACACAACAAAGTAACCAAGGGAAAAAGAGATACGGGCAAGAACAGAATAAAAAAAAACCGCTTCTCCTAGTCAGCCTCCATCGTCCTACCCTCCCTGCATCATCACGTTTCGTCGTTTACTGCTTCACCATTGACCTACATTTGCTGCACGTTATTTGCACCCACAGATCTGCCCACTGCATCGTGTATAGCCTTTAAACACAACCAACACAGCTCTTTCCTACATCTGTACCGCCATAACTGCTTGCTGTCATTGCCGAAACATTGTAACCCCCTCACGTGGCCGGCTTGCATCCTACATCTTGGCTGCTGCTAATGCTTCTGTAAATCACCGAGCCAGTTGCCCATCCGAGTACCACGTAAAAAAACCTGCTCCTGTCCACTGTTGCATGCCTTGCTCATCCATCGGGTCTGCTAGCAGCCACGCCCATTGCTGCTCGGCGAAGATCACCTCGCTATTTGCTTCTGTTTCGAGGAAAGGCAGAACACCATCCATCACCTCGTCATTTGCTTCTGTTTAAGGTAAACCTATTGAAGCTTGAAAGCATGCTATTTACTTTTCTTCACGTGGCTTCTGTTCATATTTCTTTTTACATAAAAAAAATATATATATCATGTTCTTTAAAAAGCTATCCACGTTGAAAGCATTGTGTAAGAGTTAAGAATATTCTTTCAAAATAAACATCATGAGTACTATTCTATGGATTAATTATTATGATTTTTAATTCTAAAGATAAAACAAAAATTCCAAAGTGATGAAAGGTTATTCAATAAAATAATAAAAACCAATAAGGATAAATAATAAAAAAGAAATATTTATAAGTTTTAAAAGATATTCCCGATGATAGGATTTTTTTGAGAGAAATCGCAAGTAGCGATTCTTTGATAATCCTTAGGATCGAGATAAAATCCTTAAATGTCACCAGCGTATTGGGATATTTAAGTGATTTTATTTCGATAATAAAATTCTTAATTTTATAAAATAAATCAATTTAAAAAAAATAATAATAATAAAATAATAAAATAAAAAAATGGAAAGGCAAATGAATGAATATGTAAATAATGTCCGATGATAGGATTCCTTAGAAATCGCAAGTAGCGATTCTTTGACAATCCTTAGGATCGAAATAAAATCTTTAATGTCACCAGCGTATTGGGACATTTAAATGATTTTATTTCGATATGAAGAAAAATATTAATAAGATTTCTTAGTATAAAAAAAATAATAAAAATGGTAATAGAAATAATAATAGGTAAATACAAGAAAATAGTAAGCGAATAGAAATAAAAAAACTTTTAAATAGGTAAAAATTTAGGAATTAAAATAAATAAATAAATGTAAATACACATCTTAAATACAAAAGGTCTCCGATGATAGGATTCCTTAGAAATCACAAGTAGTGATTCTTTGATTATCCTTAGGGTCGAAATAAAATATTTGAGTATTACCAGCGTATTGGAGTATTCAAATAATTTTAGTTCGATATTAAGATTTCTAATATAATCAACTTATATGAAATAAACTAACACTAAAATAATAAATAAATAAATATTTTAAAGAAACAAATAAACAAGACTTCAAAATAAAGAGTAAAACAAATTAAAAATAAATAAGATATAAATAATTTCCGATGATGAGATGTTACGGAATTCACAAGTAGTGATTCCTAACTGATCTCTAGGTGAGAGAAATATGCTAAATGTTACCAGCGTATTGGAATATTTAGTATGATTTTTCAATAAAAACAAGATTTTATAAATATAAATAAATTACAAAATAATAATATAAGTATAAATGAATTTAAAAAATAATAAAATGGATTTCTCATGTGCATCATCTATATTTTGATTGCATCATTTGCATTCCTGAAATTTCAAAATAAGTGTGAATCTCCCAAGGATGGGATTCTATAGAAATCGCAAGTAGCGATTCTTACGAAATCTCTAGGTGAGGAAATTATCCGAAATGCTACCAAAAGTATTGGGGTTCTTCGGAATAATTTTCAATACAAAAGATTCTCATTTATTTCAAATAAAAAATAAATTTAACATAAATAAAAATAAAATTTAATGTTTCAAATAATAAGCAAATAACAAATTGATTTCAAAATAAATGAATTTCTTTTTAAATGTTTAATTATGACCATTTTATTAAGATCAAAAGATAATACATGATTAAGTGGTACCGTTTTCTAACGGGCGCTGTGGGGGTGCTAATCCTTCCCCACGCGTAACCGAACTCCCGAACCCAAACTTTGTTTTCGCAGACCAAAAATTATTTTTTTGATAAACCTTAATTAATTTTAAGATTTTATTGAAAAAAAATAAATGATTTTAGGTGGCCAATCACACCTAGTCAAAAAAAGATTGGTGGCGACTCCTCTTTTCTTGTTTTCCAAAATCGTCTAGCGATCGAGTCCCCGGACGAAAATCGTTACGACAGCTTGGCGACTCCGCTGGGGACAAAGAGAGTCGAACCATGATTAATCATGTTTATCCAAAATCTTAGTTAATGGTCTTGATAAATATTTAATAAAACTTTTCATAAAAAAATATTTAAAAAAAAAACAACAAAAATACAAAAAAATATATGTGAATCATCTTTATCACTTGCATTTTGGGATGCTTTTTTAAATTTTGTTCCTTTGCATGCATGACATATTCATTGCATACATAAACCCTACACCCGGGTTTGTCCCTTTTAGGAGAGAGAATAGTACCTTTGCTCTCGTGAGGTGATAACCTCCGCAATGGCAAGCGAAATACTCTCACTCAGGTTGAACCCTTTCCGTTTGTAGCCTGTCATGGGTGAGGATTGGGGTGCCTTACTAGTCTAGCGTAGACGTCAGTAAGGAACAATTTGGGAACCTTTTGTCCTTTTAGAGACCCAAACCAAGCATATAGTGAACCATAGAAAAAGTTCACCTTAGATAGAACCTTACCCTTAGAAAGTAACCCTGTATAAGACATTTGATGTTACTTTTTGTTTTTGTACTAATAAATGTTCTGTTTTTCCTTTTTGCATGAATCATTTCTCATCATGAAGGTTGCATAAGAGAGGTATTTTCTCCATGGCCTATTACAACCAAGAATCCTTCATGAAATCCAAAGAATGTTGGGCTTGTTCATCAACTGTGACTGTCATGTGTGATCCATATAATGAAGTGCAGTTTTGGTCAGAGAAGACTCAGCAAGAGAAAGGGAATTGCTTGATAGAAGGCTTCATATCATCATTACCTAGAGAAGTGAGCTTGGATCTTAAACAGAATGACTTAACAGGTTTGGTTAACATATGGAAGCAAATCAGTAAGGAGAAGAAAGAAGACTTTTGTAGCAAGTATGGCCAAATAGCTTCGTTGATTTCAGTGGCGGTTGAAGAACCTTTGCTGAAAGCTGCTATCCAGTTTTGGGATCCATCCTACAGGTGTTTCACATTTAACGAAGTGGATTTGATGCCCACTATAGAAGAGTACTCTATTTTGATAGGGTTGGATTTAAAGAGCCCTGACAAGGTATATGTCAGAAAGCCGAAGTCTGGGTTTCGTAAGAAGTTGGCTGGGATTATGGGAGTGAAACCGGAAGAAATAGATCCTCATATGAAGCAAAAGGGAGAACACATTTGCCTACCTTGGGATTTTCTCCATGGATTTATTAAAGATCATTTGAATGATGAGAAGGGGTTAGCTGTTTTTGCCCTGGCAATTTACGGGTTGGTTATTTTTCCTAAGGTTTTGGGGCACATTGAGATAGCCGTGATAGACTTCTTTGAACAAGTTGTTAATAATGTAAATCCTTCGCCAGCAATCTTGGCTGAGACCTTTCGATCATTGAGTTATTGCCGACGAAAAGGAGAAGGGCGTTTCATGGGATGCGCACAACTCTTATACATATGGATCAAGAGCCATTTCAACTGTGAGGTGAAAGAATTCTCAAAGCCTTTTTATCGTGGAAATACCTCGATCAAAGAATTTTGTAGAAGTAAATGGCCAAAACCAAAACCTAAAGATGAATGGGTGTTGTCCTTCAACAGCTTAGAGATGATCAAGTGACTTGGATGGCCCCGTGGATGTATCATGTCCCAGTACTATATAGATGCGGAGAAGAATCTTGGATACCACTATTGGGATTATGGGGGATAACAAGTTGTGCCCCACTTATGGTGCAGAGACAGTTTTGGGCAAAACAGTTTACTCCGGCAACGCATGGGCTTAATTTGATGGAGTATTCCTATGGTGAACCAAAGGCAACGAAAAAGACAGAACAAGCCATTCGAGCATGGAAACAACCTCGAAGATTTGCGACAGGACCCTTATCTGATAAAGCTACCCAAATTACCTGATGTGGAGAGCTAAACGGGTTAAAGATGTTGTATTCAGGGAGTCACTTGCGTATGTACAACCTGAGGCAGATATATCCGAAATCGAGATTGTTCGGCAGCAATTCAAAGAGGAAGAAAAGAAGATGGAGCAAAGGAATCTAAAGCTTCAAGAGGAGGTAGAGAATTTAAAGGTCAAGTTTGAAGTACAAGAAGCTGCGCTCAAGAGGATGAGAACAGAGCGAGATGTTGCCCACAATGACCTTCAAGAATTGAATCAGGAAAATAAAAGGTTGAGAAGAGAAATGAGGATCGGAGGAATTGTTATGACTTCTAATGAGAGGAAGAAGGAAATAGAAGATCTTCGTGGGAAAGTGGAGTATTGGAGAAACAAGGCAAAGAAAAATGAAGAGGGAACTGCCATTACTCTTCAAGAGCAGCGATATTGGAAACAAATGTATACAGTTAACACTGAAAAATTGATGCAATGTCGAAAGGAAAATGAAGCTCTGAAAGTTGGACTGAAGGACGAAGACTATGTCAAACTTCAAGATGAAAGGAATCTGTTACAACAAAAAGTCCAGATTTTGGAGGAACACTTGCAACATTACAAGAATGACATTGCTTTGATCATCCAAGAATGGAAACTTAGGGAGAATGATTGGAGGTATTCATACGACTTGGTCGTAGATGCAAGCATGAAATGGAGAGTAAGGAGTTTTGGAAGACAACAATATATAGAACATTTGGCTACACAAGTCTGCAAAGCTGTGCGCAAGGCGAGAGAGATGGTGGAAAAGGCGGAAGCTCTGAGGCAGGAAATTAACCCAACTGGAGAGATTGGACAGCGTTTGTTAGATTTTCTTGAGGAAGCTAAAGATCAATATCAGCAAGTTAGTCAGTTTTATGGGTATAATAGGAGAATGTTAGCTATGTAATTTTGAATTCGATAGTCATATAATAAAAGTTCCTTTGAATAAATGAAAGTCGAATTCAATAGCCATGTAATAAAAGTTCTTTTGAATAAATGAAGGTTCTTTGGTTGAAATCGTTATGGATTAAATACCTCTTACTCCCATGCATGTCATGCATCCATTTCATACACATGCCTACCAATGAAAAGATATTGGTGATCATAAGTAATGACATCATATATCGTTGAGGTGAAAAGGAAAAGTTTTAATATCTCACCAAAAGTATTGGGATGATTTTATCTTTTCCTTCTTTATGGCAAAAACTAAAAAATAACATGTGATCCTAATTTGCGGGCTCATTTAGGTGTCAGAATAGCGAAGCCACCGAATCCTGAACGTCCAGCACAACATCGGTACAAAACTCGCTCCCAATCTAAGGTCATGGAGTCCGAACAACAAGCAAGAATGGAAAGAATGGAAAAGTTCAGCAAGAACTTATCAAGTCCCAAGAAGAATCTCGGGAGCAAATGGCAAAAATGATGGAGATGATGATGAGCTTAATGAAAGGGAAAGGAGTTGCTGATGATTCAAGGGAGGAACCTCAACTTTCAAGAGAAGATCCAATATACCCGCCTGGGTTTACACCGCCCCAAGCTCAAGCTACCCAAGGAGCTTATCCCCAAGTTCCAATTTTCCTGAATAACCCACAAAATCAAGGAAAGTATCCCGGATCTAGCCCTGTGGATCCTATTTTTGTGCCTAACTTGGATGACCCAATAGAGCAAGAGAAGTTAAGGAAGGAGAATGAAGAAACAAGAGAAAAGTATGTTTTGCTAGAAGAACGGTTAAGGGCAATTGAAGGAATGGATTTCTTTGGGAGCGTAGATGCCAACGAGCTTAGCCTTGTCCCAGACTTGGTTATACCACCAAAATTTAAAGCCCCTGAATTCGAGAGGTATGATGGGACCACCTGCCCAGCTGCTCATATTACTATGTTTTGTCGGAAGATGTCTGGCTACACGAACAACGATAAGTTGCTCATCCATTGCTTCCAGGATAGCTTGATTGGACCTACTGTTAAATGGTATAATCAGTTGGATCGGAGTCGTATCCATACATGGAAGGATTTAGGAAAAGCCTTTATGGCACAATATAGGCATATGACCGATATGGCACCTGATAGGTTATCCTTACAGAACCTAGAGATGAAATCTGGTGAAAGCTTTAAAGAGTATGCCCAAAGGTGGAGGAATTTGGCAGCTCAGGTGCAGCCTCCGTTGACTGAAAGAAGAGACAACAACTTTGTTTGTTAGTACTTTGCGACCCCCTTATTATGATAAACTCGTGGGGAGTGCTACTAAAAATTTTGCTGATATGGTCATTTCGGGGGAGATGATTGAAAATGCCATTAAAAGTGGCAAGATTGAAGACACATCAGCCCCAAAAAGGAGTGGAATGAGTAGAAAGAAAGATGGGGAAGCCAAGCTGTTACCACTGAAAGACGATCGAAGATGAATTCCGCACCCCATTTTCCTTACCCTTCATACCATCCCTATTATTCACCCGTGAACAATATCTCCCAAAACCCTTACTCATACCAGCCTCAACCAACCCACCCCATGAATTTACAAGCACCAATGAATATTGGTACCCCTTCCTCTGCACAAGCACCAAGACCTACTTATCAACCTAACAACCAAGGAAATAACCAAAGAGCTCCCAAGATTAATAAGGAGAGGCCCCAATTCGACCCAATACCAATATCCTATGCTGAACTATTCCCCCAATTATTGCAGAATCACTTTGTTGCCCCTGTTTTTCTACAACCCCTTAAACCCCCTTATCCAAAATGGTATGATGCAAATGCTCATTGCGATTATCATGCCGGGATCCAAGGCCACTCGATCGAAAATTGTACGGCATTTAAGTACAAAGTTCGAGATCTCATGAAAGCTGGAATCTTGGAATTTGGGAAGGATAATGAGCCAAGCGTAAATACGAATCCCCTTCCAAATCACACAGAGGCCAATGTAAACGCAATAATAGAGGATGATGGGTGTTGGATAAAAAGAAATGTCAGTGATGTGAAAACACCGATGAGGGTGGTGCTGGAAACAATGAGGAAGGCAAAGATTATTCAATCTAAGAAGGCAAAATTTGGGCTTGAAATGCAAGAAGAAGAGTATTGTGAGTTTCATGGAGAAATGATGGGGCATTCCGTCCAAAGTTGTGAGGAGTTTCGTCGTATAGTACAAAAGATGATGGACTTAGGAGAAATTGAGTTCTCTGAAGCTCTTGAAGGGAAAGTAGTGAATGTTATAGAGCCATCAATGTTTGGGAAGCCAATCAAACCATTGAAGGTCGTTTGTGGGGATAAGAGTAAAATGGAACCTAGCATAACTGCTGAAAATGCTAGGTCGAAACTAATTGTTAAAGTTCCAAGCCCATTCCCGTATAAGAGTGACCATGCAGTCCCGTGGAATTACAATTATAAGGTCACAGCTCAAGGTTCTCTCAATAATCCCTCTACTTATACTGCTGATACAATAGACATTGCGGGCCCGGGAGGAATGACGAGAAGTGGTAGGTGTTATACCCCAGATATGTTGAAGAAAACTCAGATGGGGAAGGCTAAAGAAGATGGAAAGGGCGAAAACAATAGAGATAGCCAAGCAAAAGAGGTCAGACCAATGGTTCCAGTAGATTCTGAAAGAAAGAAACCTGTAACGAGAGAAAGAGGCTTGTGAGTTTTTGAAGTTTATCAAGCACAGTGAATACAACGTGGTGGAACAATTAAATCGCTTACCAGCAAGGATTTCCTTACTTTCGTTACTCTTGAATTCAGAGCCTCATCGAAATGCTTTGTTGAGAGTGCTCAATGAAGCTTATGTGGCCCACAATGCGTCGGTAGAGAACATAGATCGGCTGGTGGGAAATATTGCGGCAGATAACTTCATTTCATTCAATGATGATGAGATCCCACTCGACGGTAGAGGGAGTACTAAAGCCCTTCACATAACCACCACTTGCAAAGATCATATCCTTCCGAAAGTCCTCATTGATAATGGGTCATCCTTGAATGTTATGCCCATGATTACACTGTCTAGGTTGCCTGTAGATAAGTCAAATTTGAGGAGAAGTCACATTGTTGTGAGAGCTTTTGACGGTACTCGTCGAGAAGTGGTTGGGAATATAGAGGTCCACTCCAGATTGGTCCATGTGTCTATAACATTGAATTTCAAGTTATGGATATCACTCCTTCTTATAATTGTTTACTTGGAAGGCCTTGGATCCATTCAGCGGGTGCAGTTCCTTCAACTCTGCATCAAAAGGTCAAATTCGTGGTTGATGGACATTTGGTGAGTATAGAAGGAGAAGAAGACATGATTGCGACCATTACTACAAGTGCCCCATACATAGAAGTTGCTGAAGATGCGGTGGAATGCTCTTTTAGATCTTTAGAACTTGTTAATGCTACATTTGTGGGAGAAGGGATGAAAATACCCGTACCACATTTGTCAAAAGCCACCAAGCTCGGGATCCAACAAACGATGGGAAAGGGATGTCATGCTGGAGCAGGTTTAGGAAAGGAGTTACAAGGAATGAAGAGAGCAGTGTCTGTTACTCCTAAGATGGATAGGTTTGGGTTAGGATATAAACCCACTGGACTTGAAAAGAAAAAGTTCATAGAAAGGAAGAAGAAAAGCAAGTTGGCTAATTTTATGGGGCACGAAATAGAGTTTGAACCAATGGGTTTCCCTCCTCTATATGAGTCTTTCTATTCGGGGGGATACATCTACAATAGCTCTGCAAAAGTTGAAGAAGGCGGGTCTATCCCAGCAATGGCTAGAGCTTTCACAGATCTCTCTATCAATATGGTGGGAATAGAGGAATTTCTAGAAGAGATGGATAGTTCCGGAATTCGTCCTTGTCCTCCCGACTACAAATTGGAGAATTGGCGTGCTGTTGAGCTCCCCGTCGTTTTCAAATCATGTTCCATGTAATGCAATAAACTTATCCAAGTGCTTTTGCCCAAAGGCATTAGGGTCTTTTATGTACGGGCTTTTATTTAGTCTTTATCATTCAATAAATGACAAGCATGATGCATTTTATTCATTCATCCGTGTTGTTTCTCTTCATTCATTTTTATACCTTCTCCATATCAATCCCATTTTAATTATCTCCAGGTATCCCAATAATGAAAATGAGGACCTTCTCAACAATAATCCAGAACTTAATTTTGAAAGAACTGTTTGTGTTGGTGAACTTAATGATGAAGGAGATGTGGATGATTATGCTTTACCTCAAGATTTGTTAAGACTAGTACAACAAGAAGAGAAACAAATTATGCCCAATCAAGAACCAATAGAAGTCATAAACTTGGGGAATGAAGAAATAAAGAAAGAAGTTAAAATTGGGACCTCTCTCTCCTTGCCAATTAAACAAAGATTAATGAGCTTGCTCCGCGAATATACAGATGTGTTTGCTTGGTCGTACCAGGACATGCCAGGTTTGAATACTGATATTGTAGTGCATAGATTACCTTTGAAGCCAGGTTGCAAACCGGTTCAGCAGAAATTGAGGAGGATGAAACCAGAAATGTTGTTGAAAATAAAAGAGGAGGTAAAAAAGCAATTCGACGCCGGATTCCTAGAAGTGGCAAAATACCCTAAATGGGTAGCAAATATAGTCCCAGTACCTAAGAAGGATGGAAAGGTGAGAATGTGTGTTGACTATCGGGATTTGAATAGAGCTAGCCCTAAAGACAATTTCCCGTTACCACATATTGATACTCTAGTTGATAATACGGCCAGGCATTCATTATTCTCTTTCATGGATGGTTTTTCGGGATATAACCAGATCAAGATGGCACCAGAGGACATGGAAAAGACCACGTTTGTGACAATGTGGGGAACTTTTTGTTACAAAGTAATGCCATTTGGTTTAAAAAATGCTGGGGCAACCTATCAAAGGGCCATGGTAACTCTATTCCATGATATGATGCATAAGGAGATTGAGGTTTATGTAGATGATATGATCGCTAAATCGAGGAGAGCGGAGGACCATGTCGACAATTTAAAAAAGCTCTTTGAAAGATTAAGAAAGTTTCAACTTAAACTCAACCCGGCTAAATGCACATTCGGGGCTACATCAGGAAAATTATTGGGTTTTGTTGTTAGTGAAAGAGGGATCGAGGTGGATCCGGATAAAATCAAGGCTATCCAAGACTTACCGCCACCGCGTACTCAGAAGGAAGTGAGGGGTTTCCTCGGACGATTGAATTATATCTCCCGTTTTATATCTCATCTCACTGCTAAGTGTGATCCAATTTTCAAGCTTCTACGAAAACATGACTCAGGAGAGTGGGATGAAAATTGTCAACTAGCATTTGATAGAGTCAAAGAATACCTTTCGAATCCACCAGTTTTAGTTCCTCCTATTCCAGGAAAGCCGCTTATTCTGTATCTTGTAGTTCATGAGCACTCGATGGGTTGCGTATTGGGGCAATACGACGAAGCAAGCAAGAAAGAGCGTGCAATCTACTACTTGAGCAAGAAATTCACGGATTGTGAATCCAAGTATTCCTCACTAGAAAAAATGTGTTGTGCACTAGCCTGGACTGCCCAGAGACTTCGGCATTATATGTTGTATCACACCACTTGGTTGATTGCGAAGTTGGATCCCATTAAGTACATTTTTGAAAAGCCTTCTTTGTCAGGGAGGTTAGCAAGATGGCAGGTATTACTCTCCGAATATGATATTGTCTATGTAAGTCAAAAAGCCATCAAAGGGAGTGCGATAGCTGAATTCTTGGCAGATCGAGTTGCAGAAGAATATGAGCCTATGAGGTTCGACTTCCCGGACGAGGATTTGATGACTATCCTCAAGATTGATGAAGAGTTAGTGGGAGATAAGGCATGGAAGTTGTACTTTGACGGAGCATCAAATATTCTGGGGCATGGTATTGGTGCAATCTTAATATCTCCAAAAGGGGATCATTATCCGTTCACTGCAAGATTGGATTTCAATTGTACCAATAACATGGCTGAATATGAAGCATGTATCATGGGACTACAAGCGGCCGTCGAAAAGAAAATTAAGGCGTTGGAAGTATACGGGGATTCTGCATTGGTAATTTACCAATTGCGAGGGGAGTGGGAGACAAGAGACTCAAAAATGGTCTTGTATCGTGAATTCGTCATCGACTTGATTAAACAATTTGAAAAGGTTTCTTTTGACCATTTACCTCGAGAAGAAAATCAAATGGCAGATGCTTTGGCAACATTGGCAGCCATGTTCAAAGTAAATGCAAATACTGAAGTTCAGCTCATTAAGATGAGTGTACGTGGTTCCCCAGCTCATTGCTTAAATGTGGAGGAAGAAATTGATGATAAGCCTTGGTTTCATGATATTCTACAATATGTTAAGAACCAACAATATCCTAAGCAAGCCAAGGAAAACGATAAGAGGACCATAAGAAGATTGGCGATGGGATTCTTTCTCGATGGTGATATCCTGTATAAGAAAGGGAGGGACCAGGTTTTGTTAAGGTGTGTGGATGCTATGCAAGCTAGAAAGATCCTTGAGGAGGTTCACGAAGGAAGTTGTGGGACTCATGCGAATGGGCATATGATGGCTAGAAAATCATGAGAGCGGGCTATTATTGGATGACCATGGAGAGTGATTGCATTAAATATGCTCAAAGATGTCACAAGTGTCAAATATATGGGGATAAAATACACGTCCCTCCAACATCTTTGCACGTCATGACAGCTCCTTGGCCTTTCTCAATGTGGGGAATGGATGTAATTGGGCCAATCACTCCAAAAGCGTCGAATGGACATCGTTTTATCTTAGTGATGATTGATTACTTTACAAAATGGGTGGAAGCTGCATCATTTGCTAGTGTGACGAAGTGTGGTGTGCAAGTTCATTAAGAAGAAGTCATATGCAGATTTGGATTCCCTGAGAGGATTATTTCAGACAATGCTATGAATTTTAATAACAAGGTGATAGAGGAGGCTTGTGAGCAATTCAAAATCAAACATCATAATTCAGTGCCATATCGCCCGAAAATGAATGGGGCCGTAGAAGCTGCAAATAAGAATATCAAGAAGATTATTCAAAAAATGACAGACACCTATAAGGACTGGCATGAGAAACTTCCTTTTGCTTTGCATGCTTATCGGACTTCAATGCGTACATCCACCGGAGCCACTCCGTTCTCGTTGGTATATGGAATGGAAGCCGTTCTGCCTATTGAGGTTGAGATTCCTTCCTTGCGGGTATTGTTGGAGGTAGAATTGGAAGAAGCAGAATGGATCCTGCTCGATATGAACAGTTGAATTTGATTGAGGAAAAGAGGCTTAAAGCACTTTGTCATGGCCAATTATATCAAAGGAGAATGATGAGAGCATATGACAAAAAGGTCCGCCCTAGACAATTTCGGGAGGGGGAATTAGTTTTGAAAAGGATTCCATCTAATCAGCATGATCCTCGAGGAAAATGGGCACCAAATTGGGAAGGCCCGTATGTGGTGAAGAAGGCCTTTTCAGGGGGAGCATTGATTTTGACAGAGATGGATGGGTATGAGTTACCAAACCCAGTCAATGGTGATGTGGTGAAAAAGTATTATGCTTGAAATTGGATCTAAGTTGAAAACCTGAAAAGGCGGCTTCGATTAAAAAAAAAAAAAAAAAAGGTTGGGGTTTAAGTTGAAAACCTGAAAAGGCGGCTTAAACCCATAGGAGGTATCTAAGTCGAAAACCTGAGAGGGCGGCCTAGATAAAAGGGGCATCAGTGTTGCAAGTCTAAAGGGGTTAAAGATGATAGGAAACATCTCCTACACATTGGGGTCATCAATCAATGGTTCATACAATAAGGATCCTGGATTATTCGATAGAGAAAGTCCGAATTTTTCTTATAAGGGAACTTCTGCCACCATACATTTTTTAGTCCCTTCTTCATGAATTCTTAGATATTTTGAGACAAAGCCAAATTGTTCTTCATTGAAATTACCTTGTACATTGACTTGTTTGCCTTACATTCATAATAAATGTATCTTGCTTGGCAATTTTGAATGGTTTGATTCAATAAATAGTCCCAAATATAAAAGAGTTTGCATTGCTATGTGAATAATAAAATGGGAAATGAGGGTTTAAACCCAACTCTGCAAGTATATAGACCAGAAGTACAGAAATCGTATAAGGAGGAATTACTTTCAAAAAAAAAAGGGGAGTCCGATATCTTGTAAGCTCAAAGTTTGGTAATTTGATTCGAGCAGCCAGGGTGACGATGAAATATGCGTTTACAGCCAAATGTGTACCTGCAAATTAGGTCACTTGTTATGATTTGCATTCACATTCATGAATATTGCATCTGCAATTATGCCCTCTGCACTTATTAATTTGATGCGTAACTCCTGATTCGGAAAATTTAAACTTTCGAGCCTTGGTAGGGAGTCAAGGTATCATGTGTCAAAATCGAATTCACTTTTTCATAGTGGATCGAGCCTTGGTATGGAGTCAAGGTATTATGTGTTTCAAAATCGAATTCACTTTTTCAAGTGATGAGCCTTGGTAGGGAGTCAAGGTATTATGTTTAAAGTCGAATTCACTTTTTCACAGTGGATCGAGCCTTGGTATGGAGTCAAGGTATCATGTGTTTCAAAATCGAATTCACTTTTTCACAGTGGATCGAGCCTTGGTAGGGAGTCAAGGTATATATTTTAAAGTCGAATTCACTTTTTCACAGTGGATCGAGCCTTGGTATGGAGTCAAGGTATCATGTGTTTCAAAATCGAATTCATTTCTCTAAAATGGATCGAGCCTTGGTATGGAGTCAAGGTATTATTTTCGAGAATCAAAATTGAATTTTCCCAAAAAAATAAAAAAAAAGAGGTTCGGACAAAATTGTTGTCTATAGTCTTTGCCCTATTCCTGATTCTCAGCAAGGTGCAAAGAGGGGCAGCTGTAAACACCGAATTTTGTCCGAGTAAAAAATAAAAAAAAATAATAAATAAATAAATAAAAAATAAAAAAAATAAATAAATAAAAAATAAAAAAATATAAAATAAAAATAATAAAATAAAAATAATAAAAATAATGATAAAAAATGTCAATGCTGTTCCATGCAATTCCATGCACATCATGCAATCTTCTCTTAAAGAATTAAATCAAAATTTGTTGCCAAGAAGAAAATAAAAAAATCAAGGAAATAATCAAGGAATTAAAGTTAATTACCAAAAATAAAAATAATGAAAAGGAAACAAATAATAGAAAGATGGAAAGGTCAAATGGAAATAAATAATAAAATCCCCTAATTACGGGATTAATAAACTCATTTTTTTTCATTTAAAAGCATGAGTCTGCTAGGGTTTAGAGAACAAGAGAAGACACAGAAAAAAAAGGGATCTGACAGCCTCTTTCACTGGCAATATTGTCCTACCCTCCTTCTTGTGCCATTCCCGATCACCACCTTCTATCACCATTCCCAGTCCCGTGCTGCAGTGCTTGCACCGTGCCTCTGTTTCCGGCGCACCACCCTGGACAGCAACCATCTTGGTCATCCTCGCTACAAACAGACACTGCCATTGTTCATAATCTTCATCACACGATCCTGTTTGCTCATTTTCATCATCATTTTCACCTTGGCCTTCCTCTCCAGCCTTGCTATCCCTTACCTTGCCACCCTTTGCTGTCACCAAGCGCTAGCTACCTTGTATTGTGGTTGCCAATACCGCTTGCAATCAAGCTGCCTCGTTCTTGTTACAGACACAACAAAGTAACCAAGGGAGAAAGAGATACGGGCAAGAACAGAATAAAAAAAAACCTCTTCTCCTAGTCAGCCTCCATCGTCCTACCCTCCCTGCATCATCACGTTTCGTCGTTTACTGCTTCACCATTGACCTACATTTGCTGCACGTTATTTGCACCCACAGATCTGCCCACTGCATCGTGTATAGCCTTTAAACACAACCAACACAGCTCTTTCCTACATCTGTACCGCCATAACTGCTTGCTGTCATTGCCGAAACATTGTAACCCCCTCACGTGGCCGGCTTGCATCCTACATCTTGGCTGCTGCTAATGCTTCTGTAAATCACCGAGCCAGTTGCCCATCCGAGTACCACGTAAAAAAACCTGCTCCTGTCCACTGTTGCATGCCTTGCTCATCCATCGGGTCTGCTAGCAGCCACGCCCATTGCTGCTCGGCGAAGATCACCTCGCTATTTGCTTCTGTTTCGAGGAAAGGCAGAACACCATCCATCACCTCGTCATTTGCTTCTGTTTAAGGTAAACCTATTGAAGCTTGAAAGCATGCTATTTACTTTTCTTCACGTGGCTTCTGTTCATATTTCTTTTTACATAAAAAAAATATATATATCATGTTCTTTAAAAAGCTATCCACGTTGAAAGCATTGTGTAAGAGTTAAGAATATTCTTTCAAAATAAACATCATGAGTACTATTCTATGGATTAATTATTATGATTTTTAATTCTAAAGATAAAACAAAAATTCCAAAGTGATGAAAGGTTATTCAATAAAATAATAAAAACCAATAAGGATAAATAATAAAAAAGAAATATTTATAAGTTTTAAAAGATATTCCCGATGATAGGATTTTTTTGAGAGAAATCGCAAGTAGCGATTCTTTGATAATCCTTAGGATCGAGATAAAATCCTTAAATGTCACCAGCGTATTGGGATATTTAAGTGATTTTATTTCGATAATAAAATTCTTAATTTTATAAAATAAATCAATTTAAAAAAAATAATAATAATAAAATAATAAAAAAAAAAATGGAAAGGCAAATGAATGAATATGTAAATAATGTCCGATGATAGGATTCCTTAGAAATCGCAAGTAGCGATTCTTTGACAATCCTTAGGATCGAAATAAAATCTTTAATGTCACCAGCGTATTGGGACATTTAAATGATTTTATTTCGATATGAAGAAAAATATTAATAAGATTTCTTAGTATAAAAAAAATAATAAAAATGGTAATAGAAATAATAATAGGTAAATACAAGAAAATAGTAAGCGAATAGAAATAAAAAAACTTTTAAATAGGTAAAAATTTAGGAATTAAAATAAATAAATAAATGTAAATACACATCTTAAATACAAAAGGTCTCCGATGATAGGATTCCTTAGAAATCACAAGTAGTGATTCTTTGATTATCCTTAGGGTCGAAATAAAATATTTGAGTATTACCAGCGTATTGGAGTATTCAAATAATTTTAGTTCGATATTAAGATTTCTAATATAATCAACTTATATGAAATAAACTAACACTAAAATAATAAATAAATAAATATTTTAAAGAAACAAATAAACAAGACTTCAAAATAAAGAGTAAAACAAATTAAAAATAAATAAGATATAAATAATTTCCGATGATGAGATGTTACGGAATTCACAAGTAGTGATTCCTAACTGATCTCTAGGTGAGAGAAATATGCTAAATGTTACCAGCGTATTGGAATATTTAGTATGATTTTTCAATAAAAACAAGATTTTATAAATATAAATAAATTACAAAATAATAATATAAGTATAAATGAATTTAAAAAATAATAAAATGGATTTCTCATGTGCATCATCTATATTTTGATTGCATCATTTGCATTCCTGAAATTTCAAAATAAGTGTGAATCTCCCAAGGATGGGATTCTATAGAAATCGCAAGTAGCGATTCTTACGAAATCTCTAGGTGAGGAAATTATCCGAAATGCTACCAAAAGTATTGGGGTTCTTCGGAATAATTTTCAATACAAAAGATTCTCATTTATTTCAAATAAAAAATAAATTTAACATAAATAAAAATAAAATTTAATGTTTCAAATAATAAGCAAATAACAAATTGATTTCAAAATAAATGAATTTCTTTTTAAATGTTTAATTATGACCATTTTATTAAGATCAAAAGATAATACATGATTAAGTGGTACCGTTTTCTAACGGGCGCTGTGGGGGTGCTAATCCTTCCCCACGCGTAACCGAACTCCCGAACCCAAACTTTGTTTTCGCAGACCAAAAATTATTTTTTTGATAAACCTTAATTAATTTTAAGATTTTATTGAAAAAAAATAAATGATTTTAGGTGGCCAATCACACCTAGTCAAAAAAAGATTGGTGGCGACTCCTCTTTTCTGTGTTTTTTCCAAAATCGTCTAGCGATCGAGTCCCCGGACGAAAATCGTTACGACAATTACAAAAATATAATAGGCTTAAAAGCGGTAATCAAAAGATAATTTTACTCATGCTTGAAGGATAATGAAAGAAGGCCATTTATCATTTCAAATGTAAATGCTCTCCTTAAAGGTCATTTATTGAACAATGACAAACTTGTTAGAAGCTTCTGTAAGAGATTCACCTTTCTTGTACCATCTATCAAGTGAAGATGGTGAGCAACCTTTCCTTCATTTCCTTGCTTTTTGGCAATATTGGCAAACTAGTAATTCATCAATAATAGTATTTCTTTCAAAATTGAATCCCAGATCTATTGACATCATTATCATCATGTTCATTATTTGGATACTTGTGAATGAAAGATATGGCGAGTATGTGGGAAATGGCAAATGAACAGATAGAATGAGAAATTGACAGTGCATCACACTAGTCGCTTTATTGAAAAGGAAATAAATAAAAGTTAACCCATACATAAAACTTTATTTCGTGCTTATGGGCTTAAGCACATTCAAAAACTATCTTGCATTACTTAAAGAAAGAAAAGAAAGCAAAAACAAAACTAAAATTTATCAATCCTCAAAATCGCTAGGCTTGAACCCTTCATGCCTCCACAAAACTCATCCTTCATTAGTATGGTTAGGCAATGGATTTACGTCCGTAACTGGTTCCCCTTTCGTTTCAAAACTCAACATGCCAGCTTTTATCAGTCCTTGCACTCTATACTTTAGCGCAGTGCAATTCTCTAGAGAGTGACCCAATTCCCGAAGTGATACTCGCATCGAGCATTCTCATCATACCACTTTGGATATAGAGGCTTGAGAGGTTCCACATATACGGGTGCAATGAGTTGTCTTTTGATCAATTTTGGGTATAACTCAGTGTAGGTCATGAGGATTGGGTCAATGGGAGTCCTTTCTCTTTTTGGCCATGATGCATTATGATTGCCCTCTTGTTTATTGAACTGCTTAGTTGGTTGAATGGTTGGGGCAGGTGTCTGGGGACTATGGTGAACATTAACCTTGGGGTATGAATGGTAAGGATTTTGAGTAGGATGGTATGGTTGTGGCATGTGATAAGGGTGTTGTGGAACATAGCCTCCATATTACCTCCCATATGCGATAGCGTGGACATCTTCTTCCCTTCTTTTATTGGCTCCTCCTTTCTTGTCAATATTGTTAGGAGCTTTAATCTTACCACTATTGATTGCATTTTCAATTATCTCAGCAGACAATACCATATCAGTAAAATTCTTAGTGGCATTACCGATCATCCTATCGTAATATAGTGCCTTCAAAGTATTAACAAACATAATGGTAAGCTCCTTCTCCGAAAGTGGAGCTTACACCTTCGCAGCCATATCACGCCAGCTTTGGGCATATTGCTTGAAACTCTCATTAGCCCTCTTTTCCATGCTTTGGAGTGACAGACGATCAAGGGCCATATCAGTAACATGTCGATATTGAGCCATAAATGCTCTTGCCAAGTCATTCCAAATGGTGATTCGAGTTCCATCCAATTGATTATACCACTTCGCTGCAGTCCCAGTTAGGCTTTCTTGAAAGATATGAATAAGAAGTTTATCATCTTGAGCATAAGCAGCCATCTTTCGACAGTACATAATGAGATAAGACCTAGGGCAAGAAGTCCCATTGTATTTTTCAAACTTTGGGGCCTTAAATTTGGGTGGAATGATTAAACTAGACACCAAACACAACCCAGTAGCATCCATGGGACCATATAAATCTAAGCCTTCAATAGCTCGAAGTCTTTCCTCCAACATATTGATCTTTTGTTGTGACTTCGCCTCATCTTTCTCTTCTACTTGTTTGAATTTTATCTTTTCAATCTCCCTCGGGTCATCCAAGTTAGGTACTTCAATTGGATCAGCAAATTTTGCCCCTTGAGAAGGAAGAGTTTGCCCTTGAGTTGGGCCAAACATTTGAGGTATGGCTGTATATGCAAATGGATATCCTTCTACTTGAGATGTCTGACTTGGATGAGGACTGAATCCAGGAGGGTATATGGGATCTTCCATGCTACGTTGTTGGGCCCCCTCTTGGACAAAAGCTTCTTCCATCACTCCTTTTCCTTTGCTTAAGTTCTTCAATAATTCAGTTATTTGGGCCAATTGCCTCCTCATTTCCTCTTGAGCCTTTTCCATCTTCTCAATACGGACACTTTGCTCTTCTTCCATGATCCTAGCTTGATAGCGAGTGTGATATGAATGGACTTTTGGTTGAGCTATCTTTGAACCTTTATTACCACAATTAGAGTTCATTATTTGTGTGGTGATGCTTGAAAAGTTTGAAAATGTTTTGTTTAAAAACAATGATTGAAGATGAACAAAATGAGATGATGCTACATGTGTATGAATGGAATGGTATGGTAAAAAGTTGCCATGTAACAATAATGGATGAGTGATGCATGAAAATGTTTTGGTGAACTTATGGTACCCTCTTAGTGTCTCATGTATAAACTTGATCAAACATGTGTCTTAAGTAAGGGGTATTTTCTATAGCATGGGTTGATATGGCTCTATCTTACAGTTGATCTTCTTAATTCCACTATATGCATGGCTTGGATTTGTAAAAGTCTAAAGGTTCTCAAGCTATTCCTTACTGTCGTCTACACAAGACTAGTAACGCACCCAATCCTCACCCATTACAGGCTACAAATGGAAAGTTTCAATTTGAGTGGGAGTATTTCACTGGCCTATGTGGAGGTTATCACCTCACAAAGGCAAAGATACTATACTCCCTCCTATGAAGGACAAACTCGGGTCGAGGGCTAATGCATGCGCATGAATGCAAAGTGTGTGTATTAAATATTTTATGAAATTTAACGTTTTTAGGCAAAATCTTGATAACCTTAAACTACCTAATGGCCTGACTCTCTAATGTCCCCAGTGGAGTTGCCAAACTGTCATAACGTATTAAGTTTTAGAGAAAACCTAATAGCCAGACACAAAATCAATGGAGTTGCCACCAACCATTCTAACCTAGGTGTGATTGGTCACCTATTCAAACTAAGGATAAGGCTTGGTCTACATTAAAAAGTTTTGTGTTCGGAAGTACGGTTACGTGTGAGGAAGGATTAGCACCCTCACAACGCCCATCCTAAAATGGTACCAAATAATCTAAGGTTATCCTAACTGTCATAACGTATTAAGTTTTAGAGAAAACCTAATAGCCAGACACAAAATCAATGGAGTCGCCACCAACCATTTTAACCTAGGTGTGATTGGTCACCTATTCAAACTAAGGATAAGGCTTGGTCTACGTTAAAAAGTTTTGAGTTCGGGAGTGTGGTTACGTGTGAGGAAGGATTAGCACCCTCACAACGCCCATCCTAAAATGGTACCAAATAATCTAAGGTTATCCTAATTTTGCCTTTTTACTTTAATTTTGATATAATTAAATATTGAAAAATCTTCTAAGTCACCTCCATCAAGCTGGTTGGACAACTTAAAAGTTTTTCTCACCTCAAGAGTATTCAAGTAGGACCAATCGCCTTTCTTGAAGAGGCTCCGTCGTCGGATCGTTTAAATATTTTATGCAAACCTTATTTTGACTCCTATCCAATTTCTATTTATTATTTTATCTTATTTTATTCTATTGTTATTATTTTCTTATATAAATTATTATTTCATATATTTTTATATCTTTAAATAAACATGAATTATTTGATATTGAAGATTTTCTTAAAAACCTACCATCAAACTGGTAAGACCTTAAAGAAACTTTCTCACCTTAGGAATTTTTAAAGAAACTACTCAAGCGCAATTTCTTTTAAATTCCATACTCGGAATAATTCACATTTATTAAAATATTTAATTTAATTTCTATTTATTTTAATTCTTTTCTAATTTTAATTTATTAATTTGATCTTTATTCTTTATTATAATAAACTTAATTTTAATTTACTATTTTTTAATCTAATTTAATTTTTATTTTTATAATTTAATTTATTAAATCTTAGAAATGTCCTTTAAATCTTCCATCAAGCTGGCAAGACTTAAAAGAACTCTCCTCATCTCAGTACATCTAAAAGTACTACTCAAGCGCAGTCCCTTTAGAATTCCGTCGTCGGAAAGTTAAATTTATTCATATTAAAATTTTATAAACGTTTCACTTATAAAATTAATTTTAATTTATGATTTGGTTTTGATCTTATAAATTTGCTTTATCTTATTAATAATCACAAACCTTATATATTTTGAATTAGTAGCACATAATTAAGCTCTTCTTAAATATCACAATTGCAAATAATTAAGTAAACAAAAAACATTCCATATCTCACACACACACACAAGCAAATCATCAACAACAAATATTTATTAGTCAAGTAAGACAAAATCATTTATTAGCTAGGTAAACATGGCACAATTTAAAACCTTTTGTGCAAATACTGTGAGTGGTTAATGACAAATAACCAAGTAAACTTAAACATGCACCGCACGTTATTTCTATCATCAATCCACTAGCCAAGTAAAATAATCATTTAATAATCAAGTAAATCAATCAAGTTAACAGCAAATAAAAATGGAATGAAAGCTAACCTGAAACCAAGTTTTCTTCCTTTGTCTTTTTTTCTTTTTAGTCTTCACGTGTGCTCCTTTACTAACTTTACTGTGCAGCAAAATGGTGATGGCCAGGAATAGCTGTCCAGCCTTGAGCAATCCTCGCCTCCTCCTCCCTTCTATTTTTTTTTTGTATGTTCTTTAAATAGACCTAGATTTTTTTTTGTAATATATAAAAATCAAGAATCAATCTTTTAAGAAAAATATTTTTAAATTTCAAGAATCGGATTTAAATCCGATATTAATTCTGACTTTTCTTTCCACAAAATTTGATTTTTAATCTTTAATAATCTCATTTAATTTTGTTTTCCTATCAAAATTAATTCCGATTTCCATCATTTTTTATTATATTTTATAAAAATCAAAATCAAATCAAAATCCAAATTTTATTTCTAAATCTAAATTAAAAATAAAAAAAATCAATAAAAAATATATAAAAACTAATTAATTAAAAATGTTTGAAAAAGATCCGGACAAAAATGGCGTCTACATGCATTTTTAAGTTTTGTTCATTAATGAAGTAGCATTATGTGGTTCACTGATAGTGTATAGAAGCTATACACTGACAATGCATCATATTTAAATTCATGGAATAAAGGTTTATAATTTTAATTTCATATAATGAAAGATTGAGAACTTATTTTTATTTTTTAATAAATTATTTCTATTTTTAAATTTATTAAAAATTTAATCTTCATCACTAAAATTATGGTTCTAATACTTTATCAACAAATCATTAATAAAATCATAATATTTTTTTTTTTGTGAAAAAATTTAAGAGTAGGGAGGTTACCTATCTCCAAGATGGAACAAGCTATCAACCCATGAGATTTGAACCTTTGTGCTTGACACGATGATTCGAACCTTAACTACTTATACCAATCTTCATTGATAATAAAAACATAATTTCAAACTTACATAAAGTGTGAATTCTATTAATGTATCGTTAAAATTTTGCTTGGTGGTAGAATGAAAAAAATGAGAAAATATTTTTTGTTTTCATTAATATGTCTGATAGGGAAGATAAAAGATACGAAAGAATGTATAATTTTCTTTCTATTTATTCATTAACTAGTAGAGTTGAAAAATATAGAAAAATACAATTATATTGTTTTATGATTATAATGTTAGTAATTAGTTAAGAGAGCCAAATATTTTTAAAATAAAATTATAGTTTTGTAAATATACATTTGTAACTCGTATATCTCTATTTTTTTATTAATCTTTACAATTTAAATGATTTATTTTTGTTAATAAAAATAAAAATAATAATTTTTCTATTTTTTTGCTCATATTTTTTTTTTATCAAACGTCACTAAAAATCATTTCGCTTCAAATTTTGTTTTTGGGCTACATTTCACTTCAATACATTTCACTTCAAATTTTTTTGATGTGATTTTATGTCATCCACCCCTCTTACATTTTCACTTCACCAAACCCACTTTGAAAGTTGTAACCAACAAAAAAAAACCCACCTTGAAAGTCATTAAATAAAGTTTACAACACTCAATGGGCCGAACCGGAAATATTGGTAGCCGGTCTTTGTAGAAAAACAAGTGGTGCACATTTGTCCATCATTTGCTATTGCTATAAAGCTTCGGTCAACGAAAAATTTGTAGACGGAGACAGAAGCATCCTTGTTTGATCATATTTTCGGAGCCAGATTTACCAGCCACCAGATCTATAACAAGGTATTATTTTTCATTTCCTTTATATTTTCGGTTTTTTTTTCCTTTTCCTCTATATTCTCTTTCTAGTTTGCTTCTTTTTGTTAGAATTTCTTCTTTTTTTTTATTATGTACAAAAATAATTCTGGGTTTTTAAAAAATAATTTTAATTTATTTGATTTAAAAATTTCTCACAATCCAATTCGAACACAAATCGGCTGAAACTCGTAATCATGTTAAAAAGGTTTCGTCTATACGATAAAAAAAAATTAACTAAAATCTTAGTTTGTTTGATTTAAAGTCATGGATAGAGTAGAAGACGATTTTTTTTTTACTTTTTATGGAAAGTAGGTGTTCAGATCCACAGTTCCATACCTTTTTAAACCCACTTTTATATCTATTTTTATGCGAGAAATTTTTTATAAAACCCTCAAATTGCTCTCTATATTCCACTATTTCTTAAAAAAATTTATGATAAAATATTTTTATTTTTAATATAATCTAAATTACTTAAATATCTTTTCTTTTTCTCTTTACTTTTTTTAGAATTTTCACGCTGATTGCTTGCCTACGAGGATTTGTTTCCAAAATACACAAAAATGTTTCTTTTATATCTTCTTTCTTTTTATATAATTAATTTTTCGTAAAAGCATATGTGAATTTTTATATCTAATGCCAAATTTCGCAATCTTTCTTTAGATCCATTGAGTTTTGGGCTTTTTGTAAGAAATTAAAGTTAGAAATATAAAGAGAGAAAAAAAAAATTTCGGTATAATTTTTGAAGCAAATCTGTTGCAGCTTCCATGTCAGCCGTTGGTCACCGTTGTAGGTTGCCGCTGGCCGCCGCACACCTGGTGAGGTTTGCTTTAAAAAAATATACGAAAACTTGTATACTTTCTTCCACTTTTTATTTCTAGTATTCGTTTTTTTCAGAAACATTTAAAACGCAGTAGATTTGAAAAAAAAAAAACACGAACTTTCATATTAGATCTAGGGTTTTCTGTATATATTTATGAAAAACTAATTATATACAAAGGAAGAAGATATCGAAAAGAACATTTTGGCATTTTTTTCTAGACAAATCGTTGCCGGCAACAGGTCGCGATGGGGATGACTGACTGCCTGCGTGAAAGGCTTCTGTCGAATTCTTTCACGCTGGTAGTTGGCTTCTAAAAGAATAAAAAAGAAAAGAAGGGTATTTAAGTAAATCAAATTATATTAAAATAAAAAATTTATTATAAAATCTTTTAAAAATGGGGTATAAACTATAGTGTTATTTGTGTGTTTTTAAGAGAATTTCTCTTTCTATGCACTTAATTGTTGTATTTTTTTTAATCAAAATGGTGCATTATATATCAGATATTATAATTATAATTCAAAATTATTATATTTATAAATCACGTAAATCAATTGAATAAATCATTATATAACTAAACAAATAACTTACACGGGTGAAACTCAAACTTGGGATTGTCTTATCTCTTTAAGGGTCTCAAATTCTCTTCCTTACCACCAAGATAAGCTCTCATTGGCACTTGTATATTTTCAAATGATTGTATTTTTTTTTAAAAAAAGAAATGATCCACTCCCTAAATTATAATAATAATTTAGTTTTAAAGTGGTTAATAAGTTCTTCAATATCAAAGGTTAAAAAAACCATCATGTATATGCAATGAAATTATCACATTAATTATTAATAATTAATTATTATTTTTAATATAAAAATTTTATTATAAATAATATTTTAAATAACCTTAAAAAGTGCTTATGGGCTTAGATCTGGTAATCCGTATATAAAATTCGCATTTATGTTATATAATTTTTTTTTGTTGTGTAAAATATGAAAATTTTGTATCAATTTGTATTGATACACCAAATGTAAAACTTTTTTTTAACATCTGTCATATTCATATACAATCAGTGTTATCAATAACGAATAGCGGATAATAGCGGTGAGGCCAAAATCCGCTATGAATGCGTAGTAGACAGTGTAGCGGCCGCTATTGACACAATAGCGGCTATAATTTTTTTTATAAGAAATATATTTAATTTAATAGAAAACAAAGTAATGATCATAATAGCTTATAAAAATTACACAAAGCACTCAAATAATGTTCTTAAGCCAATAAAACTATTGCAAATAATAAGTTACCAAGTCACATAAGCAATAAAACTCTAAATGAAGTCACCTAAGATAATAAAACACAAAGCACAAACATAAATGCAATTCCCAAGAATCACAATCTACTAATCCTCCTCATCTTCTTCAGCTTCTACTTCCTCTTGCTTGGCCTCAAAATCATCATTATCATCAACTTGGTCTTTTTGAGCTCTACCACTAATATCTACCTAGTCAAAATCTTCTTCTTCCTCATCTGATCTTTCAAGATCCAAAGTAGGTTTAGCCACTGCTTCAATAACTCTAGTAGTAGCTTCACAGTCCCCATAGACTCTAGAGGTTGTCGCTGATGTTTTAGATTTTGTGACTGGAGTTTTAGAGGTCAAGGCTGGAGTTCTAGAAGTTGTTGGATTTACATTTTTTCTTGTTTGCCCCCTTGTGTAAGTTCTAATTTCATTTGCTCTTGATGCCCTCTCTACATCTTTCCATTTCAAATTATCATTTTTGTAAACCAAATCCTTTTCAACATCATCTCCACCCATCTCTCCAAGCAGCCGCTCATTACTAGAATCAATTTCAGTTAGAATGATAGGATCAATCTTATTTCTCATATCATATCGAGCTTTAAGTGCTTGATTGTACTTTATGATAACCAAGTCATGCAATTTCTGATGCTTAAGTCTGTTTCTCTTCTTAGAGTGAATTTGAAATAGCAAAATAAAATTAAAAACAAAGTGTTACTATCCTTTGTTCTCTAAGAAATAGTAAATTGTTTATCTAAAAAAGCTATTTTTATTTCAGTTTATTCATAACTAGTAAATAGTAGGAAGAGGAAAATACTTGTTCGAAGACACCCCAATTACGCTCACATCCGGATAATTTAATTTAAGGTTTTTACTTTTTAGTTTAATATTTAATAAAAAAAGTTCATTTAAAAAATTTTATGTACAGTAAAAAATGAGCTGTAATAAAAAAGTTTAATCTTAAAAAAAGGCTTTAAAGACTTAAATACCCTTAAATACAATAAAATCATTGGCTGAAATTAAATCAAGAAAAAAAAACTGGTTAAATGGACATTTCACCAAATATGTTCAATAGCACCGCTATTGGCCGTTACTCGCTATTGCGGCCGCTATTACAAAACCGCTACGCTATATATGTACACTATTACAAAACTGCTACGCTATATATGTTATCTTAGCGATAGTTAAATTTTCCGCTATGCTATGCCGCTATAGCGGCCGTTATGGCCGCTATCGACAACACTGTATACCATTTTTATAAGATTTTAATGTCATCTTTGTGTCTTTTATTCATGTCATTTTCATGTCAAGTCTATCTTGAGATATTCAATAGTAAAATTCTTTATATATACATATAACATTTATTAGTATAATAATTTTTATTTATTTAGTTCACCCAAGATATTTTGTCCAGAGGATTAAAAATAAATAAGAGGCACTGTATTTGTATTATTCAATATTTAATAGGATTTCTTTTTGTATAAAATTTTAATAGGTTTTAATATGTAAAAAGGAGAAACTTATTTACGGGCGTATATTTGATGGCGCCCGTGTCGCTTTCTGTTTAGTAAAACTTTTTTAACGGCCTTTAATTATGAACCAAAAACAAAACTTTTTTAACGGAGACTTTTTTTAATTTTCACATATTTTTGAATTGATAATTTACCTATTTGAATCGAGTCAAGCTAATTTAATTTCAGATTCGAGCAATTGAGTTTAATTCGATACAAAAAATTGAAACTTGACTTGAGTTTGAGTTAACTTAATTTTTAAAATTCAAATTTGACTTGATAAATTACTTAAGTTGCTTGAACTTGATTCAATAAACTCATGACCCAAATAATTTAAGCTCAAGCTTGATCCGAAAACAAATGAGTAAAATTTATTTTTTGGTCCATAGGATATACAAGGGGAAAGGAGGATTTAAACCTTAAATTTAATCGCTTTAAAGAAGAGATAAGAACCACTAGGTCAATCATTAGTTGTTAATAAATGAGTAAAATGTGAATAATCGTTTCGAACATAAGTAACTTATAACTAATTTAACTCGTTTATATTACTACAAAAAAAAGTTTTGAGTAAATTATGAGTGGTTCTTAAACTTTTACATAATTTTTTTGTTTTGTCATTAAACTTTAATTTTTTTCCAAATATAGATCATTGAAGTTTACCAAATATATCAATTTTGATTATCATAACATATTTAAGCCAACCAGAGTAATAAAAAAAATAACATGGTTGTTGGGGGTGTTTATTTGGATGATTTGATTAATTTCAAATTGAATCGATCAAAATTGATTTAATCAAATTATATAATTTTATTTTCATTAACCAAACCGAATTTATGAATGTCAAAAATTTAGCCGACCAAATTTAATTCAATTAATTTTGATATTAATTTAATAATAAAATACATTTAAATTATATTATATTTTAAATTTAAATTTTTTATATTGGAAACAAATTAAATAAAATCATTCAACAAAAATATTTAAATACCAATGTGTTTTAATTAAAACTCTAACAACATTAAATGTAAAATATCATTCAAACTTTAAATATTAAACATATCTTTAAGTTTTATATATTTTATGTTTTATTATCTTTTATATTTTAGCTAATTCAGTTTTTTAACCAAATTAATTGAAAACGAAAATTCTTTAAAAATTATTTCGTTTATCGACCAAAATTAATTTGATGACAGATTGATTAATCAAATTAAATCAATTTGGTCAATTAATTTGGTTAAAACCGAAATATGAACACTTCTAAAGTTTACTACTTACTAAATCAATCAAAAATTCAAAATCCAGGTCAATTTTGTTTATTTCCTTTTTTCTTTCCTAATTTTTTTTTTTACTCGTAGGAAGATATATGATTTTAGTTTTCAGATGAAATAAATCTTAAAGTCTAGGGTTTGAGTTTGATTGATGTTTAAGCTTATGTGACAACCACATCATTTTTTTTTTCACTTGGTTTGTTGAAATATTTTAAGATGATCGAATTTGATATACTTAGCAAATTTCAGTGATCTATTTGGGACAAGCTATAGTGATCAAAATGGGAATTCCGTGGAAGTCTAATGATCATGGGTATAATTTATTCAAAAAATTTTACGGACATTTTCTAAGTGTAATAAGCTTTTGATTGTATATAGTCAAATTATCTTTTCTAAATTTTTGAAGTTTCAAAAGTGCCATCTAGAATTTTGGATAAGCGGTAAATGGCAACCACTTTTTAATAAATGTATTTTATAGAAGCCTTAAAACAATTCATCATAAATGCATCGAATATAAACCATAATTTTTTTTTGTTACAAGAAAAATATTTGATAATTAAAGAAAAAGTTGGGATTGGTTATATTCGCACTCAAATTTTATAATATGTCATAACTCACAATTTTTAATTAACCACTGGATTAAGAGGTTATCGGTAACTATAAACTTAATTTTTATATCATAAATCAACTAATATTATAAGAGTTATTATATCAAATAGTGGGAGACACGTTATGTATATTAAAAAAATAAAAATAACTAAAAAAGGTGGGATACGGGATAGTTCTTTAACTTCGGAATTAAAAATGTGAATAAAAATCTAATCCATAATATAATTAAAAAAAACGTTGTTTCTTTGAAACTTAACTCACTTTTGACTTTTGTTATTATTATTTTTTAAAATTTTCAGCTGAATGAAGTTTAATTTCTTTGATTATTTTTTCCGAATCCTTCAATAATGTTGGTGGTCATAGCAATTAAAGTTCTAGGGTTTAATAGTTGATTTTCGTGACAGCTTTGAATGAAGTTTAGAGTGGGAGAGCAGTGCCCGAAGTAACAATGGATTTAAGCACAGTAGATCTCTTATTGGGCAGGATTGTCACCATCTTACAAAACGAAGCGTCATTGCTGAGTGGGGTTCGTGATGAAATCACCGAAATCGAGCGTGAGCTGGATAGCATGAGAGCTTTTCTTGTGGATGCTAACAGAACTGCAGGAGTCCGCAGCCAAACAGAGAACAATTGGGTAGCAAGCGTGCGAGACATGGCCTGCGAAATTGAAGACGTCATTCACGAATTCATGTACCACATGAGCAAGCAACAACAATGGAGGGGTAAAAAATACTCAAGTTTTTTCCTCAAAGGCATTCACATTCCCCAAAATCTAGTCTTGAGGCATAAAACAGCTAATAAGCTGCAAAATATCAAAAAAAAACTTGCAAGCATAGACGATAGAAACAAGAGATATGGAGGTAATCGATCAGAAGGAAAAGATGCTGAAAAAACGGAAGGAATGCCTAGCAACTATGATCCTAATCAGTGGAAAATTGAGAGTGAATCTTCTCTTTTTGTTAAAGATGAAGAACTTGTGGGCATCGAGGAGACACAAAACAAGCTACTGGGCTGGTTGACAAGCGGAGAACTTCAAAGGATTGTCATTTCAGTGGTGGGGATGGGTGGTTCAGGCAAAACTACTCTAGTTGCCAACACTTTCAACAAAGAAATAATCAGGCAAGATTTTGAGTGTTGTGCCTGGATCACTGTCTCGCAAAGGTGTACAGCAGAAGAGTTAGTTAGATCCATGATAAAGGAGATCATCTACAAGAAGAAAAATGAAAAAGATGTTGAGAACTTGAACAACAAGAGCTACAGGGATTTGGGGGAAATACTCCAGAAATACTTGCAGACAAGGAGATATCTTATTGTGCTGGATGACGTGTGGACCACCCAACTCTGGCAGGAGATAGGCAGAGTGCTTCCTAACGGAACGTATGGAAGTCGTGTCATGATTACTACACGAATTCATGATGTAGCTTATTTCCAATATGGGACTACAAGACTCGTCCATGAACTCAAGCCCTTGGGAGAGAATGAGGCTTGGACGCTATTTTGCAGGAAAGCTTTTCCAAGCACTCTTGGTCAATGTCCATCAAATCTTGTTTTTTTAGCGAGAGACCTAGTTCAAAAATGTGAAGGCTTGCCATTAGCTATTGAGAGTTTGGGTGGTTTATTGTCTTGCAAGACTTCCATAAATGAATGGAGAATAGTTCATGACAACATAAATTGGGAGCTAAGCAACAACCAGGAGCTTGAAAGAGTGAAGCGTATCTTATTGCCTAGTTACCATGATTTGCCTACCAGACTTAAGCATTGCTTTCTATATTGTTGTATATTTCCGGAAGATTATAGGATTAAGCGAAAGAGGCTCATTAGACTTTGGATGGCAGAAGGGTTTGTGGAAGTAGATCAAGGGGTAATACCAGAAATGCTAGCTGAGAGATACTTAATGGAATTGATTCGTCGAGGCTTGCTTCAAGTTGCAGAAAGGAATGAATCTGGAAGGCTCAGAGCATGTAAGATGCATGACATTTTACGAGAGCTTGCGGTTTCAATATCAAAAACAGAGAAGTTTGTTACTATATCGGATGGGAATGAAGAAATACTAGAAGACAGTGGAATTCGACGCTTGTCAGTTGTGGCAAATGATAAAGATATGAAAGTTGGAAGAAATGATATAGCACTACTTCGTTCAGTGTTTGTTTTTGGTAATGGTGAAATTTCTAGATCTTCCTTCAGTAAGTTGCCATCTGGTTTTAAATTGTTGAGAGTGTTGGATTTAGAAGGTGCCCCACTCGATGAAGTCCCAGATGAAGTGGTAACTTTTTACAATTTGAGATGTCTTAACTTAACAGGAACTCAAGTGAAGAAGCTTCCCAAATTGATCGGAAATCTTTGTAACTTACAGTCTTTGATCCTTGCGAAAACCAAAGTTGAAGAGCTTCCGTCAGGAATTGTGAAGTTGAAAAATCTAAGGCATCTAATCTGTTACCGTTTCTGTGGTAGAGCGACTGACTATATGCGTTGGGTCAGCATGCATGTACCATCCAACATTTTTAAAATGAAGAGCTTACAAGTTTTGACCATTGTGAAAGCAGGGGACACATTTGTGAAAGAACTCCACAAAATGACGCAACTGAAAAGGCTTTGCATTGCCAATGTTAAGGAAGCTAATGAGAAAGACTTGTGCCTTTCCATTGGAAATCTAAGCCTCCTTCGCTATCTATGGGTGATTTCAAGTAATGAGAATGAGCGGTTAAAGATGGATTCACTTGTTTCAGCTCCTCCTCTTCTTGAGAAACTTTATCTGGTTGGAAAATTGGAGAAGGTGCCCCACTGGTTTAACTCCCTCCAAAATCTTACGTGTTTGAGATTACATTGGTCTAGATTGGGAGAAGATTGTCTTGCTCACATCCAATCATTGCCTAATCTGGGACGATTGACACTTGTAAATGCAAACGAGGGAGAGTGTTTATGCTTTCGTGAAGGGTTCCAAAAGCTTAAGGAGTTACATATACGTCATTTCCCTGAAATGAAAAATATTTTGATAAATGAGGGAGTGATGCCTGGTCTTCAACTTCTAGATATCGAAGAATGCCAAAAGCTTGTGGAATTGCCACATGGTTTGGAAAGTCTACCTGACCTGAAAAAAGTTTATTTGTGGGTTGTTTCGAGTGAGATTATAAAGAAACTCGGGGGAAATGCATCAAGTATGGAACAGCCAGCCAAGGTGATGGGAAGAGTAGAAGGCGAGGAACACAAGATGAATTGGTATCAATACGATTGATGTTTCTGCAAACCAAGATGAATCCCTCCAATTGTAAGTACCAAATTCAAATCCCTTTACATATCCACAGCCCAAGCTACCATAAGATTTAACACACATAATGCATTTGTTCTACCAGACCGCATAAAATGCATACTTAGTGCAGCCTGTTAGATTTTTTCTATCGTTTTGCCGACCTTCAATGTGACCCTTTTTTTCTTTCCAGGTTATTTGGAAAAGTTGAAGCACGATCATGGTAAGTTTGGCTCGAATAAAATTCCAGTTCATGGAGCAATGGCTATCCCACCAGCTGCTTTCATCACATCTTTTGTCGTTTCTTTATATATTGCTATTGTTGGTATGTTTAACATATATCGCTACTGTCATATATATATATATATATATATATATATATATATATATATATATATATATATAGATGTATGTATGTATGTATCACCATGACATTATTGGTATGAGTGTATTAAATTGCCATTGTCAGTCAATACTATGCTCTTGGTTTGTATAATATGGACGCCTATATGCAAAAATGAATGTATTGGCTTTATACGGCACCAAGTTATTTTCATTTTACTACTTTCTTTTGGTTTCAAGATGAAAGAAGATTGGTTAGGGATGAATAAGTTTCCATTTGGATGAGAAATTTTTAAAACAAAATTCATTTCAATCAAAATATTTAAAATTTCAAAATCTCATTTACTTGTTTGACAAAAAATTTGGAAAATATCAAAATTTAAGAAGAATTTCAATAAAATATTTGAGATAATCAAATTTCTTGTTGAAAATCCTCGTAAAAAGAATTTTTCAAGATTCTTGTAAAATTACGCTTACTTTATTACAAATTAAATACAAAACTAAAAGAAAAAAATCATTTTATTTAAATATGATATATTTTTCTTTTTCATATTATTAATAATATCTACCTGAACCGATCCAATGAACACTCTTACTACTTGTGTCATCTTTAGGCTTAAGAATCTCGAACTTCATTTCAACCCTTCCCTCATTTAGATTCATCTCTCTCCATCCAAAAGGGAAAATGGAGAAAAATGAATAGAATAAAAACGAACAAATTGATAGTAACCCTTTTTCTTCATAAACCCAGCAATAGGCAATAGCCGCCCCAACTTTCAGAATGAACCTTTTAGGAATTTCAAAGCAAACTTCTTTTCCAATTCTATATTTACAGACATGATGCAGACACAGATCATGGGAATGACCATGCACTGAAGAATTCAATCTTCAAACACTCGCTTTCAAATCAAACAAACGCAAATTGACATATTTTTACACTTATCAATAACCTAATTTTTGAACAAAAATAATTCAGGACTCCATATGATTGTTTTGATGATCAGGAAGTGAAACTGCTTCTGTGAAAATAACACGTACAGACAGTTTATAGTATTTACCAAGTACTGCCACATTGTAGTAGCATTCATCAATCTAATAGTATGGTGGTGGGGGTGGAAGGAAAAAGGGAAGAAGAAATCCAGATAGAAGAAATCATACAAGCTTAGCAAAAACCAAGTTCAAGTTTTTCAAAAAAACTGAAAAATGAGACTAGTCATATAACACCACATGATAGAGAAAACTAATCCATATAATAGAGATGGTGAAAATTTTAACACAGATGTTATCTAAGAAGAACAAGGCAATACCTCAGAAGAAACCGTCGTAGGAATGGATCTCTAAGAATCTGTGGCCAGACAGGATCAAGATTATCTGATGTTGAAATGCCAAGCCCCAGTCATTTAAGGATGAAGTAAGCTGGGTTTCAGCATGTGTTTATGTGTCTTGACAATTTTCCTTCTGTTAATAACACCAAACAAAATGAAAGGACGACGAGCACGAAAAGTAGAAGAAATTGTTCCTTACACACCATTTCAACATCAGGGCCTAAAATACCAAGTAACAGACAGAAAGCCTGCAGTGGAGCTGTTAGAAAAACTGTGAATGGGCTACCAATTGAGTGACGAGAGGAATCACCAGTGCCAGTTGGATATGAACAGCTAGGGGATAGAAGCAATGCAGCTCGCTCTCCTTTCTCAGCTCCTCTGATAGCTTGCACATGTTTAGGTTGAGCTTTGACACGGGTTTGCCAAGTAAAAGGAGGTAATAGAAGGTATGATTAGAAATCATGCATACAACAAAATATCGATGATAGCAATGAAATATATCATTTTTTATTTGCAAAGGAAAATGGTTGACACACTTGCCTTGGACATCTCACTGGCATCACTTTTCAATTATTGTAAAGAGCGGTTTCTTGTGAATGGAATCAAGTCACCGGGGTAAATGCAGTTCAATCCTGGAAACAAATTATTTGATGTCAGGATAAACATTTATAATCCTAGCAGACAGGTGTAATAATGTATAATATTTTTTTTTGTGTAGACCACAAGTATCCTCATCCGTTTTTAATAATGTATAATATTAAACTATGAATAGAGCAATATGACATTATTAGACTGACATAATTCTGAAATGGAAAACTAACAAGAACCAGTAAATACATAAAAATTAAGAATATGAAACATGAAGACCAGACACCCTGAAAATCGAGTATGCCAAGAAGAAAGTGAAGTCATACAAACAATATGCCTGGTAAATTTTTTGATTGACAATATATAAGAAATAACAGAGATGCTGCAAATTACTTTTTCACATGATATGACACGTTTAATAAAGAACAACTATGAGAAAACCAATCCCTAAATTAACTAGTACAATCCCCTACTACCATTACAACAGAAACAACAATCTAAAAAAATCCTTGAACGAGATTCTTACAAGGCTTTCAACAGAATAGCATAGTTATAATTATGACTTCACAAAATGATGTGCAATAAAACTTTTAAGTACATAATAGAGGAAGGATTTCGGGAGGAGGCAGTTTACTTATGCAATCTCTTCAATTCATCCCATAAGCATAGATCAAGTTATCACATAAACCTAAACAATGAACACCATGGCAGATTAGATGTACGAGATTGATACTTGCTTAGAATTCTGAGAATACCTCCACTCCCACGATTACCAAACTGCAAGCAGCCAGTGTGGCAGCTGATGCAATCTCCTTTATTTTGACCTACAGAAGGGTTTGCGCTTTCACTTGGTGAGCTAAAAGAAGAAGTGGAGGCTCCATCGGAGTGAATTGTCCGAGACTGAAAGTCCCTTACAACATTTTCTGTTGCGTTGGTGCAGGTTCCAGAACCTGAGGGAGACATCGCATGTCCAGTTGCTCCTGATGCATTTTATTGTAAGTGCCATAAGCAGCTGCAATTCTGATGATAGCAAGAGGGAAACATGGTAAGCATGAGCCACAGTTGATCACCTGAAGCTGATATGTATATCAAGAGAACACCATCAGGGGGAAGCTCCCCACAGATGGTTGCCAGAACCTGCCAACAGGAGATACAATAAAGTGAAACATACTACAGAGTTAGCACACTGACCATAATTTTATAAATAAAACACCCTATTCATTGTTGACTTTAGCCAGTAAGTTGCATAAATAACCAAAATAACTAGTGTCGAAGCATACAGGTTATACTATATCCCCTGATATGCAAGAAAGGCATATATGTATCGCCCAGCAATTTCTGATTCCATGTAGGGAAAGAAACATTTCATTAATGGACATAGAAATGATAATCCATCAAGGTACTAAACTCCTCGTTCTTCACGTTAATTTAAAATAAATATCTATTTAGATATGTTATTGAGCTAAGACAAAATTGATGCCACACCACCAACTTATAATACAGAATGCCACAGCCTAAGTTGGTCTTTTACCAACTTGGTATTTCTTTTGAAATCAAATGTGTTAATGCTATCTCCCATCCAATCAATCACTCAATACTTTTACCCTCCTTTTGTCTTTAAAAACATGCACCCATTGAATGGAATTATGCATTGAGACAAATAAACATATACTAGGCTTTTGTCCCTGAGCAAAGGAATTACTGGAATTATGTAATCTACCGGATGAGATCAAAGAAATCCAAGAAGAGAGGGTGATAGATTGGACTGAGAGAGCACGCCGTGTTTTGTCAACAGGTGAAATGGAAAGCTCCTAATGATGTTGTGGGCCACGTGGAATGGAACAAATGCAGAACTCAAAGATGACAAGAAGGTTGATGCAAAGAGAGCTTTTGAGCATACAGTAATCTCTCTTAAAGACTACAAGAAAGCTCAAGATACAAAAACAGGGGTTCAAAGGGAAAGAAATGTAACTAAGTGGACTCCACCAGAAGAACCCTACTTCAAAGTCAACTTTGATGGCTCATGGGATCAAAACAGTTAACGAGGGGGTATTGGTGTGATCATAAGAGACAGTGAAGGAAGGGTGGTGAGTGCTGCAACACAGAGAGTTGAAACAGTACAAGAAGCGTGTATAGTAGAAGCAACGCCAGCAAACAGAGCATTGGAAGTGGCCAAATGGACAGGCTGTAGAAAAATTATTCTAGAGGGAGATGCATTAACAAAATTATTAAGAAACTCCAGATGGAAGTCGAAGACCTCTCAATACTAGGACCACTGATCATTGATGGTAGAAGGTTGAAAGGACATTTTGAGGAATGCAGGATACCACACGTCAATAGGGATGGGAATGGAGCGGCTCACTTATTATCAAAGGAAGGACTTCTAGTAGAAGAAGACGTTTACCGGGTAGAAGATCAGCCAGAGCTTTTAAACAATATTGTTTGCATGATGCCAACTTTATGAATTAATAAATTGAAGTTTCCATTCAAAAAAAAATGCACCCATTGAAAAACTTGACTGCAGGACTCCAACTCTTCCCTCCCTTCCCAATTTTTCTCTTTGCAAAAATGATTTATTTCGTTCATAAATATTTAACTTTATTCTTTCCTGGCCGAAAAGAACTTTTTTTATTACCATCTTATTATAATAATATTCCATCCATAAGCACACCGAGACTACAACTTGAAGAAAATATCTGATCACAAAAGTTTCAAAGTTACAGCTATAAAATGTGTTGGTGATGGATGATACAACACAGCTTTTCTCGGGTTAGGTGGCAGAGTACGTAGGATCAGCAATATCTTACGAATGGCTTATGCGACTAGATCCCAGGTCTCCATTCTGACCACTTTGACAACCAGTTGACTGGTAGAAAGAGCCAGTGGGCTCCCATTCCAGGCACTGAAGCGTCCTCAAGGTGTCAAGAGTGAGCTCTGAAAATTTGACCTGATCAAGAATATAGAAAAAAATATATTACAGACTATTTTTAATTCATCATTTACAGCAGTATCAAAAACAATTCAATTTTTTAAAACCAAACATATGCAGCTATCTATCTATGCTTCTAACTTTCTATCTATTTACTCATCCACCTAACTATTCATCTATCTAATAAAAGTAATAGAGAGCCACGTTTTTAGCCACCGACTTTCCACAGTTTGTCCTTCATTTTCGTTTCTTCTTTCTATTTGTTTTTGGCTGAATTTGAATTTCAAAGAGAAGTATGATACACATTGATTTGAGTGTTCCTTTCCTATTCTATTTCCTCAGCCTTCGTTGTCATTTTCCTCCTATTCTCTTCCTTTTCTTGAGTAGATTTCCTATTCTCTTTCTTAATTCCATTGTTCATTGTACTGACCTCTTTATTTGATGTACACACGGCACGTAAGATTTGTTATGTAACGTTTTGCGAAAACAAAAGACAGAAGAGGTAAGTACAAGGAACAAGTACAGCGGTTTCCCATGGCTGATAGACCCACACCCTTAAAGTGTTCATGACAAAGTTAAGAAAGAAAAACGAACAGAACGTGAGATTTGCAAGATAAGAGGGAAAAGTTGAGCTGTAACTGGGAGAATTTTTAGGGTAATTTTTAGATTAAAAACAATTAATCATTCAATCAATTTTAAAAATAAAAAGTAACATTCACCTTGTATCACTTCAACAAATTATAATAGTTATCATTATATATTAATTGTATTGCCCATTTAACTTTTTTTTTAATTCTCACAATTATTTGTCGATAAAAAAATACTGAACAAAATTTAAAAATAAATTTTTTTGGATGAGTTAACTTAGAATTGCACTTGTATACATTTTCATCTTGACGATAATTTAATAAAAAATCATGAATGACAAGAAGAATTGCAATGTTTTTACTGCTTCTTCTACACCTATAAAAAAAAAATAAGTAATTACAAGGAGTTTCGGACTTGGAGTGATGATTTTTTGGCTTCTTGTCATCTTTGCAAGAATAAACTTCATGGTTTGTATACTTTTATGTATAGTGAAGAAAAAGTGTTTTGTAGGGCCAAGTCTATTAAATGTTATATATATATATAATATATATATATATACATATATTATACTAGAAAAAAGAAAAGATTTAATACAAATTAAATCTACATTTAATACATAATTTCATACATAGCAATATACTAAGAATACCATGGAAATTTGGGAGGACAATCCTGCCTCTCCCGTTTTCTTGATAAAACCCCTCAATTTTATACACAAATTATATCGATAGTAGGCTTATATTATTACAGTACTCTAATAGTAAAATTCATTACGGTTATCGTAAAATTTATTATATTTATCTTAAAATTTATAACATTTATCATTAAATTTATAACATTCATCATAAATTTATTAGATTCATAGTAAAATTTGTGAGATTCAATGTAAAATTTACGAGATTCCTTATAAAAATTATGACATTCATAATAAAATTTATAAGCTTTATTATAAAATTTATTACATTCATCGTAAAATTTATGATATTCATTGTAAAATTTATAACATTCATCATAAATTTTGTGAGATTTCTAATAAAATTTATGAGATTCATCATAAAATAAAAAATCTTAAACTTGGCATCCTATTAAATTAGTTTTTTATTTATCATTATATATATACATTAAATATTAATAAAAATATAATAAAGTATTACTAATTTAACAATTGAAATTTTGAACGACTTCTATAAAAAAAAATTGAACAATAAGCTGCAATTATGGAGCCAAATTTTCATTTGTTCTTGGTAATCTGTGTTAAACTAGTTTGACAATGCTATTATTTTGATTAGCTTTATTTTGCTCTTTAGGCATCTTTTAAGCATTGATTTTACCTATCATTTGTGCAGCCTATGCCCCCATGTAGACCTCCACACCTTTTCATCAATTCCTCCATTGCATCTTTTAAACAAATATTTTTAGGAACGAGATAGTTGACTGCCAATATATGGCAGTTTCGAACTGGGCATTCGATTGCCCAAGTTAAATTTAAAACAGAAATTTTTTGGAATAAGATAGTAGTAAAATTAATAATAATTATCGTAAAATGAATGGAAATTAGTATAAAAAAATTAAAATAAGCATAAAAATGTGATAATTAATCATAAAATTTATTAGATTCATCATAAAATAAATGAGAATAAGTGTAAAAACATTATAATAAATATAAAAATATGATAATTAACTGTAAAATTTATGACATTTATCACAAATAAAGTGAGAAAAACATAAAAACATGAGAATAAATATAAAAATATGATAAATAACCATAAATTTTATGAAATTCATTGTAAAATGAATGAGAATAAGTGTAAAAATACTAGAATAAGCAAAAAAAAAAACCAACTATAAAATTTATGAAATTCATTGTAAAATAGATAAGAATAAGTGAAAAAAAAATACTAGAATAAGTATAAAAATATGATAAATAACTATAAAATTTCTAAGAATTAACTTATTTTTATATCTTTTAATAGTTATGAAATTTCAGTTTATGCAACGATATAATTAAAATCGATCCTACGAAATGTCCTAACTGATTATTGGTTCCAAATTAGAAGGCTTTAGCTATAAACCTGTTTTAGAAGAACATATATACCAAACTTTCTACTTCGTGGGCCAAATGAATTCTATTTTCTCTATCTAGAAAATTGAAGTTTTAACACTAAATTAAATCAAAGATTTGTCAAAACTTATGTTTAAAAACTCAAGCAAAATTTAGACGTTTAAGCACCACCGAAAAACCAACGAGAACTTCCATGATTAAACACACCATACATATATATATATATATGTGTATATATATATATATGTGTGTATATACTTGTCTATATATATATATATATATATATTTATATATGGAGCATTAAATAAACATGCATGGCAGCCATTAGGGATAACAGAAGTTATTCTAGGAATATGGGAATTTACATTTCATTGCTTATGCAAGCCTTATGCAAACCATTCGTTCAACTTCACTTTTTTGCTCTCTAACAACACAACTCGTTTAAGATTCCTAGGAGAAATAATATAAAATTTAGTCGTTTAAGATTAGTCAATTGCTTTTATTTTTTATATTTTATATAGTAAATGTAATGAAAAGCAGTCAACTGCTTTAAAATAGCAATGGACTGGTTTTCTTATTTTCTATAATTTAATGAAACAAATTATAGAATTTAATATGTCGAATAATTTGTTCTCATACTTTGAAAGGATTAAAATTGTAATTTTGGTTGTTTATAAATAAATAAAAATATAATTTAAATATTTTGTTACTTTTTTGAATTAATAAAATGTAAATTATATTATATTTTATTAAAGTAAAGTTTAGCTGTCGACCTGTTAAACTATTATTTACATTTTTTTAACTTTTATTATTTATTTAATTTCTCATTAGATATTGAATATTGAATATCTCATGAGATCTCATGATCTTATAGTAAAATTGATATTTTTTTACCTTACTGTAGACAAATCCTTGTAACCAGTATTTTTCTTTAGTCTTTAAATCATTTTTTCAACCAATGGTCCCACCTTGGTGAAATAATTGGCTAAGATAAAAGAAAAAAAAGTGCAACACTTAGGGAGTATAGGCTTAAGTGGTGAACAGTTCATCCTGTTTGTGTAATTTGCAAGGTTTTTTTATTATAATTTTCTCTCCTCTCCTTTATTATTGTTTTTAAGAATTTATATATGATGCAGTGATAATGTATAGTTTCTATACACTATCAATGCATCTGAGGTTGACACATCATCAATTTACAAATTAAAAAATATGTTAAGCCCTTAAAAGTAAATATAAATAAATTTTTTTAATTTGCTCATAAGGGCTTCTTGATGAAGTGTTAGCCTCTGATGCATCGTTATATATAATTTTTTTTTCAATCACTAACATTTTTTTTCAATTCCTTTAATTTTTTTGGGTTTCTTTTTAGGCTTTTTTTTCTTTCATCTCTTCTCAAACCCCATTTTCCTCCCATCAGTCTTTTCCCCACCTACAAACTGTTTTTTCTTTATTTTCCCAATTTCTTTATCACTTTTTTGGGTTTTTAAATTTTTTGCCTTTGGATTTTTTTCCTTCTTGAAAAAAAAAAACCGTAGATAGGAAAGAGAAAGAAAAATAAATGCAAAAGAAAGAAGAGAGCAAGATATGGAGAAAAGGAAAAAAGAGGAGAGAGATAGAGATGAGGCAAAAGGAGATGAGAGAGGAAAGAAAAGAAAAATCAGAAAAAAAAAGATAAAAAATTTGATTAGGTCAATTTTGCTTTTGAATGTTTAAATCATGATGTAGACTTTGCCTTTATTAGAAAACATAATAAGGGTATCCTAGACAATATGGCTAGTAGAATTAGTTAAGAATTTGTTTACTGCATTTTTTAGGTTACATATTTTTCAAATTTCTCGCGCTTGTAAAAAGGAGTCACGAGAATGTTGTTTCTTCAAGCATTAGCTTATACGTGAGCTTAGCCAATATATAAGCTAATGCTTTGCCAGTCATTTTTCACCACTGAACGAAAATGCTTCTCTGATCATCTAGCTTCCATATTCTTCGTTCTTCATTTTCTAATATGGTATCGGACTGTAAGAACATTTCTGTTTGTGCCTTCATCATCTTCTTGCTTTGAGTGGCATGGCTCGTGGTAATCGTGCTGTTGTTGCTGGCGATCATCACACCATTGTTGCTGGTGCTCCGTCCACACCAATGAAGGATTCTAGCAGCCCATATTTGCTCCATAGTGGTGATCATCCAGGTTTGCAGCTTGTATCGACGTCACTCACTGGTCCTAATTACAATTCTTGGCGACGTGCGATGACTATGGCTTTCACAGCTAAGAACAAACTTAGCTTTGTTGATGGGAGTATCTCTCGAGCTACTTCTGAGGATTTACTCTTCAATGCTTGGAATAGGTGTAATAGTATGGTGATTTCCTAACTCTTTTATTCAGTAGCATGAGAGATTGTTGATAGCTTATTGTATTTTGATACTGGACGGATCTGTTTGATTGTTTTCACCAGAGTAATGGTCCTCGCATTTTTCAATTGAAGAAACATCTTCTTGCTTTAACTCAAGGATCGATGGATGTTAGTTCTTACTACACCAAATTGAAGATCATTATTTGGGATGAATTGAAGCTTTTTCAGCGAATTCCTTTATGTCAGTGTGGTGGAATCCGTTCTTGGTTGGAATTCCAACAGCAAGAACATGTTTTACAATTCTTAATGGGATTGAATGAGTCTTTTGCCCAGATCCAAGCACAGATTTTGATGATGGATCCCTTACCACCAATTACCAAAGTATTTTCTTTGGGATTTCAGGAAGAACGCTAGAGAACAATTCATCAAGGTTTTTCTCATCTCTCTGAGCCTTCTTTGGTTGACTCTTCTTCTCTTGCTATTGTCACAGGAAATTCTTCTCACAAAATCAAGGATCCTAGATCTCGAGATCATCCCCTATGTACTCATTGTGGATTTACAGGCCGTACAATTAATAAGTGTTATAAGCTTTATGGTTATCCTCCTGAACACAAAAAGAACAAAAGCTATCAATCTTTTCAGTCTAAGGCACAGATTAATCAAACCGATGCCTCTGTTCATGATGACTTGAATGTAGGAATGGAAGCCACTACCTCACCACTTCAGTCATTGACTACCACTCAATGTGAACAGCTCATTGCTCTTTTAAGTTCTCAACTGCAATCAAGAATTTGAACTACTCTAGAATGTCAGCAATCTGTTCCTACCATATCTCAATTTTGTGGTATAGCTTCCCTGTCATCTTCTTCTTCCATTCCTCCTAATTCTTGGGGTATTGACACAGGTGCTACACATCATGTTTGCTATTCTGAATCTTTATTCCTTACCTCTTCTCATGTTACAAACTCATTTGTCACCCTCCTTAATGGCCAGATCATTGAAATTATAACAATCAAAATATAAATCAAAGATAGACAGAACAGTACACGGGCAATAGAAATATAAAAAAAAATGTTGCCCGAGCCCTACAGCATTACTCCCTGCGTTCCTGTAATCTTAACTGTGCCTTGCCCATCTTTCAATTTGAACCATCCCTGCATTGCGTCACGTCCCGCCAAAATGCCATCGAGACTTTTCGCATACCCAGCCGCACACTATCGAGACTTCCTGCGCAGCCCGCACATCCAGCTGCATGCTCGTCCAGCCACGCGCACAACCAGTTGCACGAGGGCCCAAGGCATCGAGCGGGTGCACACCCCAACGACCCCTAATGAGCACACCATCTGCCTTGCGAGCGCACACCAGCAACAACAGAGCACACTCCAGCGCCCATGCGAGCTCACCCTAGTGGCCACCCGAGCACCCACAGAAACCACCTAAAAAACCACTGGTGTCTGACACTGCCACTTGCAAATTTCTTTGCCATAGGCTACTGCAATGACAGGGATGCTTTCGTACTAAGTAGTCTAGGAGTCGTACACTTGGCTAAATCAAAGCCATTCATTCTTAGGGGGTTTGTCTATATAAAGGGGCACCCTCCCCCTTCATGAGAACTCTTGTACAGTCATTATTTTTTCAGCAATACGCACAAGTTTCCTCCATTTTTCTGCCTCTATTTCTGCTTTTTTTCCCATCTGTGTGAGTGAGTGCTACCAAGTTTACACCATTTGAGGGACTTAGAGCTTTCCTTTACCACGCGCACCACCTTGAGGTTGTAATAGGCTGACTTAAGAGTGATTTGGTCGGAAGAACCCATCCTAAGGCCGCACATTGCTGAGCTAAAGCACTTGGGATGTGACTGTTGGTATCAGAGTAGGTCTCGCAGCAGACAAAAATAGTAGAAAAGATGGCTAGTTCAAAAGCGTCGTAACATCCTGAAGGACAGGAGCCACGAGAAGGACGTGGCAAGGGCAAAAAGACTACCATGAAGAAGGTAAAAGATGCCTTTGAGGCGCGATTGGCTAAGGTGGAGTTAGCCATGGCTGAGATCCAAGATAGACTCGAAGATCGCTTGGAGGAGGTATCCTCGTCAATTAAGGAGTTTAAGGAAGAGGTGCGAGAGAAGGTGGACGAGATATAAGAGAGGATTGGTGAGGAAGTAGAGCAGCTTGCCTAGAAGGACTCAACGTTAGAGGCTGTAGTTGTAGCCCTCCAAGTGGAGATGGAGGAGCTCAAGAAGAGGCTCGCTACTTGTGAAAGTACCATCAGGGGAAGCCTGTTGGCCATGGCACCTAGGGCGAGATTGGAGGTTCCCAAGCTAAAGGAGTTCAAAAGGACCCGTTCAGCCAAACACATGGATAATTTCTTGTAGGGGATGGAGTAGTATTTCAAAGCCATGAGCGTCGAGGAGGATGCCATTAAGGTTAGCACCGCTTCTATGTACCTTACTGACTTTGCCCTTCTGTGGTGGCGTAGGCGACACGAGGGCACTAGGAGAGGAGGAATACCGATCGGGATATGGGAGATGTTCCAGAGGGAGTTTAAATAGTAGTTCTATCCAGAATATGCTGCTAAAGAAGCCCGAACCAAGCTGAGAAGGCTGACATAACGGGCAGAAATTCGGGATTATGTGTGAGTTTCAAGAGTTGATACTGCAAATCCCCATACTTGGCGAGGAGGAGGCCTTTTTCTCATTCATGGACAGCCTAAAACCCTGGGCAAAGTAGGAGTTAAAGAGAATGGGCGTCCAAGATCTAAACCGGGCGATCACTGCTACCGAGGCCCTAGTAGAGTTCAAAAGGCAAGAGAAGTCGGAGGTCACCAAATCCAAGTACAAGGGAAAAGATGGGGAAGCCAAGATGGCGAGCAGCAGCAAACCTCGCTTCACAAAGTGGAAGTCCTCTAGGGGCGAGGACAAAGGCAAAGAACGAGCAAAGAAGGGTGAGTGGACAAAAAGGTCACCAATGGGTTGCTTGTTGTGTGATGCGCCACACAGAGCTTGGGACTCCCCTAGTCGAGGCCAGTTGGTTTCCATCGTCCAAGGCCAGAATGAAGCTGATCGGGAAGCTTCGAGGCCAGGATCAACGGTACTAAACGCCAAGAAGACCAAGGGGGTTGCCAACGGAAAGGGTCGAAGCTAAAGGCAATGGTACTGAACGCAGTGAAGAGCAGAAGAGGTCAGCCACGGAAAAGGTTGATGTTCGCTGATGTGTTGGTCGCCGACGATCGCCTGATCGCCTTAGTTGATACGGGTGCATCTGACTTGTTCATGTCAGATCGGGTCGCCAGGAAATTAGGGCTCAAGGTCGCCAAAGAAGTGGGGTCCGTCAAGATGATGAATTCTAAGGAGGCACAGATCACAGGCATAGCTCGAGGGGCGGAGATTTAGATCGGTGAATGGAAAGGCTGAGAGCCTATTGAGGTATTCCCTATCGATGACTATGACCTTGTTGTTGGGTTAAACTTTCTTGATCGGATTAATGCACTTTTTATCCCCTTTGCGGATTGCATATGTATCCTTGATCACCGACACCAATGTATTGTCCTCATGAGGCGAGAGGTGAGGCCTAGAGCTAAGGTGGTGTTGGCAATGCAGGTTGCCAAAGGAGCTCGCCAAGATAAGAGTACGTACTTGGCCATGCCAAAGACAGAGGAGCTCTAAGTCATCACCAACAATACCCCACCTAAAGTACTGGATGTGTTGGATGAATCCAAGGATGTGATGTCGCCCAAGCAAGCTCAGCGGAAGGAATTCTTGGAGGAGTTCGACTCTGAAATGGTGATCAGACCTAGGCAAGTCGGTGTGATCGCTGATGCCCTTAACCATAAAGTAGAGTTCGTCGAAATCAGTTCGCTCGAGGGATCTCTCGTCGCCCAAATCAGAGAAGGCTTATCCCAAGATCCCACGACCAAGGCCTGGCATGAGCAAACATACTTAGCTAGGGCGTGCCAGTCCAAGGTAGCTAAGAGGTCGAAGAAATAGGCAAACCCAAAAAAGCGAGATACCAAAGCAATGTCTAGGCGAGCGCCAAATGGGGTCAAGAACGCCTATGATAAGGAAGTCCAAGATATCCTTGCTGACAGGTTGATTTTGCGCCAACACCATAGACCACAACAGGAGTACTTGGTTCGATGGAAGGCTCTAGCTGATAGCGAGGCTAGTTGGGAGCTAGCACAGGCGTTGTGGCAGTTCCCTGATTAGGTCGAGAAGTACCACGCGGAACAGGCAGAAAGGACGAAGGCGTCACTAGGACAGATGTGGGAGAATGTAATGTCTAGCCAGAATGCCATCGGGACTTTTCGCACACCCAGCCGTACACCATCGAGACTTCTTGCCCAGCTTGCACATCCAGCCGCATGCTCGTCCAGCTGCACGCACAACCAGTCGCACGAGGGCCCGAGGCATCTAACAGGTGCGCTCCCTAGCGGCCCCGAGTGTGTGCACCATCGGCCCTGCGAGCGCACACCAGCAGCAACGAGAGCACACTCCAGCGTCTGTGCGAGCTCACCCCAGTGGCCACCCAGGTGCCCAAAAACCACCTGGAAAACCACTGGCGCCTGACACTGCCACCTGCAGATTTCTCTGCCCTAGGCTACTGCAATGACAGGGATACTTTTGTACTAAATAGTCTAGGAGCCGTACACTTGGCTGAATCAAAGCCATTCATTCTTAGGGGTTTGTCTATATAAAGGGGCATCCTCCCCCTTCATGAGAAATCTTGTACAATCATTATTTTCTTATCAATACACATAAGTTTCCTCCATTTTTCTGCCTCTGTTTCTGCTTGTTTTCCCGTCTGTGTGAGTGAATGCTACCGGGTTTGCCCCATTGAGGGACTTAGAGCTTTACTTTGCCACGCGCACCACCTTGAGGTTGTAATAGGCTAACTTAGGAGTGATTTGGTCAGAAGAACCCATCCTAAGGCCGCACCTTGCTGAGCTCAAGTACTTGGGACGTGACAATTGTCTCTGCACTGCTTACCTACATTCATCACATCCCTACACCCAAAACAACACTGCACTGACTGCTGCACATCGCCCTCATCGTTCCACACCTCTCTTCCAACACCTTATTGTGTTTTGATTTCCTTCTTTGCTGCTCTATATTGCCTTCACCTTTATTCTAAAACAGCTACATCCAACTGCCTCTTGCACTGCTACTTGCATCAGCTCCCTTTCTACCAAATTGCACTCAAAACTGCCTACTCTATCGCTAGTTCCTGCACCGTCATCATCTCGCTCCCCTACTGTTCTACTACACCATTAAGTAGCTACTGCATCATCACCTTCTCTCGCCTTCCATCATCCTTGAACCGCCCCAAGCTGTTTGTTTCTTTTTGTTGGAATTTCTTCTTTTTTTTATTATGTAAAAAAGAAATTTTAATTTGTTTGATTTAAAATTTTCTCACAATTCAATTCATAAATTTTTTTTGCTTTTATTACTCAACTTAACAATGTGGCCAAGTATCTTTTGTCTGATTTTATATGAATTAGACTTTTATTTTAAAAAGTGTAAACCTACCTACAGATTGTGTCTTTTTCCACTAAACGGAAAATGGAAAATTACAGAAAGGAATGATCCATTTGTCATATCTTTTCCTAAGGCTAGGTCGCTAGGCATTTGGCAACCTAAATGACTCAAGGATTGGTCTATATTTTAAGTTTAGGGTTCGGAAGTTCGGTTACGCATAAGAAAGGATGACACCCGTCTTAAATGGTACCAATTAATTTTGTAATTTTTTAGAATTTTTTTATTTAATGGTCTTTATTAAGTTTATTATTTAAATATTGGGCAAACTCTTGAATGCTCTCCATTATTCTGGTGAAAACCCTTAAGAATTTTCCCTCACCTCAAGAGTATTCAAAAATCCCATTCGTTTTTCCGGAGAGGCTCCGTCATCAAATTTATAAAATATTTTTATTTTTAATATTATCCCTTTAATTATCTAGATTATCCTAAACTTTATTATTGTATTTAATATCTTTTAATTAATTTAATTTAATTTTAACTTTTATTATCTGGTATTGAACAACCACCTTTAGATTTTTCATCATTTCAGCAAAACCTAAAGGAATCATTCTCACCTAAGAATTTCAAAAATATCAACCGTTTGTGACACTTTGAATTCTATCATTAGAATAATTTTAATTTTATTAAATAATTAAAATTTTATAATAATTAAATATATTTTAATTTTTTTATATTGAACATCTTCCATGAATTTTTCATCATTTTGGCGAAACTCATAGAAAACATCATCACCTAAGAAATTTAAAACATCAACCATTGGTGACACTTTAGAGTTCCATCATTAGAATAATTTTAGTTTTATTAAATAATCATAATTTTTAAATTTTTAGATATATATTTTAATATTGAACATCTTTCATGAATTTTCCATCATTCTGGTGAAACTCATGGGGAAATCTAATGTCACGACCCGAAGACCGCGACTTTCACTTGATTCTTATACTTTTCTTAGTCTACAAATTTATGGACTAAATTTTTCATTTTCATTTTAAGGTTTGTATTCAGTGTCAGTGTAGTTACTACTCTAATTTCACTGATCCTTTATACAATACTTTATCACACTTCTAAGTTACATCCTGACTCGTTGAACAAAATATGTACTGTGTATTAATTAAAGTTTGTACATGTAAACAAGAGATTTACAAAGAATATATACCTCAAGGCAATGAAGCGAATTCGAAGAACGGTGGCTAGTACCAAGCTTCGATACCGTCTCCGATGCCCACTTAGCAGCTCGCATGGCAAATGTTAACTTCAATAGTCTGAAAGATATGAAATTTAGTGGGGTGAGCAAAACCACGACTCAGTAAGATACTAATATAAATACAAGAGTAGGATTATACTGTCTTAAATCGCAATGCTTAGAACTTGCAAGTTTGCAATTACAGTTAATCCTTTTTCATCGATAACGTCTCATTATCTCATTTCTTGTCTTCTGTCTATCACTTATACTTTTAAATAAATCATCATAATCACTTTTTCAGTCTTCTCGTCCTTATACTATAGTGCATCGCACAACAATATGTCGTGTCCAATTTGAATGTCATATACTATTAGTCTATACTTTCCTTAATCACGGAGTACATCATGTCCAATTGAAATATCGTATCAAATCACTTTATGTTTCATAATCGTACTCCTGTATTCTATCATCTCGTATCACTTTCCATATGGAGGATTATAATCACGGTGGTACGAAGTCATAATTCTCTTCGTGCATATTCTATATTCATGTATCATATCATATCATATCATATCATATCATATTATATCATGACATCATGCAGATGAAATATCGTTACGACCAAGTCGTGATACTTCTCATATACTCTTCATGTTTTTGTACCATACAAGGTCATGACATATCTTATGTAAAAAGCATCCTATTATGTCATGATTTAGTAGGCAACTTATGTAATTTCACTGTATGAATCACTATCATTTCAGATCATATCATATATATTTTAGAACATGCTCAACATATGAATTTTCAATTCATTTCGTATTTAAGGTTGAAAGCATGCACAATTCTCTTTTTATATCATGTCAATTCAAAACATGTCTTTTCACTTTTCATATCATGTTAATTCAAAACATGTCTTTTCTATCATTTCAAATCAAAACGTGCACATTTCTCTTTTCATATCATGTCAATTCAAAACATGTCTTTTCATATCATTTCAAATCAGAACGTGCACATTTCTCTTTTCATATCATGTCGGTTGAAAACATTTTTCATATACTGTAAGTCATATCAAGTCTAGAGTTCATATCTGTTAGCTTTAAATTGCAATATATATTTTGAAATGACAAAAACTTAAGTAAGCTTTAATGTTTTAATTCATATTATAAATTTACCTTATCACAAATGATTTTCTCAATCCATTTTCAAGTGATCATATCAAACATTAAGACCATGATTTAATTACATATTCTTTTTGGTCTTAATACTTTATAAAATGTTTTGAATATTTTAGAAAATTACTTGATGAATTTTTGGACCATGTTTTCATTTGAGAAAGTCAAGAAAAACTCCCACAAAATATTGGGTTGAATTAGGATCAAACACTATATCATTTCTAACCCAAAAGTGCAAGAAAAATGCCCTCTGGAAGCATGGGATCGATCCCATATGGAAAGGGATCGATCCCTTTTTGGCAGAAGCGCTCCAATACGTGAAATGAAGGAAAGGATCAATCCCTTTGGTGAAAGGATCGATCCCTTTACACCAGAAAGTCCCCAACGACTAGTTTCTATGAGATACAACGGCTAGTTTCTGTTTTGGCTCCAACCAACGTCCACAAACCATCCAAGGGACTATAAATAGAGGCTTAGAAGCTGAAGCAACCAAGAGGAACTACTCAACAACTCCAAAACTCATATTCCTCAAATCCTCAAGCCTCAAACAACAAATCAAGAGCTACAAAGTCTTCATCTTCCATCATTCACATATCTCTTGTATTGTTTAGCACAAATATTGTATAAGCTTTTCTTTGTGCCTAATTTCTGTAATCACTTACCTACCTAGAGGCCTTTCTTTGATTACATCTCTTGTAAACACAAACATTCCTTGTAAAATGGGAGGTTTCTCTTTAGCCTAAGAAAAAGAGGGAGGTTTCTCTTTAGCCTAGAAAAAGAGGGAGAAGAGGTTTCTCTTGAGCCTAGAAAAAGGGAGAGGTTTCTCTTGAGCCTTGAAAAGAGGGAGTGTAACACAAATTCAAGTTAGTGAATTTGGGAAAATCCTTGGGAGCGTCTCAAGGTAGAGGACGTAGGCAAGGTAGCCGAACCTCTATAAATCGATTGTGCAAATCTCTCTCTCCCTACTCTTTATTTACTTGCGATTATATTGTGTTTATTGCATTGAACTTGGATTACATGCTTGCCTAGCTTAGAGAACTTTGAAAATATCAATCTAAGCTAGAGAATTTAGAGAAACTGAAAAACGAACTTAAGGTTAGCGAAAAACCGATTCATCCCCCCTCTCGGTATAGCCTATAGAGCTAACAATATCAAATCAAACTATACTCTAGACCGCATATCAAGTCATGTTCGACATAAAATCATATATAAATCATATAAGTGTCGAAATATATATCATGTACTTTTAAAATATGTTTAAAACATGTACAGTTTCAAAACATATTTTATATTCATCTCAAGAATGTTTCATGTACTGTATAAATCATGTCAAGTCTAGAGTTCATATCAATAAAATCATACTCTAAACTTCATATCATATCAGTTAGAGACTAGGCTAGATCCCTATCATCTATATCAATAAAGACTTAAATCACTGTAGCTAGCAGTGAAAATCATGTCATCGTCCTCTGGAAACCAACTAGGGCACTATCTATGGCCATAGACCTCATCTCTCTTAGCCCCACTGATCAGGCATGACTGAGACCTGTCCATGACTATTGTCAGACAAGCATCTCTACCTAATGAGCAAAGCTCGAATTAGGCGGTTTCCACTATGCTTTATTGAATTTAATTCTTTTAGGGTGCCTACAATCTCATAAAACATTTAAATCTTTATCTTTTCTTGTCAAAGATCATGTAAAGCATATGGTATCATCCTTTAAGAAGTTTATATATATAAAATATATATATATATCTACCATATACTTTCCTTTCAAAACTAATCAATACTTTATAGTATTCATATAAACATTATTAAAATGTTTCAAGTTACAACAAAGCATACTTAAATGCGATGCAATTTAAATCATGAGTTCAAACAGTGAACTATCATTTTTCATAAAATATGTCATTTAATTATAACGTTACTATAATCTAAATTTCTCATTTCCATCCTTTTGATTTCGATCGGATCATATCTGATATTCATTGTGGTTCCTCGATATGCAATATTCCTTCTCAATAGTTATCGACTATATAATCATTTGTACATTTCATCATCGATACTAGGACTACCACCATCAGTATGAGTCCTATTAGTATCTATGAATATCTAGATATCATATTTCTCTATAGTCATCAAGATACTAGAATTATGCAAATTTTCGATATCATCATTCAAGATCTTTTCCAGAGTCGACATCGAGGATAATAAACCACAAGATCAATAGTCACCTATTCAATCCATCTATGGTTTAATCTATTGACATTCGTTCATAATCACGACTTGAGGTTCAATTTCATTCACTCTCACAAAACCAAATCACAGTCCTCAAATCAATTTTCATATGTCCTGCATAATTTAATATTGACTTATGCAAATTGTCGATCTTATCATTTAAGGCCTATTCCAAGGTTATAACCGAAACCATATATTCACATATTTATCACTCATTTATTTAAATCTATAAATGATCGGATTGTGTAGTAATTCAACCTCAATTTCAATGAGATTATGTATGCACGAGTCATACTTCCATTATAATTCAACATCATCACTATCCATTGTATACCACAGTATTGATACTAAGACCCCTACCACAATTGTAGGTCTGCTTATTATCTCACATATATTCGATAATGCAATGTAATATAATATAACCATCTCAACATTGACCTCTTGCAATGTCCGTATTATCACATTTGAAACTACTCCAAAAATCAAGAAATTGAGATCAATTTGTTCTAAAATCATCACTCTGTCGATAATTCCACAATTCAATCGTTAAATCATCTAAATTACAACTTCAATATTCTCTTCCGAGCTATATCATATAATCATAATTAATTTTATCAATAATTCGACTAATCGATATTCAACCTCAATTTTAACTTGATAACCAATTCGTGATATTGAGATAAGTCCATTTATCGATTCTATAATGTTTACACCATATAACTCATCACATTATCATGCTCAACCATTTGCCTTCTCAACTATTCCAAACATCAAGTTTTTTGGCAACATGATAAAGTCTTTACAAAACTTATCTTTCGATAATTCTTTCCAAATTTTCATTTACACGAGAAAACTTAACATTTTTCATCAAACATTTTCATATAATTTCTGCAGCATAACGGCTTAATTTTATCAAAACCTCCTGCAAGGAAATACAGTTTATAACCATACAGCCGTTGATTCTCACCATTTATTTATCTCTTACTAAGACCCCCACCATCAGTTGCGGGTCCTCTTAATATAAAAAATCCATTCCATAAATGCATTATATAAAAATCATAATCCCACATATAATATAATGCTACTAATGCTTTATAAAAGTATCTTACCTGATGCTAAAACTTAGCGGCTTGACGAGCTCCAAGCTTCGTCGAACACCTAATCACGTCTTTGTCACTTCCGCTACAATTTCAACAACACCAATTGCACTTACATAAATATATATAAATAAACTTATTCAATAAATATCAATCAATTTATTGTTTTTCCTTACCAATTCTTTTCTTTTCTTTCCTTCCTTTTTCTTTCTTTTTCTTCTTTCTTCTCCTTCCCTTTCCTTTCTTTCTTTTTCTTTTCTCTCTTTTTCCTTTCTTTTCTTTTCTTTTCTTTCTTTTTCTTCTTTCTCTTTTCTCCTTTCTTTTCTTTTTCTTTCTTTTTTTTTTCTGTCTGAACCGAGTCGGGTCGGGTCAGACCGGGTCAGGTCGGGTCGGACCGGTTCAGTCGGTTCAGCCTTTGGCTGGCCGGTTCGGCCACCGGCGGCCACCCATTCCGGCGGTTCGGCCAGTCCTCAGCACCCTGGGATCGCCACGAAGCCATATTTGGTCTTCTCTTTCCCCCATCGTCGGCGACGGCGCCGGATCTGGGATGGTGGGTTTCAGCCTCTTCTCCTCTCTTTTCTCCCCCCTTTTTCCTTTCGCCCTTCCACCGTCGGCTTCCCTCTGGTTCCCCTTACCTTCGCCGACGTTGTGGTGGGTATGGCGGTGCCCGAATCGGCCGGCACCACCGTTTTCTTCTTTCCTTTCTTCCCTCTCTTTTCCTTCTCTGTTGCGCTTCGTTTCTTTTCCTTTCCCTTTTCTTTTCTGCCAGTCGCCAGTCTCTTCTGCCTTCCCCTTCCTCGGCTTGCCGACCTCTCCTCTCTCTTTTTCTCTTTCTCTTTGCCGTCGGGGGAAGCTGCAGCTGTGTTCCCTCCTCTGTTTTGTAACAGAGGGGAAGAAAGTTTGGGAGGGAATCGAGTATCCCGATTCCCGCCCCTTTTTCCCATTTTCTTTTTTTTATATATAATTATATTTATATAATTATATATTTTTACAATATTAATTATATATATAGATATATATTTATATAAATCATTTATATATATCTATCAATTTAAAATACTATATATAAATCACATATATACATGTTACAAGAGGAAATGGAAAATTTAAAATACTATATATTTCTCTCTTTTTATTTATTATTATATAAATTGTAGACACCAAATTTTGTCCGGACTTTAAATGTCTAATTTTGAAAAATAAAATGATTCTATTTTATTAAATTACTCCATTCCAAAATTTTGAGTTGTGGATCAAAATCCATTTTAAATATTGAATTATGTTGCAAGAGATCATTTGTTAAAATCTTATTTTTATTGGGCTAATTTTGTTTTTTCATATGGGTTTGAAAATCCACTTAAAATCCAATTGGGACTATCTTTTAGAAAGCCCAAGTTTTGGCTTTGGTTTTAAACTCCTGTTGATGCGCACGGACAAGAGAAAACGTAGCTTGGAGTTTGAAGGAGCTAAAACGCAACAGGACAAACTTCTGAAACCTAGACCCGAAGCCTAAAGAGACTCGAACCCAAAGGTATTGGACCTTGACCCTACGAATAAGAATTCGAGAACCTAAGGTATAGCAATGGTGGATGGTGAAGAAGGAGGCGCCACAAGGAAGAAGACCTTGATAAGCCTAGTAGAGAGGGAACCCAAGAGAAAGGCACACTCAAATTCTGAAATTCAAAACTGATCTGTCCATTAATAGTGTTTACAAGGTATTTATAATAATACCTAGCACTTAAGCCCATAAACAAGTGGGCTGGAATTAACACCAACAGAAAATAAGACTAAACCCAAATTCATGCCTAAACCTAGTTACATAAAATAAATAGTCCAAGACATAACAAGACTCAAACGTGGGCTATCCAAACTCTTAGCCCATCTTATTGTTAAGCTAAAATAAGATAGTAAACCATGCTCATGTCGTTTAGGCTTCCAAGCAAGTATAGATGTCTTGGGACTCTTCATGGAAGCTTCCTTGACACTTCAATGATGCTAGAGCTTGTTGCATTAATAAGGCCAGGGCTTGTTGCATCTTCTTAGCTCGAGCTCGGGTAATTGGACCTCCTTGGATGACCAATGGATCCTTAGCATCACGAACATCACGAGCAAGTGGATCTCCATCATTCCCCCTCTCCTTAAAAGGATTTGTCCTCAAATCGCATATACCTTCATCAAAAGAAAAGGGAGAAAGATCAGAAACATTAAAAGTAGCAGATACACCATACTCACCAGGAAGATCCAATTTGTAGGCATTATCATTGATCTTCTCTATGACTTGGAATGGTCCATCTCCTCGGGGATGCAACTTGGTTCGTCGCTGAACAGGAAACCTCTCCTTTCTCATATTCACCCAAACCCAATCACCAGGCTCAAAGACTACTTTCTTTCGATGCTTATTTGCTTGGGTGGTATACTGCTCAGTCTTCTTTTCAATAGCTTGACGTACTCTCTCATGGAGTTGCTTCACAAACTTAGCTTTCTGTTCTCCATCCAAGTTACTCTGCTCAGCACTAGGTAATGGCAACAAATCCAAGGGAGTAAGAGGATTGAAGCCGTAAACAACTTCGAATGGAGAGCAACTCGTAGTGGAGTGAACACTGCGGTTATATGCAAACTCCACATGTGGCAAGCAATCTTCCCAATTCTTCAAATTCTTCTGAATAATGGACCTCAATAATGTAGATAGGGTTCGGTTGACGACCTCAGTCTGTCCATCAGTCTGGGGGTGACAAGTGGTGGAGAATAACAATTTAGTTCCCAACTTTCCCCATAATGTCTTCCAAAAGTAACTAAGGAACTTGGCATCTCGATCAGAAACAATGGTCCTTGGCACACCATGTAGACGTACTATCTCTTTGAAGAAAAGGTCAGCAACGTTGCTCGCATCATCCGTCTTGTGGCAAGCGATGAAATGAGCCATCTTAGAGAACCTGCCAACCACAACAAAAATAGAATCTCTACCGCGTTTTGTTTTAGGCAAGCCCAAAACAAAATCCATAGAGATATTAGTCCACGGGGTAGTAGGAATGGGTAAAGGAGTATATAAACCATGATTATGAACTCTAGATTTAGCTTGCCTACATGAAATGCATCTATCACATAATCTCTCTATGTCTCTCCTCATGTTAGGCCAAAAGAAATGTTCTTGCAAAACAGCTAGAGTTTTCCTAACCCCGAAGTGACCCATTAATCCTCCACTATGGGCTTCTCTAACTAACAGCTCGCGCAATGAACTCCGAGGCACACATAATTTATTTTCTCTAAATAAGAACCCATCGTGCCTAAAGAACTTGCCAAAGCCAGATGTAGCACATGCATCATAAAAATTACCAAAATCAACATCATCAGCATACTGTTCTTTGATATACTCAAATCCTAAAAGTTTAGCATCAAGAGTAGTGATAAGAGTATACCTACGAGATAACGCATCAGCTACGACGTTCTCTTTTCCTTGTTTGTACTTGATCACGTACGGGAACATCTCAATGAACTCTATCCACTTGGCATGACGCTTATGCAGCTTACTCTGTCCTTTCAAATGCTTCAAGGACTCATGATCAGTGTGGATGACAAATTCTTTGGGCCACAAGTAATGTTGCCATGTCTCCAAGGCCCTCACTAACGCGTACATCTCCTTCTCATATGTGGGATAGTTAAGTGCTGCTCCACTTAACTTCTCACTAAAGAAAGCAATTGGGCGTGTTTCCTGCATAAGCACAGCTCCAATACCTACACCTGAGGCATCGCACTCAATCTCAAAAGTTTTAGTAAAGTCAGGCAGAGATAACAAAGGAGCAAAACAAAGTTTATCCTTGAGCAAATTAAAAGCATGCTCTTGTGCAGGACCCCAATGAAATGCAACATTCTTTTTGACCACTTCGATCAAAGGTGCAGCTATAGTGCTAAAATCTCTAACGAATCGACGATAGAAACTAGCTAAACCATGGAAACTACGCACCTCAGAAACAGACTTAGGTACAGGCCAATCTTTAATTGCCTTTACCTTCTCATTATCAATAGAAATGCCATGTGAAGAAACGACATACCCAAGAAAAACAATCTTATCAGTGTAGAATGTACATTTCTTATAATTGGCATACAAACTTGCATTCCTCAAAACAGTAAGAACATTCCTAAGATGCTCAACATGCTCATGCTGACTCTTACTTTATATCAAAATATCATCAAAATAGACAACCACAGACTTATCAATGAAATCACGTAAAACATGGTTCATTAAACACATGAATGTACTGGGTGCATTAGTCAAGCCAAAAGGCATAACTAACCACTCGTAGAGACCATGTTTAATCTTGAATGCGGTTTTCCATTCATCACCTTCTCTCATACGAATTTGGTGATATCCGCTCTTTAAATCAATTTTGGAAAACATGCATGCACCATGCAATTCATCAAGCATGTCATCTAGCCTAGGAATAGGATAGCGGTACTTTACAGTGATTTTGTTTACGGCTCGGCAGTCAACACACATCCGCCACGTCCCATCTTTTGTTGGCACAAGCAGTACGGGCACGGCGCATGGACTCATGCTCTCTCTCACATAACCTTTCCTCATGAGCTCCTCAACTTGCCTTTGAAGCTCCTTTGTCTCCTCGGGATTGCTTCTGTAGGCTGGACGGTTAGGAATGGTAGCTCCGGGGACAAGGTCAATCATGTGCTCGATCCCACGAATCGGTGGTAATCTACTTGGGATCTCCTCAGGGAATACATCCTCGAACTCCTGCAACAATGAGACAACATCAGTAGGCAAAGTATCAGGGAGGTCTGCATCAATAAAATAAGAATCTTTAAATAAGAGTAAAAGGATAGGAGACTTAGCAAGAAATGCAGTCTTCACATCTCGGGATTTGGCATAGCAGCTCACAGTTTTGCTTTCCTTATTTTCCTTCTTTTCTTTCTTTTCTTTAGCTTGCTTCCTTTGCTCGTTATGTTGCTCCTTTAGCCTTAATTGGTCCTCATAAATCTCCTTGGGGCTAAGGGGAGCAAGAGCGATCTTCTTGCCATCCATGGTAAAGGAGTAACGGTTAGTGTAACCGTCGTGGATGACTCTCCGATCATACTGCCACGGTCTACCCAGCAATAGGTGGCTAGCTTGCATGGGCACCACATCACACAACACCTCATCGTGATACCTTCCAATACGAAAAGGAACCAACACTTGCTTCACCACGTTGACTTCACCACAGTCATTAATCCACTGCAACTTATATGGGTGGTGATGCTTGGTAGTGGGCAACTTTAACTTATCAACAAGGTATGTGCTAGCAACATTAGTACAACTCCCACCATCAATGATTACAGTACATACCTTGTCACTAATATGGCATCTCGTATGGAAGATGTTCTCGCACTGTGCCTCATCTTCAAACTTCACATGAGTTGTAAGAGCACGCCTAGCGACAAGTGCTTCACCATGAGCAGCATACTCAACAACTTCTTCTTCGTCAACATCTTCTAACACAAGCATCTCATCTTCTACACCGATTTCAGAACCTTCACTCTCAACATCTCCATTCCCATGCATGATCATCACTCTACGGTTGGGACATTATAAGGCAACGTGTCCACGACCTAAACACTTGAAACACTTAATGTCACGTGTCCTGCTCTGGGATGCTTGGGCAGGTTCAGTCTTGGGCTTTGGAGGGCCCTCAGGCTTGGGCTTAGCAAAGCTCTCTGACTTAGGCGTAGACACAGGCTTATCATCCCTACGAAAGGTGTTAGATTTCCAAACAGGAACTGAACTAGAAGTGAAACGGGATGTACCTTTCCTTTGGAGTTGCCTTTCTACTTTGATGGCCACATGCAGCATCTCCTCTAAATCCATGTAATGCTGCAACTCTACGACATTGGCAATCTCACGGTTTAAGCCTTGGAGAAAACGAGCCATAGTAGCTTCTGCATCCTCCTGGTTATTGGCTCGGATCATGGTTATTTCCATCTCTTTGTAGTAACCCTCAACACTCTTTGAGCCCTGGGTAAGACCTTGGAGCTTCTGGTATAACTCTCTATAGTAATGAGGAGGAACAAATCTCTTCCTCATGAGGCGCTTCATCTCATCCCATGTAGACACTGGAGGATCACCATATCTTCTTCTACTAGTGACTAACTAATCCCACCAAACCATAGCATACTCTGTGAACTCAATTGCTGCAAGTTTGACCTTCTTTTCCTCGGAGTAGTGGTGGCAGTCAAACACCATTTCAATCTTCCTTTCCCACTCCAAATATGCCTCAGGATCATTCTTGCCTTGGAAAGGAGGAATCTTCAATTTTATACTGCCAAGGTTTCCATCCATCTTCTCCTTGCCTCTATCACGGGCTCTATCAACTCGATCTCTATACCCATGGTACCTTCTATGATGTCTATCGATCCCAGACTCTTCGTTCGAATCATACCCAACATTATCATCATACTCGTCATTGGCAACAACCTTACTTTTTAGACGAGAAGTATCACCTTGCTGGATCTTTGCAAACCGAGCTTCATGTTGGTTCAACTTATCATGAATGTCATTGAATTTCATGTCCATCCGTTGGAACTGTTGTTGCATTGCCTGAAGCATGAATTCAATCTTTTTAAAGTCGGACTTATCACCTTCAGAAGACATTTTCAACAAAGATATCCTCACGTGTTTACACTCGTGTTTCACTCAAGTAATTTGGCTTTTCTCTACTAATGTTTCTCACACACTCCTGCCTTTTTCCCTTACTCTACCTTAACTCTACAAGTTCACAATCGCACTAGAGACTCAATCAAAGAATCAACCTCACAGAATCAACTAATTCACCAAGTATTGTCACCAAGATATTTTTTTTTGAATTCTTCTTTTTTTTTCTGAATTTTTTTCTTCGAATTCTTTTTCTTTTTTTTTTCTTCACAAAAAGGTGTGGCTAGGGCTAGGGTGACTCAAAGAAAGAAAGACAGAATAAAAAAAATAATAAAAAAAATAAAAAAATCACTAGAATGACAAAAAAAATGAAAAATGGCCTAAAACTATAAGAAGACGATGGAATTTGGCCAAGATAGGGTGGGGCCCGGGGTCGTTTTCTTTCGTCGTTTCCTTTAAAACGGGTACTCGCACGCCTCCTAACTCAACCAAAATTTTCTGTTTGAACAGTACCGCAACAATTTTTTTTTTCAATTCTTTTTTTTTCCTTTTGAATTCTTCTTTTTTTTTGAATTCTTTTCTTCCCTTTTTTTTTAACTCTGAGTGTTGCGGTTTCCTTGAAAAGAGGAGGGGTGCGGGTAGGGGTTTTTTTTTTTGAGGGGTGTGGCTAGGTTTTTTTTTTTTTTAGGGATGCGGCTAGGGTTTTTTTTAGGGGTACGGCTAGGTTTTTTTTTTTTTTGGTGCGGTTAGGGTTTTTTTTTGAGAGGTACGGCTAGGGTTTTTTTTTGAGGGGTGCAGCTAGGTTTTTTTTTTTTGAATGGTGCGGCTAGGGTTTTTGAAGGAATTGCGGCTAGGGTTATGAATTCAACTCAAACACAACAACAAACCAGAAATCGAAAACAACAAGAGAGAAAAAAAAAGAAAAGAAAAAAAATCGAAACCAATAAACCAAAAATCAAAAAGTGAGTGACGCACAAACAAACCAGGAATCGAAACTTGAGCTCTGATACCAACTGATGCGCACGGACAAGAGAAAACGTAGCTTAGAATTTGAAGGAGCTAAAACGCAACAGGACAAACTTCTGAAACCTAGACCCGAAGCCTAAAGAGACTCGAACCCAAAGGTATTGGACCTTGACCCTATGAGTAAGAATTCGAGAACCTAAGGTATAGCAATGGTGGATGGTGAAGAAGGAGGCGCCACAAGGAAGAAGACCTTAATAAGCCTAGTAGAGAGGGAACCCAAGAGAAAGGCACACTCAAATTCTGAAATTCAAAACTGATCTGTCCATCAATAGTGTTTACAAGGTATTTATAATAATACCTAGCACTTAAGCCCATAAACAAGTGGGCTGGAATTAACACCAACAGAAAATAAGACTAAACCCAAATTCATGCCTAAACCTAGTTACATAAAATAAATAGTCCAAGACATAACAAGACTCAAACGTGGGCTATCCAAACTCTTAGCCCATCTTATTGTTAAGCTAAAATAAGATAGTAAACCATGCTCATGTCGTTTGGGCTTCCAAGCAAGTATAGATGTCTTGGGACTCTTCATGGAAGCTTCCTTGACACTTCAATGATGCTAGAGCTTGTTGCATTAATGAGGCCAGGGCTTGTTGCGTCTTCTTAGCTCGAGCTCGGGTAATTGGACCTCCTTGGATGACCAATGGATCCTTAGCATCACGAACATCACGAGCAAGTGGATCTCCATCACCTGTTGGGCTTATTATTATTATTATTATTATTATTATTATTATTATTATTATTATTATTATTATTATTATTATTATTATTATTATCATCATCTTCATCATCATCTTCTTTTTAGTAAAAATAAATAAATAAATTAAAATAATAATAAATAAATAAAATAAAATAAAAAAAGAAAGACTATGCAATGCAATCGGTTGGTGCGTGGACGGCACCACTGACATAGGGTGGCTGGCAGCCAAAATCACGCGACAAGCCCACCCTTGTTGACTTGAGTTCTTCAATGGCGATCGTTTCTGCTGAATATCTAGGATTTGATCAGTGTTAACGTAAACTAGGATTAAATTTTTTCTTCTTAAAAGGATAGAGATCAGACTATGCAAAGGAGGGTCAGTCAGCTCTTCCATGGAAACCCCAACCCACCCTCTTTCAAGCACAAAAAGCAATCCCATTTTGTGAGAATGCTACCACAAAAAGCCCTTAATCCCACTACCAGTGCCTCCACTCACAGCCACTGGAGCCTTCCAAACGCTTGCCCTTTTCATCACCACCATTCGGCCACACTCCAAAACCACCACCATCGATCCTTAACAGAACTACCCTTCACTGTCACTACCATCTAGAAACCATCTACAACACTACCACAACCCACCATTTTCGACCTAAACCCATCCATCCTCTGCTTACACAAACCTCCATGACCGAATCCCATTTCCCAAATCAAACTCAGAACATAAGTTCCAAACCCCCAAGGCAACAAGCATAATCCAACACACACCCACACAAAAAGAACCACATTCATTAAGGAAGCCACAGCCAAGAAAAATCCAACAGGAACCTAGACCAACAAACCCAAAGCCCTCAAGTTTAAAATCCAACCCCAAAACTAAACCCAACAACCCCAAGAACCCGACTCCAACGTCTAGCAAACACCCTCACCGCACGCCCATACTCCAGATTTGAACCCCTTAAATCGAATAGACTAGCTTGTCAACATAAAACATCATCAACCACAAAAAAGAAAAGAAGGGCTAAGGGAACTGTTTTCGGTGTCTTGGACTCATTCATCAGCGGCAGGGATGGTGGAAGCAACGGTTAGCAGGAAAGGGTGATCGGCTATTTGAGTGAGGAAGAATAGAGAGGAATTATAACTGTTTGAGAGAACAGCAGTTTTTTTTTTTTTTGCTTTAAGAAGAAAGCACCCCAAACTTTGACCAGAGGCTAAGGCAGTTTGAGAAATTAAAACCAAGGCGAGGAAGTGTCTTTGCCGTAAGATACTCTGGTAATCTGCATCAATAGGTTCTTTTATTACTTATTTAATATACTTGACTTTTTTTGTTTTCTTACTTCTTATTTGTTATTTAATGGCTTTGATTTGATTTGTCTGTTTAATGATGAGCTTGTTTTGTAATCTTTGAATGATGAGCTTGTTTCTACTTGTTTCATACGTGTGTATCTTCACATTAGATTTGTAATCTTTGAAAATAGAGTTGTTTGATAAGTTTGAAATCAAAAACTGATTTGTAATAAATTATAAAACAAATTTACAAAATCAAAAATTACTGAATTGAATTGCAGATAGTAAATTATTTGATGAATTAAATAATAATTATAAAGTCTATATTTAAATAAAAATTTTTCCAATGATGGGATGTCATGAAACTCACAAGTAGTGATTTCTTGACTGATCTCTAGGTGAGAAGAGTCTACTAAATGTTACCAGAGTATTGGGATATTTAGTATGATTTTTCAATAATTTAAATTTTTATTAAAAATGAAAATAAATAATTTATTGTTTTAATAAAATAACAAAGAAAAATAATAATAAAATTTAAATTTAATTAAATGAAATTCTTCTGATGATGGGATGTCATGAAACTCACAAGTAGTGATTTCTTGACTGATCCCTAGGTGCGGAGAGTCTACTAAATGTTACCAGAGTATTATGATATTTAGTATGATTTTTCAATAATTTAATTTTTTATTAAAAATGGAAATAAATAATTTATTTTTTTATAAAAAAATAAAAATTAAAAAAATTAATAATAAAATTAAAATTTAAATAAACAATGTCCGATGATGGGATGTCATGAAACTCACAAGTAGTGATTTCTTGACTGATCCCTAGGTGAGAAGAGTCTACTAAATGTTACCAGAGTATTGTGATATTTAGTATGATTTTTCAATAATTTAAATTTTTATTAAAAATGAAAATAAATAATTTATTTTTTTAATAAAATAACAAAGAAAAATAATAATAAAATTTAAATTTAATTAAATGAAATTCTTCCGATTATGGGATGTCATGAAACTCACAAGTAGTGATTTCTTGACTGATCCCTAGGTGAGGAGAGTCTAATAAATGTTACCATAGTATTGGGATATTTAGTATGATTTTTCAATAATTTAAATTTTTATTAAAAATGAAAATAAATAATTTATTTTTTATAAAAAAAGAAAAATTAAAAAAATTAATAATAAAATTAAAATTTAAATAAACAATGTCCGATGATGGGATGTCATGAAACTCACAAGTAGTGATTTCTTGACTGATCCCTAGGTGAGAAGAGTCTACTAAATGTTACCAGAGTATTGGGATATTTAGTATGATTTTTCAATAATTTAAAATTTTATTAAAAATGAAAATAAATAATTTATTTTTTTAATAAAATAACAAAGAAAAATAATAATAAAATTTAAATTTAATTAAATGAAATTCTTCCGATGATGGGATGTCATGAAACTCACAAGTAGTGATTTCTTGACTGATCCCTAGGTGAGGAGAGTCTACTAAATGTTACCATAATATTGGGATATTTAGTATGATTTTTCAATAATTTAAATTTTTATTAAAAATGAAAATAAATAATTTATTTTTTTATAAAAAAAGAAAAATTAAAAAAATTAATAATAAAATTAAAATTTAAATAAACAATGTCCGATGATGGGATGTCATGAAACTCACAAGTAGTGATTTCTTGACTGATCTCTAGGTGAGAAGAGTCTACTAAATGTTACCAGAGTATTGGGATATTTAGTATGATTTTTCAATAATTTAAATTTTTATTAAAAATAAAAATAAATAAGTTTTTAAAAGAAAATCGAAAAAGAAAATTAATAATAAAAATTAAGTTTAATTAAATGAAATTCGTCCGATGATGGGATGTTATGAAACTCACAAGTAGTGATTTCTTGATTGATCCCTAGGTGAGAGAAGTTAACTAAGTGTTACCAGAGTATTGGGATACTTAGTGCAATTTTTCAATAATAAAAAATTTTTTATTTAAAATAAATAAAGAAATATTTATATAAAAAATTAAAAAAATTATTTCCATCATTCATTATCTGTTTGCATCATGTGCATTCACAATAATTTTTGAAGCAAGTGTGAATCTTCCGATGATGAGATTCTATAAAACTCACAAGTAGTGATTCTTAAGAAATCTCTAGGTGAGGAAAATCATTCCAAATGTTATCAGAGTATTGGGATATTTGATTTAATTTTTTAATACAAAAATGTTCACATTCACTTTTGAAAAATAAAATCTAACTTCTTAAAATAAAACAAAATAAATTTACAAATAAAAAATGATTTTGAATAAAAAGATTGCAATAAAATAAGAATTATTTTTAAATATTAATTTAAGACCATTTTATTAAAATTAAAGGATAACACATGATTATTGTGGCACCGTTTTTTAACAGGCATCGTAGGGGTACTAATCCTTCCCCACGCGTAATCGTACTCCCGAACCCGATTTTGTTTTCGCAGACTAAAAATTGTCTTTTTAATAAAACTTAATTAATTTTATATTTTGTTAAAAAGATAAATATTTTTAGGTGACCAATCACACCTAGTCAAAAAAGATTGGTGGCGACTCCCTTTTGTTTTTAAATGTTTTCAAAAATCGTCGAGCGCGAAATCATTACGACAGCTTGGCGACTCCACTGGGGAATTTTTGAGGGTCAAGCCATTCATTAATTATGTGTTATCCAAAGTTTTAATTCAATAGTCTTGATTGATATTTAAATTTAATTCACTTGGATTTTGAAAATAATTTTGTTTGCATTTTGCTTTTTATGTTATTTATTTTATGTTTTATATTTGTACATACTTATTGTTAAAAAATTATTGAGGTATTTAGGATAAAGATAATAATTTAATTTAAGTCTGACATGTTTCCTCATGCACACACTTGCACGTGCATTTGCATAACATAAGCCCTATACCCGGGTTCCATCCTCCTTAGGGGGGAGTAAAGTACCTATGCTCTCGTGAGGTAATCACCTCCGCAATGGCAAGCGAAATACTCCCACTCAAATTAAATCTTACTAGTCCAGTGTGGACGTCAGTAAGGTATAATTTGGGAACCTTAAGATCTTTAGATCCCAACCTAGCATATAGAAATACCTAAGAAGCCAGTTTTAGATAGAGCCATGCCCGATTTTTGAAATTAGGACACAAGAGGGAACATTATTTGACCCCATTTATCGCATCAATAATAAAGGTACTATGGATTTTGGTTTGAATTGTCCATAATTTAAGTCTTTGAAATTTTTCTTGTTTTTCAAAAAGGATTTTTTTTAAATAATAAAATTGTGGAAAGAGATTTTGTAAAATAAAAAGAAAGAAATCTAAGTTTTAATGAAAAAAAAGTGTGAGAAAAACAACAAAACAAACTTTTCTTTCAAAATAATGGGAATAATTTTTCTTGGAAAAAAAGAGAAGAGGGATTTCTTTCAAAAATATGGACATAAAAATGGGAATAAATAGAAAAATACGAAGAGAGTTGATGTTTTTCTAAATAAAGGTAAAATAGAGTCAACAAAATCTTTCCTTGATTTTTTTTCTTTTCTTCTTTTCTTTTTCTGAATAATTTAAAGAATAAGTTGACAAAAAAAAATAAAGAAAAAATATTTTTTTATTTTTGGGTTGTATAGGAATTTTAATGAAAATATAAAAACATTAAAAAAAATTTTTTTTCTTTCCTTTTCTTGATCATCTTATTGCAAAAAAAAAAAAGAGTTTTTCTTGAATAAAAAGATGTCAACAAAAACTGTCCTTGAATTTATTTGGTAAAGAATTTAAAGAATAATTTGATTGGGAATAAAAATGAAATAAAAATAATTCTTGAAAAAAATCTACTAGGAAATGTGAATTTTTTTTAGAAAGAATAAAAAAATTTTTGTCTGGTACACAAAAAAGAAGAAAAAAGAAAAAGAAAAAGAGAAAAAAAGGGATTAAAAAATGTGTGAAGAGTGTTTAGTTTTAGTTAAAAATTATGTTTTTCTCCTTTCCTCCTTGCATGTTGGACTTAGCAACAATAGAATTTGTGTCTAGGTATTATGTATATAAGCATTCATTTTTTAAGCATGTTAGCATCATATATCATTTTAATTTCATATCATTTTGACATTATTGTGTCTACATATATTGATAATCATGTTAGGTGCATTTTAGAATCATGTAAGTTAGGTGAGATAAAATGAAATTTGATCTTCATTACAATTGCATTTTGTATAAACATGTCCGTCATCCTGCCTTGCTATTGTGTCATGTCTTAAACATTCTATACAGCATTTCATAAAAAAAATGAAAGAAAAAAGAAAAAAAATGTTCTTTATGAAAAGAAAAAAGAAAAAAAGAAAATGTTCTTTCTCATAAAAAATTAAAAAAAATAGAAGAAAAAAGAGAGAGAGAGTTTTTGAAACAATTTTGATATGGTTCAAGATTATTCTTCAATTTCTCTTACTTGTTTCAGACTTGATCTCTCAAGTTGGTAAGTGAATGTGTTAAATTTTATTTTTGGTATACATTTTACATTGTTGCACCTCATTTTGTAGATAAATCTTTGACAAACTAGACTAAGTCTTTCACAAGCTTGAATTTGTTTATTCTTTCAATTTTCTTTTTTATCAAATTTATGTACATGTGTTATTGATTGATTATTTTCATTGAAATTATTACTCCCTAAGATTTGGTTAAAGTGAAGACTTAAATACCCAACATGTAAAGTCAAGAAAGTTATGCAAATTAACAAAATAAAAAAAAACAAAAAAAAGAAGAAAAATTGTTCCATTTCATGCTTCAAGATAAAAAGAATAGATTTTTGTCATACATATCATTTGCATACATATACAAATAATATGATTTTCATAAAATTCACATCGTATATTTCTTATACTTCAGTAAATATGCTAATACTTTTCATTTTTCAAAAAAAAAAGAAAAAAAATTTTGTTTGTTCAAAAAAATTTTGAAAGAAATAAGAGAGTTTTTTTTTTTTTTTAGACAAAAGTAAGATAATAATGTGGATTTCTAATTAGAAAATTGTGGTAATAAGGTTCAAGGCCTCTCGGCCATCAAAGGTTACAAAGCAGTTCGGGGCTCTCACAAGTTTAGACCATGGAAGAAGGACAAGCTAGTCGAATGGAGAAAATAGAAAAGGCACAAGAAGAGATGAAAGGGCAGTTGACTGCAATGATAGAGATGATGACCAAAATGATTAAAGGAAAGGAACCAGTAGGGGAAGCAACTACTCAAGAAAGGTGGGCACAAGACAGTGAATGTTCATATCCACAAAGTCTCATTCCACCCCAAGTCCGTACTTCACAGCATATGCTATTTTCGAGGCACGACTTTCCAAACCCCAGGATAAAGCCATCAGACCCGATATATGTCCATGATTCAGATAATCCTAGAGAACAAAAGAAATTGAAGATGAATGTATCAACAATGAAAGAGAACTTAGAGCCTCAAACAAAGTTAGATCTCCTTGAAGAAAGGTTACGAGCTATTGAAGGGATGGATTTGTATGGTTCTTTGGATGCAAGCGAGCTTTGTTTGGTACCGGGTGTAGTTATCCCACCAAAGTTCAAAGTTCCAGAATTTGAAAAGTATGATGGGACCAAATGTCCGACAAATCATATCAAGATGTATTGCCGCACAATGGCTGCCTATGCTCAGAGTGATGAATTATTGGTGCATACTTTTCAAGACAGTCTTACTAGATCCGCTACTAGATGGTACACCCAACTAGGTCGAGCTCATATTCGCTCATGGAAAGATTTGGCTCGAGCATTTATTGCTCAATACAAGCACATTGAAGATTTGGCACCAGACCGCCTGTCCTTACAAGGCATGAGGAAGAAAAATATGGAGAGCTTTAAAGAATATGCTCAGAGATGGAGGGATGTAGCTGCCCAGGTTCAACCGCCTCTCACAGAGAAATAAACCACCATCTTGTTTGTCAACACACTTTCAGCACCGTTTTATGAAATGATGGTCGGTAATGCCACCAAGAATTTTGCAGATATGGTAGTTTCTGGCGAAATAATAGAGAATGCAATCAATAGTGGCAAGCTTGTAAGAGATGATGCCATGAATACAAGAAGAGGTGATACATCGGGGAATGAAGAAGATGTTCATGTCATGAATTATGAGGGGCAACATATGGGAGACTTTGCTCCATATCATCCTTATCCAATGTACCAAACCCACTACCTCACCATAAATAATATCTCTCCAAGCTTGAACATCCGTCAACCAATCCCACAATCTGGTTGGCAAATGGGTTTCCAAACACCCATGCCTACCCAAAGCAACCAAAGAGGATCTCGAAACAAACGAAGAAGGACTGATATTGATCCAATTCCTTTATCTTACACTGAAGTATTTCAGTACCTTGTTGAGAGTCAGCTTGTTACCCCAATCCCACTAAAGCTTTTAGAGCCTCCATATCCAAAATGGTATGACCCTAATGCTCGATGTGACTATCATAATGGAAACTTGGGTCACTCAATAGAAAATTGCCCTGCTTTTAAGCGTAAGGTGCAAAGTTTGATCAGAAAGGGCTTAGTGAATCTCGAGATAAAGGCATGAGTGTCAACCTATCATCCAACCATGCCAGGGGATAACTACAAAAAGGATCTTTTTGGCGGGTCATTCATGATGACGTGAAATTGTTTTTTTTTTTTTTGTTGAAGTTCTGGCCCAACCTTAATGGCTTTTCATGTATAGACTTTCATTTATCTTTTATCATCTTAATGAAGTAGCATATGCATGTTCATCACATTTTTCTCTCTATCGATTCAAATTTGGCTTTGCCTTCTTTATATATTTCACTATAGTCCCTCCATTTTTAAGCGATAAATATGATATCAATGTTAATGATAGTTTGGGATTAAAACTCTACCAAAGCTCTATTTGTGCAAGCAATCCTGTCCAAAATCTTGGCATGAATATTGTGATGAGAATAGGATTTGTACACAAAGGAGGAGGGAGCTTAGTATGTTTGTTTTTTCTAAAAAACCCACCAAGGATCACCCTCCACATTGGGGGGCAAAATTTGAGAAAAAAAAAAAAGAAAGAAAAAAAGAAAGAAGTTTGTTCACTTGAAATCTATGAAAGAATTTAAAGGGCAAATGAAAAAAGAAAACCCCTTTACATTTTAAAGTTATTTGTGAAAAAAGGGAGAAAAATAAGAAATGGAATTAGAATGAAAAAGAATGGATGAAGAATGGGGCAAAGTGTCTAAATGAGTTATGTATTAGAAAATGATCCTTTGGTTTATAACCTTTTAAAACACAAAGTTTGGGCCTTTTATGTCCTTTCTTTCATAACCCCTCACCTTAGCCTACATTACATACCTCAAAAGTCCATTTTGATCAAGTGTGAAAATTTGAGTTGAATGACCATACATTGGGCCAAGAAATTGCGTGAAGATTGTAATTCTTTGATAGTGGACCATAATGAGGATGTTGAGGATGAACAAAAAATGATGAAAAATAAAAAAAGTGAAAAATGACAAAAAAAAGAAATGAAAAATGATTAAAAAAAAGAAAAAGAAAAATAATGACTTAAATTGAAAACCCGAAAAGGGCGGTTCGAGTCAAATAAGGATGGATGATCAAGTTTGCAAGTGGAGAAGAGATCTTTGTCTTAGATTGTCATGGTGGAAACATTTTGTCAAGTAAGGGCTAATCTCCATACAATTAACTCAAAAAGATTAAAGACATCAAGGAAATAGATTTGTTAGAGAAAGAATCCCAAATTTTCTATTAAGATTGATTGAATATTTGTTGTTTGAAAATTGTTGCCTTTTGTTTCCTTCAAGTCGCCTTGCTCTTTGACAAAACTATTCCTATTCCCTTCATCATAAATACCCTTCTTTTAATTTTTATCCCATTGCATACTAATAACAAATCAGGAAAATGTGATGACATTGCATTTTTTATGAAATTGAAATGATGAAAAATAAATGAGTAGTAATATTCATAAAAGTTCATGCATTACAAAATGTTTTAGGGATGATATGGGGCAAATGAGAATTGAAATGATAACGAAGAGTGTTGATGCTTGAAGTCTCCAATTGAAATATGCCAATGTTGATTAGGGAGTGACGAATGAAGGAAAACCAGTTGAGATTGTGAAATCAATTTTAAGAAGGAAAAGAAAGGATGGCCTTGTAAACCTTGTTACCATTGTTTGTTTTTTTTTGCATTTTTTTTATCAACCTTTACATTGCATTCATCACATACATTTGGGAAAGAAATATAATTTTTTTTTTTACCTTGAGTAGGAGAATTTTCAATTTTAAGTTGAGTAAAATTTTGGAAGCATGATTTTCAAGAAGTTTAAAGCAAGAATTAAGATTTAAAAATGATGAACTTTGAATTTTATGGGAAATTAAAATAAAATAAATTTTAAAAAGAGAAAATGTTGAGATATGAGAAATTTTCTAGATTTTTCAGATGTGAATTCCCGAACAAATTTCTAGATGAAATTTTCTAGATTTTCGGATGCGAATTCCTAAAATCAACATTCAGATGCGAATTCCCGAACAAATTTCTAGAAGTGAATTCCTAGATTTTCGGATGTGAATTCCCGAGATAGATTTTCGGAGGTGAATGCCCGAACAAAATTTCTAGAAGTGAATTCCTAGATTTTCAAATGTGAATTCTTGAAACCAACATTCGGATGCAAATTCCCGAAATTGAAATTTTCTAGATGAGAATCTCTAAATTATCGGAAGTGAATTCCAGATTTAAGTCATGTTTTCAAAAAAAAAGAGAGAGAGAATTCTTGAAAGTTTAAATTTTAAATTTGAATTTATTAAAGTAAGATTTACTTTCAAAGATTGAGGCTTTTCAAACAGAGTTCTAGATGAGATTAAACAGATATTCGGATGCGAATGCCCGATCAAATTTTCTAGAAGTGAATTCCTAGATTTTCGGATGTGAATTCTCGAAACCAACCTTCGGATGCGAATGCCCGAACAAATTTTCTAGAAGTGAATTCCTAGATTGTCCGATGCGAATTCTTGAACAATATTTCTAGAAGTGAATTCTTAGATTTTCGGATGTGAATTCCCGAAACCAATATTCGGATGCGAATGCCCGATCAAATTTCTAGAAATGAATTCCTAGATTTTCGGATGTGAATTCCCGAGACCTAGACCTTCGGATGTGAATCCCCGAAACAAAAATTCTTAAAGTGAATCCATAGATTTTCAGATGTGAATTCCCGAAACATATATTTCCAGATGTGAATACCTGGACCTTCGGATGCGAATTCCCGAAAAAATTTTCCAGACTTTCGGATGCCCGAACAAATTTTCTAGACCTTCGGATGTGAATTCCCAAAACAAATTTTTTAGAAGTGAATACTTGGACTTTCGAATGTGAATCTCCGAAACCAACATTCGGATGCGAATTCCTGAACAAATTTCTAGATGTGAATTCCTAGATTTTCGAATGTGAATTCCCGAAACAAAATTTTCTAGATGTGAATTCCTAGATCTTCGAATGTGAAATCTTTTAATTTAAAGTTTCATTGCCTCTGCTGCAAGAGGAGCACATTTCAGGAAGATTTTAAAGTTTCATTGCCTTTGCTGCAAAAGGAGCACATTCCAGGAAGGAATTTAAAGTTTCATTGCCTCTGCTGCAAGAGGAGCACATTTCAGGAAAAAAATTTAAAGTTTCATTGCCTCTGCTGCAAGAGGAGCACATTTCAAGAAGAATTTAAAATTTCAGTGCCTCTATAGTAGGAGGAACACTTAAAAAAAAAGATTAGGTCATGAGCCGGACAAAATTGTTGTCTATTGTCTTTGCTCTATTCCTGATTCTCAGCAATGAGCAAAGAGGGACTGCTGTAGACACCTAATTTTGCCTGGACTTTAGATGTCTAATTTTGAAAAATAAAATGATTCTATTTTATTAAATTACTCCATTCCAAAATTTTGAGTTGTGGATCAAAATCCACTTTAAATATTGAATTATGTTGCAAGAGATCATTTGTTAAAATCTTATTTTTATTGGGCTAATTTTGTTTTTTCATATGGGTTTGAAAATCCACTTAAAATCCAATTGGGACTATCTTTTAGAAAGCCCAAGTTTTGGCTTTGGTTTTAAACTCCTGTTGGGCTTATTATTATTATTATTATTATTATTATTATTATTATTATTATTATTATTATTATTATTATTATTATTATTATCTTCTTTTTAGTAAAAATAAATAAATTAAAATAATCAAAAATAAATAAAATAAAATAAAAAATAAAGACTATGCAATGCAATAGGTTGGTGCGTGGACGGCACCACTGACATAGGGTGGCTGGCAGCCAAAATCACGCTGCCAGCCCACCCTTGTTGACTTGAGTTCTTCAATGGCGATCGTTTCGCTGAATATCCGGGATTTGCTCAGTGTTAACGTAAACTAGGATTAAATTTTTTCTTTTTAAAAGGATAGAGATCAGACTATGCAAAGGAGGGTCGGTCAGCTCTTTCATGGAAACCCCGACCCACCCTCTTTCTAGCACAAAAAGTAATCCCATTTTGTGAGAATGCTACCACAAAAAGCCCTTAATCCCACTACCACTGCCTCCACTCACAGCCACCGGAGCCTTCCAAACGCTTGCCTTTTTCATCACCACCATTCGGCCACACTCCAAAACCACCACCATCGATCCTTAACAGAACTACCCTTCACTGTCACTACCATCTAGAAACCATCTACAACACTACCACAACCCACCATTTTCGGCCTAAACCCATCCATCCTTTGCTTACACAAACCTCCATGACCGAATCCCATTTCCCAAATCAAACTCAGAACCCAAGTTCCAAACCCCTAAGGCAACAAGCATAATCCAACACACACACACACACAAAAAAAAAAGAACCATGTTCATTGAGGAAGCCACAGCCAAGAAAAATCCAACAGGAACCTAGAACAACAAACCCGAAGCCCCCAAGTTTAAAATCCAACCCCAAAACTAAACCCAACAACCCCAAGAACCCGACTCCAACGTCTAGCAAACACCCTCACCGCACGCCCATACTCCAGATTTGAACCCCTTAAATCGAAAAGACTAGCTTGTCAACATAAAACATCATCAACCACAAAAAAGAAAAGAAGGGCTAAGGGAACTGTTTTCGGTGTCTTGGACTCATTCATCGGCGGCAGGGATGGTGGAAGCAACGGTTAGCAGGAAAGGGTGATCGGCTGTTTGAGTGAGGAAGAATAGAGAGGAATTATAACTGTTTGAGAGAACAACAGTTTTTTTTTTTGCTTTAAAAAGAAAGCACCCCAAATGTTGACCAGAGGCTAAGGCGGTTTGAGAAATTAAAACCAAGGCGAGGAAGTGTCTTCGCCGTAAGATACTCTGGTAATCTGCATCGATAGGTTCTTTTATTACTTATTTAATATACTTGACTTTTTTTGTTTTCTTACTTCTTATTTGTTATTTAATGGCTTTGATTTGATTTGTCTGTTTAATGATGAGCTTGTTTTGTAATCTTTGAATGATGAGCTTGTTTCTACTTGTTTCATACGTGTGTATCTTCACATTAGATTTGTAATCTTTGAAAATAGAGTTGTTTGATAAGTTTGAAATCAAAAAATGATTTGTAATAAATTATAAAACAAATTTACAAAATCAAAAATTACTGAATTGAATTGCAGATAGTAAATTATTTGATGAATTAAATAATAATTATAAAGTCTATATTTAAATAAAAATTTTTTCGATGATGGGATGTCATGAAACTCACAAGTAGTGATTTTTTGACTGATCTCTACGTGAGAAGAGTCTACTAAATGTTACCAGAGTATTGGGATATTTAGTATGATTTTTCAATAATTTAAATTTTTATTAAAAATGAAAATAAATAATTTATTTTTTTAATAAAATAACAAAGAAAAATATTAATAAAATTTAAATTTAATTAAATGAAATTCTTTCGATGATGGGATGTCATGAAACTCACAAGTAGTGATTTCTTGACTGATCCCTAGGTGAAAAGAGTCTACTAAATGTTACCAGAGTATTGGGATATTTAGTATGATTTTTCAATAATTTAAATTTTTATTAAAAATAAAAATAAATAAGTTTTTAAAAGAAAATCGAAAAAGGAAATTAATAATAAAAATTAAGTTTAATTAAATGAAATTCGTCCGATGATGAGATGTTATGAAACTCACAAGTAGTGATTTCTTGACTGATCCCTAGGTGAGAGAAGTTCACTAAGTGTTACTAGAGTATTGGGATACTTAGTGCAATTTTTCAATAATAAAAATTTTTTTATTTAAAATAAATAAAGAAATATTTATATAAAAAATTAAAAAAATTTATTTATATCATTCATTATCTGTTTGCATCATGTGCATCCATAATAATTTTTGAAGTGAGTGTGAATCTTCCGATGGTGAGATTCTATAGAACTCAAAGTAGTGATTCTTAAGAAATCTCTAGGTGAGGAAAATCATTCCAAATGTTACCAGAGTATTGAGATATTTGATTTAATTTTTCAATGCAAAAAGGTTCACATTCACTTTTGAAAAATAAAATTTAACTTTTTAAAATAAAACAAAATAAATTTACAAATAAAAAATGATTTTGAATAAAAAGATTGCAATAAAATAAGAATTATTTTTTCAGTAAAGCAACAGGTGATGTTGCCTGTTGATCCGATGGGTTGGTGGGACTTTTCCCATCAACCCATAAAATATATATCATTTGTATATTTTAACTCTTTTCATTATTTTAATATAACTATTGGTACATTATAACTATTATAACTATCTTTATTCATTTTATATTATTATTTATTTAGTTATTTATTCATATATCTTGTGTATGTGCATAATCCTATCTTTAAGATATTATATATTTTATCTATCTAATATATTCTATTCACATATATATATATATATATATATTTATATCTCATATATATATATATATATATATATTCATGTTTTCTTGTTCTTATAATTATGTTTTGTACCTATATACGTATATTTTCGAATACGTATATGTATATGTATATGTATATGTATATTTTAATTTCATGCATGTACTTTGCAATGATGCATGTACATATACACACTTATCTTATATATATATATATATATATATATATATATATATATATATATATCTATATCTATTTTACTTCCTTTGATCATAGATATATGCGCGTGCATATGTGTATATATATATTTTTCATTTTATTATTCGCATTTAATCTCGGATACTTGACTTCTATGAATATGTATTATAATCTCATACTTGAAATCTCGTAAGTACATTATCTCTTTGTGTCACTAAATTACATAAGAATGCATATTCAGCTAGGAAAAATTTTGGTTCTCACATCCTTCCCACCTTAAAGATTTGGTCCTCCAAATTGTTACAAGTCATCCTAGAATAAGTGGGGGTACTTCTCTTTCATTAAACTCTCCAACTCCCATGTAGCTTCTTCTGAGGAGTGGTGTTGCCAAAGCACCTTTTCCAAGGGAATTGTCTTGGACCGCAGCATTTTATCCTTTCGATCCAAAATTTGAAGCGGTCTCTCAACATAACTTAAGTCCTCTCTAATCTTCAAAGGTTCATAATCAATCACATGTGAGGGATCTGGATGGTATTTCATGAGCATCGATACATGAAAGACGTTGTGCACACTCGATAGCTCTGGTGGTAGCGCTAATCGATATGCCACATCACCCACTCTGTCTAGTATCTCAAACGGACCAATGTACCGAGGACTCAACTTTCCTCTTTTACCAAACCTCATTATGCCTTTAGATGGAGAGATTTTAAAAACACTTTATCTCCAACCTGAAACTCCAAGTGTCTCCTGCGATTATCGACATAGCTCTTCTGTCTGCTCTGAGCTGTTCACAACCGATCACATATCAATCTAACGCTTTCTGAAGCCCTTTCTACAAGTTCGAGAGCAAATATCTTCCTTTCACCCACTTCTTCCTAGCCTATCGGGGATCTACATCTACAATGCCTCATACGCTGCCATCCCAATGCTGGAGTGGAAGCTATTATTATATGCAAATTCAGCCAGTGCCAAGTAATCATCCAGTAAACCCTGAAAATCCATGACACATGCTCTCAACATATCCTCAAGGGTTTGAATTGTTCTCTCTGGTTGCCCATCAGTTTGAGGATGGAAAGCAGTGCTGAAACTCAATTTAATTCCCAAAGCATCCTGGAAATGTTTTCAGAAACGAGAAGTAAACCGAGAATCTCTATCTGACACTATGCTCACAGGGACTCCATGTAATCTCACAATCTCCCTAACATATAAATCTACAAGAGCACTAAGTGAATCGGTGACTTTCATAGCCAAGAAGTGTGCCAACTTAGTCAATCTGTCGACAGTCACGCAATTGGCATCGTGGTTTCTTCGGGTCCTAGGAAGTCCCATGATAAAGTCCATGGTCACATGCTCCCACTTCCAAGTTGGCACGGACAAAGGGGTAAGCAACCTTGCCGGCTTCTGATGCTCCACTTTAACTTGTTGGCACACTAAGCACTTAGACACAAAAGTCGCAATGTCTTTCTTCATACCCAACCACCAATACACTTTGCATAAGTTCTTATACATCTTCGTATCACTCAAATGCATCGTGTTCTTAGAACTATGTGCCTCTTCCATGATCTGTCTCTTTAAGGCCTCATTGTTTGGAACACATATTCTCCCATTGAACCTCAATAAACCATCACTGCTAATCTCGTATTCTGATTCCTGACCCTTTCCGTATCCAACCGATAGCCTCAATCAACTTTGGGTTCTCACTCTGAGCCTGCCAAATTTGTTCTATGATGCTAGGCTCTATTCTCAAACTAGCCATCAAACATTCACTTGTAGGCTCTAGATTCAAATTCAACTCCGAAAACTGCTCTATCAACTCCCACTCTCTAACCATCATGTAGCTGACCATGCCCACACTCTTTCTACTCAGTGCATCAGCCACCTTATTGGCCTTGTCTGGATGGTAGAGAATTTTACAATCATAGTCCTTAAGTAACTCCATCCACCGTCTCTGTCTCATGTTCAATTCTTTTTGTAAGAAGAGATACTTCAGACTCTTGTGATCTGTGTAAATCTGAAACTTTTCTCCATATAAATAATGATGCCATATCTTTAGTGCAAACACCATTGCTGCTAGCTCTAGGTCATAGGTCGGGTAATTCCTCTCATGGTTCTTTAACTGTCTAGAACCATAAGCCACTACTTTTCCATTTTGCATCAATACACACCCCAGACCTTGATGTGAAGTGTCACTATATACAGCAATTCCCCCGGAACCACTAGGAATGGCGAGGACTGGTGCTGTAGTGATAAGTCTCTAAAATATTCACTTTTTAGAGTATTTTATTGCATCAATTTTGCTTAAATTTTGGAATTTTAATGTATTTTCCTCCCATTTTAATTAAATTGTCTTCATGTGTAGGAATTTCGAGAATAATGAGGAAATCGAGAAAATGGCAAGAAAATCAAGGAAAATGGTTGGATTTGTTATTTAACACCTAAAAATCATAAACTTAACATTCTCCAAACTTTAAACCTTATTTCTATTACCTTTAAAAAAAATTATTTAAACCTTTAACCCATACTCTATCATATCCCACTTAAATCCTACCCCATTATCGCATAAAACCCAAATACACCTAGCCCACCATAAAACCCAAAAATCCAACAACCCAAAACTAACCATTTTACTTGAGTTTTGCCCAATGGAAAAGTCCAGCCCAAAGAAAGGTGCTGCCAAAGGAAGGAGAACCAATGGAGCCCTAAGGAAATAAAAAGAGGAAGCTGTCGTCAGTTGAAGAGGGGGTGGAAGCTGCGGGAGACAGCTCTTTCTCACCAAATGTTAAAGCTTTTCTTCAATTTTTTTAGGAGTAGATTTAGAATTTTATTTACAAGGATAGACTAAGCTTAGAAAAGGATGCTATGTTGTTTTCGGGTTTGGTTTTGTGCTCCAAAGAGCGGCATTGGTGACAGCAAGTGGCTTCTCTTAGTGCATCGAATCTGCCCTGTTTAGTTTAATGCAATGCTTTGTTTTGTTTCTTTTTATTGCTTTACAGATTTTTATTGCGTTTAATGTTCAGTTTACTGTTTTCAGATTTTATATTTTGTGTAAGACTAATTTATTAAAGTATTAAGGTTTTACATTTGCATTGAGTTTACTATATGTTTGTTATAATTCCTATATTGATTTCTTGTTCTACTTTCATGATTTGCTACTGTCTCTTTCGACTTGCCCTCATCATTCTCTTTTCTACATTCCTGCTGCTGCGGGTGTGAGCTAAAATTGACTGCGGAGGCTTGTTGATGAAGAAGCTCTCATCGTGAGCTGCTGTCTATTTCTTGGGCAGTCAGTTCGGATCAGAAGCGCACTTGAAGTTGGCCTGGAACAGCTATTGTGCATGTCGCGCGTGGGTAGAAGCTGCCGAATTGCTGGCAGCATGATCTACTGGTCATGGTGGTGTATACTGCTTGTGCGTGGCAGGGGCTTACGTTTTGCTTAGTGACACTTAATGGCTTGGTTCTAATTTTATATTTTAGTTTTGAATGTTTTGTCATAATGATGCCATGTTTTAATATTTTTGTTTTGCTTAGTGTCAGGGGCTTACTTTTGCTTACGTTTTTGCTTATTGACATTTAATGATTAGTTGATATATTTTAATATTATATTAGGTTCATTAGATTATTTTAGCAAGTTATCTTATTTTAAAGTCGTATAATTTAATTTATTAGTTAAGTTTAGATTATTAATTTGTTTTAGTACATTAAAGTAATTAGTTAATTAATATAATGATTTTAATTTAAGTTTTAGTTAAATTTTATTTTAATTTTATCAATTTAATTTAATTTAATTTAATTTATTTTGCTTTTTAATTTTATGATTGCAATTTAATTTTCCTAATCTTTTAGTTTAATTACTTTTATTTTTATTTTTATTGTTTTAGTAGTTAATTTAGCTTAAGAAAATTCTGTTAGTTTGAATAAATCTAGGATGACAAATTTTAGTAATTAACTAAACAACTTAGCTAATCCTCGTGGGAACAATACTCTACTCACTCTTTATTACTTGTCGCGACCCGTGCACTTGCGGTATAGGTCTTAGAGCGCGACATGTAGTCAATCGATGTTTCATCTCTAAGAAACTGTGCTCACACGCATCATTTCATTCAAACTTGACAACAAAATTCTCAGTTTCCAGAAGTTTGTGGAATTATTCAAGGATGCTGCTTATATTCTTCAAATAAATATACATATTCACATCTCGTGGTTTCATGCCATTATAATTTATCTGTACGTGATTGAAATATTTCATTCATTAAATCCACAAACGTCACAAGATATTTCATAAATCTCTTAAGTACCACTAAGGACTCGTAAGAGTTATACCGAGTTCTGAACATCACCTTATGAACACTTATCTGTAAGCTTTTTATCTGATAACATCTTATTCAAAGATTGATATTGAAACTCGACATACACCATTTAGTGGATCAAGTAAAACATCAATCTTGAACAATAACTTATTCATTCTCAATAATAATACTATTGAGTACTCGGAATTTGGTACACAATAATAAGCTATGCTTATTCTTTCGAACCATATCATCTATGTTTCCACCAGTTACACTAATACATATGGGTTCTTTATTCATTAATCTCTGGAGTAATTTCTTAAGCTCTTCAGACTCTTTTATGTTCCCTGATAAGAGCTTATAAATAGGTTCCATGTTGTGAATCGAGTTAATAATCTCTCGAATCCACATTACTCCAAAAATTATTTGGAATTTCTTCAAGTAACTTCTAAATCATAACCTCATATCATCTTGGATGTTTCGTTATTTACATTCTACAATTCTACTATGTATCCTCAAAACACATACGTATAACTTTCAAATCATTTAACATATATTTCACATCGATTCACTTATTTAGTCACACTTAGTAAATGTATTACTTTTCATAATATCCAATAATCCCTAACTAAATACCTCGTATTTTCACATTTAATTCAGGCCCTAAGAATCCATAATAAGGCCGACTATTTCGCGACCTCCCACAGTATACACTCCGGTCGCATTACTCATCAGAATATAAATGGGGCTAATAGTAGGGACCATTATACCTGTAATACATTCTTTACACCATGCATTATTTTATTACCATCAATTGGTTCCAAATCAATTTAGTCATCTATGATTCGGTAGAATTATTTCAATATAGGGGTATATTCGTCATTTCTCAGTTTATTTCTCTCTCGTCAAGATACCTTTTAAACAGGTGATCTTAAAATATATTGACTGATGATATCTCCTTTCATTCCAATATCATCATTTCAGGGTCTTAGTTCAATTCGGATAGAGAAGTCCTGGTGGGACCCTCACTGAGTTCTTCTCAGTGCCTTACCAAATAGACCTAACATTAAGATTATAAGATCACATATTTCAGATAAAATTTTCGGATTACAATCCCTTTTTAAATTTCAAAGTTCAATACTCAATAACTTTACCAAATTTGATGTATCTCGTAAGTTTATATCTTGTGACCATTCATCCTCTTATACTTTAGAAACTATCAAACTAGGTCAAGATCAATAGCAAGACATTATGGTCTTGCGTGTCTTATTTCACGCAATCTTAACTTCCACATCAATTTGTTATCTTGCACAACATACCTTACAATCTCTAACATTTACAGAAGATTCATAGTATATAGCATGTCGTATTCAGTTTTAATTCTACCAATGACAGGTTTTAAAAGTTCCCCCCCTTTTTTTTTGTACAACACAATACCTTACAGACTATTGTGTTACTTATCGAGGTTTCAAATCATCCACCACTTAGTAGTCTTCATTACTTTGTTATCATTTAATTTCTATATAAAAACACATGCATTTAGAACAGTATTCTGCACTTACTGAGCACTTAACAATCAGGCAATTACAGTACTATGGGATATAAACCATTCAACTCATCTACACTGACATGCACTAGACAATCTCGGCTCTGATACCAATAAATCTGTCACGACCCGAAGGCCGCAATAATGCCTCTTACTTGTACGGACGCGTAGAAATTAGGGCTAAATTTTTTTTTGATTTCCTACACTTGTTTTGTCTAAGTGCAATGTAGTGAATTTTATTTCGGGACGTTAATTCCCTCGCCTATTTTTATGACTTTACCCAGGTCATTTTCCTGCATAAAAATTACAAGAAATATCCAGCTCATGCTTCCCAGAATAGCAGTTGATTATATTCTAGCATTTCTATGACCAAGTTCATTTCCAATTTATGACATTGTATCTTACGGTTTACATTTTCTTACTTGGTCACTTATTCATGCTATTCAATTCATATTCATGCTATTCAATTCATATTCATACTCATGCAAAATCGACATTCCATACTTCATCATTGCTAGTCTAGATGCTATTCTCTATATCAGATTACATCTCATATAAGTACTGAATCAAAAACAGCCTGAATTGGCAATAGATACAAAAGGATAGTGTGTATACCAAATGTTCACAAAAAAAATTCTCTTTGGAGAGTTGGGACTATATTTCAATCTCGGGACTATTCGGAAGGCTCCGAAATACTCCCCCAATTCCGTGCTCAATCTGAAAAATTTAAATAGCGTTTAATGAGCAAGGCTCAGTAAGTCATTTATATAAGTGCAGAGTTAGAATTATACTATTCTATATGCCATGCATGATGTCATGTGAGGAGGATTCATTATTGATCGTTTTCATATTCATCATGCAACATTTACATGTTATACTTTCCAACTCAATCCAACTATGCTTCAACATGTCATGAGATGTCTAAGTCTTGAAATCATTATATGATCTTGAACATGTAATTATGAATGAAGTGGTTACAATCATAAAACATATACTACATGCTCTTTTAAACAAGTTCAAGACATGTGAAATATCAATACATTTCATGTGTTCTTTTAAGACATGCTTGAAATATGCAAGCTTTTACATTTCATGTCAAATATACTTTTTGAAGCATATTTCATATCACATATACTTTTTGAAATACATTTCATATCACATATGCTTTTTAAAGCACATTTCATATCACATATACTTTTTGAAGTATATTTCATATCACATATACTTTTTGAAATACATTTCATATCACATATATTTTTCGAAGCACATTTCATATCACATATACTTTTGAAGTATATTTCATATCACATATAGCATCAAAATGCGTTTCATATACTGTAAATCAATATCGAGTTTAGAGTTCATTTTCATTTTAAAGGCATACTCTAAACTTTATCTCGTATCATTTGAGACTAGGCTAGATTCCTATTTCTCTATCAATAAAGACTTAGTTCATTATAGCTAGCAGTGAAGAATCATATCATCATCCCTTGGAAACCACTAGGGCGCTATCTATGGCCATAGACCTCATGTCTATCAGCCCCACTGATCAGGTGAGACTGAGACCTGTCCACGATTATTGTCGGACAAGCATCTATGCCTAATGAGTAATCTCCAATTAGGTGGCTTCCACTATGCTTTATTGAATTTAATTCTCTTAGGGTGCCTATAGTCTCATAAAGCATTCAATCTTTCTTATGAAAATAGTTCAATGTACGTAATACTTTTCTTAAGATCATTTACATATATATATATGTACATATGTGAAAAACTATAATTTCATTCTTTTCAAAGCCATGCAAGCATCCAAAGTATTCTTATAAACATGATAAGAATAAATCATTTTGAGTTTCATGTATAGTAAATAAGGCATGCTTAATGGCAGAAAAATTCAAGGAAATGAAATAAAAACCGTAAAATGGAATGTTCATGAATTTCATGCATATTTATCATCTCATCTCATGATGTCTATGAGTCTATACCATATCGATTCATTCCCAGTTAATATCTCACCACTATGGTACTTTATCGAGTCTAATATTGTACCTGCATTTCATTTTCGTTATATTCAATCTCTAGGTATTCAAATCATTCCTTCGTAAGATTCAATCCTATACAGGATAATCCTACTTCTACGTTATATAAACATCTTACCTAGTGCGAGGTAGCTTCGGCGTGTCCTGTGATTAGTTAGACCGCTTCCGTTGTCCTCTCGTCGTGCTACACCTTCACAATAAAAATCCGACTTAATAACGTCTAGCCCATTTCTATATACTTGAAAATTTAGCTTCCAACTTAATATGCATATATATATATATATTATATATATTTACACTCTTAACATTAATTTAATTCGGATTCTCAAATCGGATTTATCTCAGCTTCATATCTCTTTCTCTATATATATACATGCGTTATGTTTCCCCACACACACACACACACATATATCTCTTTCCTTTCTAATCCTTTTTCTTTTCCTTTCTTTTCCTTTCTTTTCTTTTCTTTTCTTTTCTTTTCTTTGTCTCTTACCTTGTTTTCAAGTAAGTAGCATATATATATATATATATATATATATATATATATATATATATATATATATATATTTAACACTAGTATAATATAAACTCTTTGATCTCATTCTTTCCTTTCCAAATATACAAATATATATATATATATATTTATATATATATATATATATTTAAATCTATGTATATTCTCTTTCTTTTTATTTCTTTTCTTTTCCTTGTTTCCTACCTTCTCTCCAAGTAAATAATATATACATGTACACACACATATATATTTATATATTTAACATTAACATAATATAAATTTCTAAATTCAATTTCCTCACTTTCCTACATCTTTTTATATATATATATATATATATATATATATATATATATATATGTATTACATATATCTATATATATATATATCTTTTAAATTTTTTTCCTTTTCTTTTATTTCATTTCTTTTTCTTTTATTTCCTTTCTTTCTCTTTTATTTCCTTTCTTTCTCTTTTATTTCTTTTCTTCTTCTTTCTATTCTTTTACCTTAGAAGATCTCGGCAGCTTTGGTGTAGAATACCCTCCTATGGCAGCCTCGGACAGCCCTTGAGCAGCCCTCTCTTTGGTGTTCCAGATCTGCACCCAAATCAGCCACCGAATGCCTCTGTTTTCACCCCTCTAATCAGTTCCCAATTTTAGCTTTTTAGAATGCCATTTAACCTAGCTTCAACCTGCCTTGGTCGGAATCCCAGCTCAGCCCTTAAATCCTCTATTTCTTCCACGTCAAAACCAACAAAATGCTACACACTCACGACTTGTCTTCTCCACGTCTGAACTAGCTCTCGATCTTCATTGTTGTCCGAGCTTTAACAGTCCCCTTTAAGCTCCTACTTCAGCTCTACAAGGTCACCACTTACTCCTTCATTCCCAACTCACGATGCCACCTAGCTGCTGTAGTTTTCTGTCTTCACTTTGTGTCGTTGGTTTTCAGCTCTTCTTCCATTAAGATTCGCTTAGCAAGTGAGGAAATGGAGGTAAGGAGGCTGCATTCGATAAATGGCAAGAGGGGTTCTCGTGTGAGGTAAAGGGTCACAGTGTGGAGCTGTTAGGTTTCGGTGAAATGGGGGATTTGAAAGTGAATAGTAGTAAGGCTTAGACAAGGAAAGAAAGAGCTAGTTGAAAAGGATTAATGGGAGAAAAAAATTATTTTTTCAGTAAAGCAACAGGTGATGTTGCCTGGTGATCCGACGGGTCGGTGGGACTTTTCCCATCAACCCATAAAATATATATCATTTGTATATTTTAACTCTTTTCATTATTTTAATATAACTATTGGTACATTATAACAATTATAACTATCTTTATTCATTATATATTATTATTTATTTAGTTATTTATTCATATATCTTGTGTATGTGCATAATCCTATCTTTAAGATATTATATATTTTATCTATCTAATATATTCTATTCACACACACACATATATATATATATATATATCTCATATATATATATATATATATTCATGTTTTCTTGTTCTTATAATTATGTTTTGTACCTATATACGTATATTCCCGAATACGTATATGTATATGTATATAAATATATTTTAATTTCATGCATGTACTTTGCAATGATGCATGTACATATACACACTTATCTTGTATATATATCTGTTTTACTTCCTTTGATCATAGATATATGCGCATGCATATGTATATATATATATATATATATATATATATATATTTTTCATTTTATTATTCGCATTTAATCTCGGATACTTGACTTCTATGAATACGTATTATAATCTCATACTTGAAATCTCGTAAGTACATTATCTCTTTGTGTCACTAAATTACATAAGAATGCATATTCAGCTAGGAAAAATTTCGGTTCTCACATAGATACTGGGTATTGATGTGGTAATGTGATATTGGTGACAGCTATGCGATATTAATATTCTGGAGCATTATCGAAATTATAATTATATGCTTGTGAACTTATACGAATAGTCTTTATGATTTAAGGACTGTGATATAGATGTTGGAATTAGAAGTGAATTGAGATTTGAATTTGGTGGATGATAGTTGGATCTGAAAAGATATATTTACACAATATTGTAAACGAGATGAGAGGCCTATGATCTAGTAACATGTCGATGTTATTGAAATACACATAAATAAATATATATACACAAACGCATTGTGGACTCTTAATGACTTGTGAGGGCATGATAGCCTTGTGGTATTTGTGGTATAAGCTGATATATAAATACTTTTGAAGAGTGATAGACTATATGTAAATGCATAATGATTAACAAGTTATAATAGTACTAAGGTTATCCGTGAATGAGGAATCGAGGTTACTGTAGATATAGCCAACCTATTTACCTAAGCATGTACAATATCATATTGAATAAAGGTTGAACTATATCTTAGTGTACTCAGGTTCATTCCTGCATATTCATGCATAGCATATACTTTCAAAAAACATGTATCGTTTTAAAAGAGAAAGTATTGTTTTAAAAGTGAAATGTATCAAAATCCTTTAAGTGAAAGTAACTGTTTGAAATGAATAGACAGCCACAAACCTTGATGTTTAACACTCGTTTTATATCACTCATGACATGAATAGATTGAGCATAAGATTTAATAATGCATTGATTTGAGAAATGATTCAGTTTTAAATGTTTTATTATGTGGACTGTCTTAAAGGATTTGAAAAGAAATTTAAAGCAAAGATTTCGATTTAGAGATGACAAGTACCTTATAGAATGCTTGTGTGGCATATGCCTTTGTGGCACAAAGTATGTATATAGTGTGTGGTTCTGCCTGTGTGGCATGAAACCCCGTTTATACATACATGATATGTACATGTAAATGTTGCCTGATGAGATCATTCCAGGCTGTCCGACAATAGTCGTGGACACATTCCTCAGTTTCCAACTGATCAGTGGGACTGGGACGATCTATGATCATAGATAGTGAACCCCTCGAGGGAAACTATCCCATTGATAGCTACAATGGGTTAGAGATGATATGATAACAGAATAAGGATCCATTCCTAGTCTCTCACTAAATATTAAATGTTGTTTAGAGTATGATTTACTATATGCGAACTCTAGACATGATATGTTTTATAGTATATTTGATATGATTGAGACTGAATATGATTTAACCATGGTTTTATACCACACGTGGTTTAATTTGAGATTGCACATGTTTTGAAATGTGTTTTAAAATATATATTGAATGATTCTGAACAACATGAATTTCATACATGATTATGTACTACTTGAAATATGATTTGAAATGGATGTTTTATACATCAAAATTTTTATACGTTACATATTGAATCCTATCATGACAGTACATGTTGCATTTATGCATGATTTGCAGTGATACAAGGATACTTAGTATCATTAGGGCATGATTGAATAAATATTCAAAGGATATTGGCTTCTAAATGATACTGGGAGATACATTTGCAGGATTTCATGCATTGCATTAGGGATGATATGATCCTAATTCAATTATTATATTAGTATCTTACTGAGCAGTGGATTTGCTCACTCCCTTAATTTCATCTCTTTTCAGACTATTTGAGTTAAACTCTGCCATGATAGCTGTCACGACCCGAAGACCGCGACTTTCACTTGATTCTTATACTTTTCTTAGTCTACAAATTTATGGACTAAATTTTTCATTTTCATTTTAAGGTTTGTATTCGGTGTTAGTGTAGTTACTATACTATCTAGGTGACCTATAGTCATTTCTTTTAAATATTAAACTAACACGGAAACGATTCTTAGTTACATCCCGACTTGTTAAACAGAATATGTACTGTGCATCAATTAAAGTCTTACATGTAAACAAGTATTTTATAAGGAACATATACCTCTGAAGACTAGTACCAAGTCCATACACCGTCTCCGATGCCCACTTAGCAGCTCACATGGCAGATGTTAACTTCAATAGTCTGAAAGAGATGAAATTTAGTGGGGTGAGCAAAACCATGGCTCAGTAAGATACTAATATAAATACAAGAGTAGGATTATACTGTCTTAAACTGCAATGCTTAAAACTTGCAAGTATGCAATTACAGTTAATCCTTTCTCATCGATAACATCTCATTATCACTTCTTATATTCACTTTTCATTTCATAATCATACTTTTGTATTCTATCATCTCATATCAATTCTCATATTTACTTTTCATCTCATAATCATACTTCTATATTCTATCATCTCTTATCAATTCTCATATTGTGGATTATGATCACGGTGGTACGAAATCATAATTCTCTTCGTGTATTTCTATATTCATGTTTCATATTATATCATGACATCATATAGATGAATTATCGCTACCACCGAGTCATGACACTCCTCATATATTCTTCATGTTTAATTGAGATATCCTATCGAGTCACTTTACATTTAACAATCATATTCCCATCTTATATCAATTCATATCACTTATCATATGGGAATTTATGATTACGATAGAGTAAGATCAGAATTCTCTTCATATCAATCTTATGTTCATATATCATATCATATCATGTCATCGTATGGATGAAACATCATTAACGTCGAGTCATGACATTCTTTATGGAATTCTCATATACTAAGCTTATTATCATGTATGGGTTTAATATGCAATTCATGTAATTTTTCTGTATAAACCGCTATCATTTTAAATCATATCATATATATACTTTAGGACATGCTCAACACATGAATTTTCAATTCATTTCAAATTTGCCTTTAAGGCATGATAGAAACATGTTCAATTTCAGTTCATGTATTCGTTTTCGGAGCATGTCTAAAACATGTGCGGTTTTAAAACATTTTTCATATACTATAAGTCATATCAGGTCTAGAGTTCATATCAAATCAATCTATACTCTAGACAAAATCATAAATCATATATAAATTCGACACAAAATCATATATAAATCATATAAGTGTCGAAATCATTTATCATGTACTTTTAAAACATATACTGTAAATCATATAAGGTCTAGAGTTCATATATATCAAATTAAACTATACTCTAGACCGCATATCATGCCATGTTTGACACAAAATCACATATAAATCATATAAGTGTCGAAATCATATCTCATGGACTTTTAAAACATGTTTAAAACATGTACTGTTTCAAAACATATTTCATTTCAAACTTGTTTCATGTACAGTATAAATCATGTCAAGTCTAGAGTTCATATCAATAAAATCATACTCTAGACTTCATATCATATTAGTTAGAGACTAGGCTAGATCCTTATCATCTCTATCAATAAAGACTTAAATCACTGTAGTTAGCAGTGAAAATCATGTCATCGTCCCCCGGAAACCAACTAGGGTGCTATCTATGGCCATAGACCTCATCTCTCTCAGCCCCACTGATCAGGCGTGACTGAGACCTGTCCACGACTATTGTCGGACAAGCATCTCTCTGCCTAATGATCAAAGCTCCAATTAGGCGGTTTCCACTATGCTTTATTGAATTTCATTCTTTTAAGGTGCCTACAGTCTCATAAAACATTTAAATCTATAGCTTTCTTTTCAATATCATGTAAAGCATATGGTAAAATTCTGTATGAGACTTCATATATCAAAATATATATATATATATATATATCTACCATATACTTTCATTTCAAAACAAATCAATACTTTTCAGTATTCATATAAACATTATTAAAATGTTTCAAGTTGCAAGAAAGCATGCTTAAATGCGATGCTATAAAACATTTCAGTATGCAACTTCAGTAATATTTTCATCAATACAGTGAAACGATTCCTTTAACTTTATCACCATCAATTATTTGATTTCAAGACTTTCTTTCTGTCAAGTCAGTAAATCACTATGCAATTCATTCACTATTCATTTAGTTCGGCATTCAATTTGCTCAGTACTCAATTCATTTGGAAATCGAATCACTTGGTATTCAGACCATTCGGTATTCAATATACTTTCTCGATCGTCATCGACTATTATAATCATTTATACACTTCATCATCAATATTAGGATCACATCATTAGTATGAATCCTCTAAGTTTCTATGAGCTTTTAAACATCATGTTTCTAAATAGTCATCAAGGTACCGAAATTATGCAAATAATAATATCATCACTCAATATCTATTCCAGAATGGACATCGAGGATAATAGAATCACCACATCGATAGTCACTTATCAAATCCATCTATGATTTGATCTATTGATACATGTTTATCATTTCCGATTTGAGGTTCAATTTCATTTACGATCACAAAATCATATCTAAATCCTCAAATCAACTTTTATGCGGCCTTTATGACTTAATCTGAATTTATGCAATTGTCGATCTTATTATTCGAGATCTATTCTAAGGTCATAAGCACAACCACCTTTTCACATATTTATCACTCATTTCTTTGAACCCATAATTGATCGGATTGTATCGTAATTCAATCTCAATTTCAATCAATTTTCTGCATGCACAATTCGTACATTCGTTATGACTCAGTATCATAACTATTCATTATGTACCATCATATCAATACTAAGACCCATATTAGTAGCGTATGTCCGTTTATTATCTCATGTATATCCGACAATATAATGTAGTACGGTGAAATCATCTCCATTTCGATCTCTCAAATTTGTCCATATTATCACGTTCGAAATTATTTCAAAATCAAGAAACCGAACTCGGTAAATTCTGGAAATCACTACTCTGTTAATAGCTTCACAATCCAATCATTTAACCATCAATTTTCAACTATGATCTTCTCTTCAAGGCAATATCATATAATCATCGTTACTTCCATCAATACTCCAACTATCGATATTCCACCTCAATTTCTGCTCGATAGTCAACTTGTAATATTAAAATAACTCGAATTATCGACTCTATAAGATTCACAACAAAATTCCTCACGTTATCGTGCTCATCCATTAACCTTCTCAACTATTTAAAAATCAATTTTTTCTGTGACACAATAAGATCCTTTCAAGCTTATCTTCGATAATTCTTTCAGGATTCCATTTAGATGAGTGTCGTAACGACTTCGCGCTCAATGATTTTGAAAAAAAAAACGTTAAAAAAAAACAAAGGGAGTCGCCACCAATCTTTTTGACTAGGTGTGATTAGCCACCTAAAATATTTATCTTTTTAACGAAATCTCAAAATTAATTAAGTTTTATTAAAAAGACAAATTTGGTCTACGAAAATAAGATTTGGGTTCGGGGGTTCGGTTACGTGTGAGAAAGGATTTGCACCCTCACAACGCCCGTTAGAAAACGGTACCATCCTAACTACGTGGTATCTTTTGATTTTAACAAAAGAGTCTTGGTTTAACACTAATTTGCTTATTTTGAAGAATTTTGTGTGATTGCTTATAAAATTATTATTATATGTATGTTTTTTAAAAAAAAATTCCTTTTTGAAAATCAACATGGACCCCATCTATTGAAAAATTAAATCAAATATCCCAATACTTTTGGCGACATTTAAAATAATTCTCCTCACCTAGAGATTTCTAAAGAATTACTACTTGTGACTTCTATAGAATCTCATCCTCGGAAGATTCACATTTTTTGCGTAATTGAATGAAAAATTATTATATATTTTAAAATAAGTTTTATTTTGAAAATAAACATGAACCCCTTTTATTGAAGAATTAAATCAAATATTTCAATACTTTTGGCAACATTTGAAATAATCCTCCTTACCTAGAGATTTCTAAAGAATCACTACTTGTGACTTCTATAGAATCTCATCATCGGAAGATTCACATTTTTAAATTCGCGTGAATGCATGTGGTGTAAACAGATAGTAAATGATGCACGTGCATGTCTATTTAATGTATTTATTATTTCTTTATTTTTTTATATTATTTGTTTTTTTATTTTTGAAAAAATGAAAATTCGTGTATTGAAAAATCACACTAAATATTCCAATACTTTTGGCAACATCTAGTAGGACTCTTCTCACATGGGGATCAGCTAGGAATCACTACTTGTGACTTCCGTAGCATCCCATTATCGGACGAACTCCATTTGTTTTAATTTTAACCTTTATGCATATGATGCAAGCATACAATATATGACGCACATAGATTTTTACTTTCTTATATAGTTTGTTTATTGTTTATTATCATTTTGTTATTTTATATTATTTGTTTTGTCATTTTTGTTGATTTTAATTTTATTATCATATATTTTTAAGATAAAAGCTTATGTATTGAAAAAACCACACTAAATATTCCAATACTTTTGGCAACATTTAGTGAAATTTTTCTTACCTAGGGATCAGTTAGGAATCACTACTTGTGACTTCCGTAACATCCCATCATCGGGCATTAGCTTTTACCTCTTACAAATTATTTTATCTCCATTAATTCTTGTCTTTATTTATTTAGATTTATTAACTTAATCCCTTTTGTTATCATTCTTTATTAAAATCCTATTACCATTTATTTGGTTAATTTAATCACTTTTGAAACTTTATTATTATTAATTTTTATTGGTTTAATTATTTTGTATTCATACATCTCTAAAATCCTCTTTTTTATTAATTTCTCCCACCTATCTCCATTACCTTTTGTGTTTATTAATTTTTATTTAATTAATATATTTTTTTCTAAATATTCTTTATTACAAAATATATTATTATATATTTTTAAAAATAAGCACGAATTTGAACATTGAGAAATTAAATCGAATATCCCAATACTTTTGGCGATGTTCGATAAATTCCTCTTACCTAGAGATATTTGAAGAATCACTACTTGTGACTTCTACGGCATCTCATCATCGGAATAATTCTATGCTTACTTTATTTTATTTTATTCTTTATTTATTTATTTTTATTTATTAGCTTCCTAAAATATTCCTTTATAGTAAATTGTTTAATAAAAGAGAAAATTATATATATATATATATAAACTATATGGTTATATGTATTTTGTATACTTATTTTATATACTTTTATTTACATATGTAATATATTTTTTATATTCATTTTATGTACTTTATATATATATTTTTTCATATATACATTTTAAACTATATATGTTTCTCTATAGTTATTTACATATTTTATTTATTTATTTATTTATATGTATACCTTAAAACTATATATTTAGTATTAAGACTAATTTCATAATTAAACTTAAAGTCATTAAATCTTTAAGAATTTTATAAATAAATATTTATTTTTGTGTTATGCAAATATATTAAAATACACAAAATATTTAACAGGATAAATAATTAAATAAACACTAAATAAATAAATAAATAAATAAATAAATAAAATATATACCAAATGGGTTAGACTTGAAAGCCCAAAAAACCTTCCAAACGGGCCCAAAATCGAGCCCAAACAACAGGGCCCAAGCCTGCCAACGGAGCGGGTCGCGTGCGGGTTAGGAATCGGGTCGGGAACCGGGTCGGAGTGGCACGCGGGTCGTGAGGATAATGTGGAACCGGGTCGCGCGGATCTCGGATCCGGGTCAGGTAGACGCGCGGGTCAGCACGCGGGTCGTCTCCAAAACGCACCGTTTCACTCCTTTATAAAAAGCCCCATTTTTTTTCTTCGTTCATTTCAACCGGCTTCTTCCAAAAAAATCCTAAAAACCCCAAAAATTCTCTCGTCTCTCTCCCTCTCCGAGCGATTTCCGACAGCCGTGCGCCGCCGTACGCCGGTCCCCGGTGAGCTTTCCGACGGCCCTAAAACACTCCACTCGTCCCCCTCTACTCCGATCCGAGCTCCGTTTAGCCCAAAAACACTCCCAACCTCACAGATCTGATTATCTCCGAAAGCCTTTTTTTCTTTTTCTCTTTTTTTTGTTGTTCGTGTTTGATTTTTCTGGTTGATGGTCTGGTTGTGGTTGTTTGTTTTTTTGTTTTTCTTGCAGGTTTAAGATCTAGATTTTAGATCTAGGGTTCCTAAATCTGAGATCTTAAGGGTCTCGGATCCCCCCTTTTTTGGGTTTCTGTGATGGTGGGTTTGTGGCAGTGATGACGATGATGATAGTGGTGAGTGGCTGGTGATGATGGTGGTGAGTGGACGGTGATGATGGTGATGAGTGGCTGGTGATGATGGTGATGAGTGGCTGGTGATGATGCTGATGATAGCTTGGTGATGGTGGTGAGTAGACAGTGATGATGGTGGTGAGTGGCTTCGGTGATGATGGTGATGGTGGTGATGATGGTGGTGATAGCTTGGTGATGGTAGTGATGTCTCGGTTGGGGTAGGGTTTCTGTTGATAGGTTTTATGTCCGGAAGTCTCTCCAAAAAATGGTGCTTGAATTATTCAAGTCTTTTAAGCAAATTCAGAGTCTTTCTTTGATCTGGTGGATTAGAACCAATCTGGGTTCTCCATATTGTCTCCCGGTCCTCCAAGGCAGTGGTCAGAGATGGGATGGATGGCCTGGGGAAGGTGAATTTTGGTGATGCCCGAGACCTGGGGTGAAGAACTAGAACCGCCGGCGGCAAGTGGATGACAAATAAAAACAAAATACTAATAATAATAATAATAATAATAATAATAATAATAATAATAATAATAATAATAATAATAATAATAATGATAATGATAGAAAAGATAATAATAATAATAATAATAATAATAATAATAATAATAATAATAATAATAATAATAATAATAATAATAATAATAATAGAAAAGAAAAGATAATAATAATAGAAAAGATAATGATAATGACAATAAAAAAAACAGTAATAATAATAATAATAATAATATAAAAATAAAACACATGTGATAATAATAGTAATAATAATAAAAACAATAACAATAATAATATACATAATAACAAAATAAATAATAAAAATAAAAATAAAAACAAATATATATATATAAAAATAACAATAATAAAAATAAAAAATAACAATAAAAATAATTATAAAAACAAATAAAATAATAATAATAATAATAAAAATAAAAATTTACTCATTTTAATGGGCCTTGAAGCCCAATGTTTTATTTTGGATTTTGAGAGTCCAATTGAGTTTAAAACTATTAATTTGGACAAAATTTGGTGTCTACAGCTGTCCGTCTTTGCTCATTGCTGAGTATCAGGAATAGAGCAAAGACAATAGACAACAATTTTGTCCAACTCAACGCCTAATCCTTCTTCTTCCTTTTTTTTTCTTTTTCTTTTCTTCTTCTTTTTTTTCTTTTTTCTTCTTTTTCTTTTCTTTTTTCTTTTTTTCTTTTTCTTTTCTTCTTTTTTCTTTTTTTTTCTCCCTTCTCTTTCTTTTCTTTTTTTTTCTTTTCTTTTCCTCCCTCTCTTTTTTTTTGGTGTTCTTCTTACAATAGAGGTAGCGAAATTTTAAAAATTTTCCTGAAAAGCTTCTCTTGCAATAGAGGCGATGGAACTTTAGATTCTTCCTGAAAATGTGCTCCTCTTGCAGCAGAGGTAATGAAACTTTAAATTCTTTTTCTGGAAATGTGCTCCTCTTGTAGCAGAGGCGATGAAACTTTAAATTCTTTTTCTGGAAATGCGCTCCTCTTGCAGCAGAAGCGATGAAACTTTAAAAGGTGGTGTGTATGCTTATAGTTGTCATTAATTTATTTTATTTCTACTCCTTAACAAATATTTTACAAAATTTCAGTTTTATAATAATTTTCGTTAATTTTATGATTACTATCATAGTTTTATATGATTCTCATCAATTTTACGATGAATCACATTAATTTTACAGTTAATTATTATAGATTATGCTTTTTTAGTGTTTTAATGCTTATACTCATCATTTTTTGATGAATTACTTTAATTTTATTGTTAATTATTATATATTTATGCATTTTTAGTGTTTTTCCGCTTAATCTTATAAATTTTACAATGAATGTTATGAATTTTACGATTAATCTAATAAATTTTGTGATGAATGTCATAAATTTTACGATGAATGACATAAATTTTATGATAAAACTAATGTAATTTCATAAAATTGACGATGAATGGTATAAATTTTACGATTAATCTAATAAAATTTACGATGAATGTCATAAATTTTACGAGTAATTTTATAAATTTTTTGATGAATGTTATAAAATTTACGATGAATCTAATAAAATTTACAATAAATGTTATAAATTTTACTAGGAATCTAATAAATTTTACAATAAATGTCATAAATTTTACGATAATGTCATAAAATTTACGCTAAATCTCATAAATTTTATGAAGAATCTTATAAATTTTATGATGAATCTTATCAATTTCACAATGAATCTCATCAATTTTACAATGATTTCATCAATTTAATGTTTAATTAGCACAGTTTTATGTTTATTATAGTGTTTTTACACTTATTTTTATCAATTTTATGATCATTTATCGTAGTTTTATATTTATTATAGTGTTTTTATGCTTATTGTTATTAATTTATGATAATTTTCATAAACTGATTTAGTTATATTAATTTTAAATTTATGTACATGGGTAGTTGAATGCCATTATCGAGCATTCAACTGCCCAAATTAAAATTTTAAACAAAAAAAATATTGGCATAGGGCAGTCGACTTCCCTTCGTCAATATTTGCTCTAATTTGGCTAGGACATTTTTCATGTTTTTTACTTCAGTTTTGTTAAATGGGAGTCACAATTTTAATGGTTTTATTCCTGGATTTTACCCACAATAGTTAAAGTGTGGTTTTGTGTCATAATTGGTTATTATTATTATTATTATTATTATTATTATTATTAAAACTCAGTCATACTTTCCTAGGCAGAGGGAAAGAACTTTGTCATATTATGATAGCTTCTAATGCTTCTGCAGAAATTTTAATTTTATCAATCATACAATGAATCCCTTTCAATGAAGAGTATTATATTATTATAATAGTTTAAGTATATTAGTTCTTTAGTTTAGTTATTATTTTATTAGTTTGTTAATTATTTTATAATAGTTTAGGATAAATAATATAATTAGGTGTTTAGGTTATATAATTTTAATTTAAGTTTTAGATGGTTTTATGTTATGATGCCTCAATTTAATTTTTTTTATTAAAAATTATGTTCTTTTATATTATTTTGTCCTTTTAAATTTGATTTCTTTAAAGTTATATTGCAAATTTCATTTTTACACTCTTTAATTTTCTTGTAATTTTATTTGATGTTTTATTTTGATTATTATATTATAAAAAAAGATAAATTATATAAATAAAAGTTGTGAAATTTATAAGGAGGTTAAATTTGTAATATACTTAATACATAATAATAATTTGAAAAGCTATTAAAATATGTTACAGGTAAAACTTTTTTCTCTTTAAAATTTAATCTATGGTTTAAATTAATTATTCATGATGTAAAGGTTACTGATCACTGACCTTACAGTAGAGTCAAATTTTGTAAACTTATTATAAAAAGAAGTTTTCTTTTTTATGAGTTTCATAAATTTAAATGGCATGCAGAGCCTATTGATCAAAATAATAGAAAAAAGCCCAAATATAAAAAGCGCAATTTCTTTTTTCCTTCACTGATAAAATATTCTACTTTTAATATTTTTTTTGTTCGTTATATTCAACTTTTAATTTTAATGATTAAAAAATTAATTTTTAATCAAAAAAATCACAGAGTCACATGTAATTAAATTTTTTTTTCAATTAAGTTATCTAATCATAACTTTTTCTAAACAATAAAATTTTGTCCAAAATTATATTACTAAACCCTAAATCAACTAAGAAAACTATAAAAACTCTAAAACACTAAATCCCCTAAATCCCAAATAATACCAAACCTCATATCCAAATAAGTAAACATCTTAAATTTAAAATTAAACCATACAACAACTAATACACAACCATATCAAGAATTAACCACAATCGATCAACAATAATGCTAAATGTGAACTAATTTAAACTCAAATCAATATATAAATATAATATATAAAAATATATATTAAATGATTTTCGGCAGATTTAGAGCCACCAAATAAATAGAGACTAGCCGAGAGGAAAGGAAGGAGGAAGAGCCACCTATATTTGTATTATTCAATATCTAATGGGTTTTCTTTTTATATAAAATTTTAATAGGATTTAATATGTAAAAAAAAAGGATTATTATTGAATATATTGTCAGTTGAGTTTTTAAACTCCATAAGCGAGATTAAAATGATGACACATACTTTTAAGAAAAATTAACATGGCGGCTAGGGGTATTCATTTAGTTAATTTATTACTTCGAATCGCATTAACTAAAATCAAGTTAATCAAATTATATTATTTTATTTTCATTAACCAAACTAAACTTTTGAATATAAAAAATTTTTACAATCAAATTTGATTTTGGTTAATTTTGGTATTAATCGAATAGCAAAATAAATTTTTAAATTAAATTAAATTTTTAATTTTTAATTTCTTATCTTTGAAATAAATTAATTAAAATCATCCAATAAAACATTTAAATATCAAAGTATTAAGTTAAAAACTCTAACAACATTAAACGTAAAATATCATTCAAACTTCAAATATTAAACATATCGTTGGGTTTTATTTATGGATAATTATCCAATACATTGCCAGCGGAGTTTTTTGACTTCACAAGAGAGGTTAGAAGAATTACATATATCCTATTTTATTTATTTTTTTATTTGGATAATTATTTTATACACTGTACTTCAATGAAATATTTTTATTCCAGAAGCAGTGTTAAGATCGTAACACGTGTCTTATTTTATTTATTTTTTATTTTTTATTTTTTAATATTTTTATAAGACACATGTCACGATCCTAACACTACTTGTAGAATAAAAATATTCTACTAACAGTGTATGGAATAATTATCCTTTTTATTTTTATAATTTTTTAAAGGATATATATAATCGGTCAAATCCCGTCTGTGGATCGAGTCAAAAAATTTCACTGACTGTGTATTGGATATTAATCCTTTATATATTTAGAGTTTTATTTTTTAGTTAATTCAATTTTTAAACCGAATTAACCAAAAACCAAAATTATTAAAAAATCATTTTTCGCTAATCAATCAAAATTAATTCGGTGGAAGACTAATTAACCAAATTAAATCAATTCAGTCATTTAATTCGATTAAAACTGAAATATGAACATTTAAAAGGTGCTAGTTATTAGGGATGTTTGGACGGGCGATAAAATTAGCTCTCGTGAAAATAAAATGAAAAAATGATCATTAGAGATATATGCTTTTTAATAAAATAATAAAAAAAAAATTAAAACCAAGGTTGTGAAGGTAATTTTCCTCTCACCCTCTTTTGTCTTATTTGAGGGATTTCAAATGAGTTCTACATCAATAAAAATGTAGGTCATTTTTGTTTTTTTTTGTTTTACAAATTACTATCTAATATAGTGTCAATGAAATTATTAGACATCAAAAGCAAGATTAAGATGCTCACATATCCTACTTTATTTATTTATTCATTCATTTATTTGTTTAATATTTCTTAAAGGATATGTGTTATCATTTTAATTTTACATGTGCAATTTAAAAACTACACCACACCAATAATAATCCTTTTCTTTGTTCCCTTTTCTTTCCCAGTTTTGCTTCCTCAGAGAAATGTGCATGATTTTAATTTTCAAATAAAAAAAAAATCTTAAAGTCGGGTTTTTGAGTTTGGTTGATGTCTCAACTTGTGTAATAGCTTATATGACAACCACAATTTTTTTTTTCACTTGCTTTATTGAAATATGTTAAGGTGATCAAATTTGAAAGAGTTAGCAAATTTCAGTGATGTACCTGGGTCAAGCAGATATTTAGTGATCAAAATGGGAATTTCGTGGAAGTCTAATGATCATTGGTTAAATTTATTCAAAAAGTTTTACACACTTATTGCTGTAAAAGACATTTTTCTAACTGTAACGAGCTTTTGATTGTATATTATAGACAAATTATCTTTTAAAGTTTATAAATCTTCAAAAGTGCCATCTAGAGTTTTGGATAGACGGAAAAGTGCTAATACTCTTTAATAATTGTTTTTGATAGAAGCCCAAGAGATAGACATTGAATGTAGATAGAAAAGAAAAAGTGATTAAATTTAAAGTTTATATTTGACATATCGAATGTATAAATATTATGCACTGTTAAATATAAATTTTAATTTTAATTATTTTTATATCATAAATCAACTAATATTATAAAAGTAATTATAGCATACTATGTCAGTAAACATTTTAAACTCCACAAAAGGGACACACACTTTTAGTGTATATTAAAAACATAAAAAGATAATTAAAAAATAGAATACTTAAAATACATAGTAAATTTTTAATTTTGAAATTAAAAATTTTCACTCCATAAAAATTAATCGTATTATAATTTTTTAAAAAAATTGTTTCCTTGAAAGTTCACTAACTTTTTCCTTTTGTTTTTTTTTTTAATTTTATGTTGAATGAAGCTTTTTTAATTTAACTCGAGAACTTGAATTACTTAAACATGAATTCGAATAATCATTAATTCGTTGAGTAGCTCACAGCCAGTTTAACTTGTTTATACTAATATTAACAAAAAAATTGAGTAAATTATGAGTGGTCTTTGAACTTTTACATAATTTTTATTTTTTGTCATTAAATTTTAATTTTTTCCAAATAGATCACTGAAGTTTACAAATTATATAAATTTTGATTATCTTCACATATTTAAGCCAACCAAAGTAATAAAAAAATGGTTGCTGTTGGGAAAAATATCCCTTAAACCAAATACCCACAAAAATAGAAGAAAGCAAAAACAAACACAATAATTTTAATGTGGTTTGGCCCAACCAATTTGACCTACAACCACCCAATTAAACTAATAACCAATCAAACAATTACAATCGTACAATTTTTAGAAGAGAAAAATTGTAAACTCCTTACAAACCCAAAGCTCAACTACCTAAAAAGCTCAACTACACCCTTTTAATAGCCCAAACTCTATAACTCTCTGGGGTATTTGACAAACCAAGCCTAACACTTTATTTATAAGGGAATAACCCTTATAACTTCTCATATACTTTCGATGTGGGATTCAAGGCAAACCCCAACAGTTGCTTCAAATCTAATTAACCAAAATTGAATTAATTATTTTATTTTATTTTATTTTCATTAACCAAACGAAATTTACAAATGCAAAAAAAAAAATAGCTGATCAAATTAATGCAATTAATTTTGCTATTAATCGAATAATATAATACATTTAAATTAAATTATATTTTAAATTTTAAATTTCTTATATTTGAAACATTTTAAACAAAATCATCAAACAAAATATTTTAAAAAAACCAAAATATTAAGTTAAAAACTTTAACAACATTAAACGTAAAATAAATATTAAACATATCTTTGAATTTTATATTTTTTATGTTCTATTTTTTGTGTTTTGATTAATTAAACTGAATTAATCAAAAACTGAAATTATTTTAAAATCATTTTCATTAATCGATTAATGGCATATCAATTTATCAAATTCAATCAATTTGATTAAAACAAAAATGTGAACACCTCTACAAGTTACTACTTACTAAATCAATCAAAATCCATGTCAATTTTTGTTTATTTTCTTTATTCCCTTTTCTTTTCCAATTTTTCCTCCTCACAGAAAGTTAGATGATTTGATTTTTCAAATGAAAAAAAATCTTAAAGTGTAGGGGTTGTGAGTTTGATTGATGTCTGAGCTTGTGTAATAGTTTATGTGACAACCCACAACCACATTTTTTTTTCACTTGGTTTATTGGAATATATTAATCCGATCTAATTTGATATATATAGTAAGCAAATTTCGGTGATCTATTTGGGACGAGCTAAAATTTAGCTATCAAAATGGTAATTCTGTGGAAGTCTAATGATCGTTGTTGTAATTTATTCAAAAAGTTTTACACAATTGTTGTTGTAATGAACATTTTTCTAAGTGTAATAAGCTTTTGATTGTATATAGAAAAATTATCTTTTTAAATTTTTTTGAATTTTCAAAAGTGCCATCTAGAATTTTGGATAGGCGGTAAAGAGCTATTACTAGTTAATAAATGTTTTTGATAGAAGCCCTAAAGATCGATATTGAATTTAGAAAGAAAAGAAAAAGTTATTAAATTTAGGGTGTATATTTGATTATGAAGGTAGATGCTATACATTATAAATGCATCGAATTTTAACTCTAAACTTTATTATTATTATTATTATTATTATTATTATTATTATTATTATTATTATTATTATTATTATTACAATAAATCAACCAATTTTATAAGAGTAATTATATCATAAAGGGATGTTTTAGACTTTAGAAGATTGACACATATTTTTAATATATATTAAAAAATAAAAAAAATTAATTAAAAAATAAAATATGTGATAGTTTTTTAATTCTCAATTTAAAAATCTCCGCTGTTTGTGAATAAAAACTAATCTATTAAAATTAAAAAAATTGTTCCTTTGAAAGTTCTCCAACTTTTTCCTTTTGTTGTTATTATTGCTTTTTTTTTTTATTTTCATCTGAACGAAGTTTATTATCTTTGATTCTTTTTCCACAATCCTTCAAAAATAATGGTGATCATAGCAGTGAAAGTTATGATGGGGTTTAAGAGTTAAATTTTCTTGACAGCTTTGAAGTAAGGTGAAGGCTTGAAGGGTATAGAGTAGGAAGCAGTGCCCAAAGTAACAATGGCTTTAAGCACAATAGATCTCTTGTTGGGCAAGGTTGTCTCCATCTTAGAAAACGAAGCTTCATTGCTGAGTGGGGTTCGTGACGAAATCATTGAAGTCAAGCTTGAGCTGAATAGCATGAGATCTTTTCTTGAGGATGCTGACAAAACAGCAGGAGTACACAGCCAGGCAAAGATCGATTGGGTGGCAAATGTGCGAGACATGGCCTGTGAAATTGAAGATATCCTTCACAAATTCATGTACCACATGAGTAAGCAACAACAATGGAGGGGTAGTAAATACTCAAGTTTTTTCCTCAAGGGCATGCAGTTTCCCCAGAATCTATTCTTGAGGGATAAAACAGCTCACCAGTTGCAAAAGATCAACAAAAAACTTGCAAACATACAGAATAGAAACAAGAGATATGGAGTTACTCAATTAGAAGGAAAAGGTGTTGAAAAAATGGAAGGAATGGTTGGCAAATATGATCCTAATTGGTTGAAAATTGAGAGTGAGTCTTCTCTTTTTATTAAAGATGATGAACTTGTGGGCATCGAGAAGACACAAACAAGCTACTGGGTTGGTTGACAAATGAAGAACTTCAAAGAATTGTCATTTCAGTGGTGGGGATGGGTGGATCAGGCAAAACTACTCTAGTTGCCAACACTTTCAACAAAGAAATAGTCAAGCAACAGTTTGAGCATCGTGCCTGGATCACTGTCTCACAACAGTATGCAGTGGAAGAGTTACTTAGATCCATGATAAAGGAGATCTACAAGAAGAAAAATAAGAAAGATTTTGTGGACTTGAACACCATGAGCTTCAGGGACTTGGGGGAAATGCTCCAGAACTATTTGCAGACAAGTAGATATCTGATTGTGCTAGATAATGTGTGGACCATCAATCTCTGGCAGAAGATAAGCAGACTGCTTCTTAACGGAAGGTATGGAAGTCGTGTCGTGATTACTACACGAATGCATGATGTAGCTTCTTTTCAATTTGGGATTATAAGCCACGTCCTTGAACTTAAGCCCTTAGAAGAGAATGAGGCTTGGACGTTATTTTGCAGGAAAGCTTTCCCAAGTAATCTTGGTCAATGTCCACCAAATCTTGATTCTTTAGCGAGAAACCTAGCTAAAAAATGTGAAGGCTTGCCATTAGCTATTGTGGCTTTAGGTGGTTTATTATCTTGCAAGACCTCCATAGGTGAATGGAGAATAGTTCATGACAACTTAAATTGGGAGCTAAGCAACAACCTTGATCAGCTTGGACTAATGAAGCGTATCTTATTGCTTAGTTACGATCATTTGCCTTGCAGACTTAAGCATTGTTTTCTATATTGTTGTCTATTTCCGGAAGATTGTAGGGTTAAGCGAAATAGGCTCATTAAACTTTGGGTCAGAAGGCTTTGTGGAACCATATCAGGGAGTAACACCAGAAATGGTAGCTGAGAGATATTTAAAGGATTTGATTTGTCGATGCTTGCTTCAAGTTACAAAGAGGAATTAATTTGGACGGCTCGCAGAATGTAAGATGCATGACATTCTGCGAGAGCTTGCAATTTCAACATCAGAAAAAGAGAAGTTTGTTACTATATCTGATGGGAAACAATTAATACTAGAAGGCAGTGGAAGTCGGCGCTTGTCAATTGTGGCAAAGGATAAGGAGATGAAAGGTGGAGGAAAGGATATGGCACTACTTCGTTCAGTGTTTGTTTTTGCTACTAGTGAAATGTCTAGATCTTCCTTCAGTAAGTTGGCATCGGGTTTTAAATTGTTGACAGTGTTGGATTTAGAAGGTGCCCCAATCAATGAAGTCCCAGATGAAGTGGTAACTTATTACAATTTGAGATATCTTAACTTAACAAGAACCCAAGTGAAAGAGCTTCCTAAATCGATCGGAAAACTTTGTAACTTACGGTCTTTGGTCCTCAAGGAAACCCAAGTTGAAGAGCTTCCCTCAGGAATTGTTAAGTTGCAAAATCTGAGGCATCTAGTCTGTTACCATCACAGTGGCAGAAGACGGACTGACTATGAGTATTGGGTCAGCATGCATGCACCATCAGGCATTTCTTCTGTGAAAAGCTTACAAGTTTTGACTTATGTGAAAGTAGGGGACTCTGTCGTGAAAGAACTCGGCAAAATGACGCAACTAAAAAAGCTTTGCATTGCCAATGTGAAGGAAGCTAATGAGAAAGACTTGTGTCTTTCCATTGGAAATTTAAGCCTCCTTCGCTATCTAGTGGTGACGTCAATTAATGAGGAGGAGCGATTAAAGATGGATGCACTTGTTTCAGCTCCTCCTCACCTTGAGAAGATTTGTCTGTATGGGAAATTGGAGAAGGTGCCCCACTGGTTTAATTCCCTCCATAATCTCACATGTTTGGGATTACATTGGTCTAGATTGAGGGAGGATTGTCTTGCTCATATCCAATCATTGCCTAATCTGGGACGGTTGTCACTTGTAAATGCCTACGAGGGAGAGTGTGTAAGACCTGATTCTACCCTACTGTAGACCCCAATTTCATAAAATTGATAATGGAAATTAAATAAATAATGAATATTGAATTTCATTTGGATGAAAAGCTCCTTAACTTAGGATGTGAATGGAGCAATTTTGTGAAATACTCTATGGGCGAGTATTACAATGGAATAGCTCCCCAATGGGCGAGCAAGGTGGAACGACTGCCAGTGGCAATGGCGAGTTTGAGGATGGCGAGTTGACTTAGTTTCCTTTATGGCGAATAGGTGAGTTCGCCAAGTTGTTGGTAAAGTGATCGCCCGAATGGGGCGAGGACTTGTGATCGCCCATATGAATTGAGTGAGTTATATGATAGCAAGTGGGCGAGTAGATCAAACCTGGTGATCGCCAACAATGTAACTATGGCAGTGATTGCCAAATTTCATGGAGATCGCCTAAGGCGAGGAAGTCAGCTTGTAATCGCCAAATCTTAAGTTAGAATCAAGACAAAGTGGCAATGAGCACAGGCAAGCCTGAGAATGTTGGCGAACTGAAATTGAGTTGACGAGCTGAGGTCTCAAGATGAAGAGGTGAACTGGAATCAGCATGTGTGGACAAAATGAAAATAGATTCAAACCATTTTGCAGCCAAAATTGACTTTATAAGTCATACGGTTGAAGACAATAAATAGAGAAAAGTTAAAGTCAATAAAGGAATTAACCTTATTGGACAAGGAATAAGACAAAGGTGCAATAAGTCAAGAAAAGAGGCTATGGACTTCACGCCATTTGCTTCTTCTGTACGAATTGGTTTAGACAATTAATAGCAAAGTGAAGTAAGTCAAAACGTGCAGAAAATAGTTTCCATAGCCGTTCTTTTTTGCTGCAGTTTTCTTCGATTTTAATGCATGATAAGATGTGAAATAATGAAAAGAAGCAGCATACGGGATAGGTGGTAGATTTGGATTGGATTGGCATGGCTATATAAGAAGAAACACTTGAGGAAAACCGATTTAGCAAAATTCCACCCTCTTCACGAAAACTATGCAACTGCAAGTTTATGTTCTGATTTCTTCCATTCCTGCCATGCTTGATTTACTAAACTTCCTCCTTAAGTTGGCTAAATAAGAAAATCTACTTGTAAAACCTTTCCTCCATCGTTGATGAGCTAAAGGAATAAGCAAAGTAAGGCCAATAGTGATCTGTTCTGGAAGTGCAGTTGGTTAAGATGAGTTTCCTATTTCTATGGTATTTAATGGTAGATTTCTATGTTTTACAAAATAATAAACATAGATGCAGCCTTGTTTTTAGTTAAATCCATAGAGAATATGAAAACTAGAAACAAGATGTGGTTTTGGAAATAAACAAAAATAAGGAAAATATTGGAAAAGTGACGAGAATGGCGACTATTGTGATCGCCAATGTTGAATTTTAGTGATCGCCAATGAGGCGAGTAGGAAATAAAGAACTCTCCAAATTAAAAGTTTTGATTCAGATGGGCGAGGTCGCTCAATGCTAGTTTAATTCATGGGCAAGCCCATTTCTGAATAGAAAGACATGTCAGGCGAACTTACATGCATAGGAATTGGGCGAGTTGAATTGTGGGCGAACTCCCACATTTAAGCCAATGTAGGCATGACGTTTTGATTGTGGGCGAGATCCCACTAATTAGCCAATATATGAATGGCGAGAATGTAAGGCGAGCTCAACAATTAAGGGTGAACTAAATCACATGGAGTGGTAAGTGGCGAGGTCGCCACATGTGAGTTAAGTCATAGGCGAGCTCCCTTGTGTAAGCCAACTGGGCGAAAAGATTTGTGGGCGAGCTCCCTTATGTAAGCTAACTTGGCGAGATGAATTGTGGGCAATCTTCTACGTGTAAGCCATTTAATGAATGGCGAGCTCTTTTTAGCGAGCTACTAAGAGCTCTGTTGGGCGAGATAGTAGGATGTCTGTGGGTGAGCTGGTTGATTTATCCCAAGTCTCGCCCAAGTGATGAAAAGATATATAAAGAAAATATTAATAGAATTTATAAATTATTTTGCAGTAGAGAATTATGGGCTCGGTAGATGCGATCAGGAAGGTGAGCAGGAAACAAGACTTCGTTGAACCAGGTAAGGGAGATGTGTGTGAAGTGAATGCATGTCCTGTGGAGTAAATATTATGAAAATATTGAGAAATTGTTTTGTTTTATGACATGCATTGGTTTGATAATTGTTTTGATTTGGGCCAGCTAAAAGCCGACCCCTATGTATGATTGGGCGAACTGGTACAGGGCGGGCGAGCCCTCCTTTTTCTGATGGTGGGCGAACTGGTAAAGGCGGGCAAGCCAAACCTTTTATGATTTTGGGCGAAGAACCCTTTTTATGAGATCTTGGGCAAGTGACTCTGTTTTAAATAGAAATCTGGGCAAGCCAAAGTAGGCGAACCCTTTTAATGTTGTTTTGGGCGGGCGAAACCAGTTTTAACGTAATTCTGGGCGAGCAAAAGAAAATAACCTATGTTTTTATAAAGATGGGCGAGTTGCTATGGTAGTGCCATTGGGCGAGTTGACTAAGGGCAACGCCATAATGGGCGAACTGACCATAGGCGAGCCGCTAAAGGCGAGCTAATTTAACTTGTTTTTAGATGAAAATGTTGGCGGGCGAACACTAGTTCACCGCACTGGGTGAGCTGCCATGGGCGAGCTGTAATGACGAGCTGACCATGGGTGAGCAGATTTTAACCGTATTTTCTCCCATGAAAAATGGGCTATTTTTATTATCTTTGTAAATAGAAAATATAAAACCTTTTTTAGGTGAATTGACCATGGGCGAGCCGCTTCGGGCGAGCCAGTTTACTTGTTTTAAAAGGCTAAAGTTGGCGGGCGAACACTAGTTCACCGCACTGGCGAGTTGACCATGGGTGAGCCAAAATGGGCGAGCTGACCATGGGCGAACAGATTTCAATTTGCATTCTCTACGAAAATGAGAATTATACCTTTTCGAAATTATTATGTATTTAAGTGATTTAAATTCATAAATATGTTTCCTTAAAGGTATTTTGAGCTATAAAAGTGATTTTTGAGACGTTAGGCCCTGAGTTCATGCATTATTAATCATGTAATTGCGTGACTCACCTGGGGCAGTGGCTCGGGTCGATGGACCAACGGGTGCACCTCAGGGCGTCACAAGGCTGATGGACCCGCCAAGTCATCAGCGGTCTCGAGGTCACTTGGCAAGTGGACCCGAGGACCACCTATAGATTATGGCCATAGATCTAGCTGAGATAGCCGTGAAGGGCGATGGCCTACGGGTGCACCCCAAAAGTGGACGACTTGTGTTCCTGGGGGAAACAATGAGAGCATGATTTATTTGTTGCCTAGTCTCAACTTGCTGAATTCTGTTTACTGAGAGGATTTATTGAATCCTATTTACTGTTTATTTCATTTTATTGTAAACTGTTGCGCCAATGATTTGAAAGGTGAATTGAGAGTATTGTTTACTATATCCACTGTTTCCTATTTGATATGATTTTAGGAAAATTAAATATTTAGTGGTATATAGTTTTGGTTTTATAAATCAGCATATGTCTCCTTTACTGAGCGCGTAATTTGCTCACCCTTTTGTTTTAACTCCACAGATAAAAGACACGGAGTTAGAGAGTTAGCTCCCAAATGGATATAGCTACATATAAAGCGCTGAGGCAAATTATGTTAAACGTGACAGGTACAGTCTCTTCTCTTTTACATTTCAGACATAAGTATATAGTACTACTTTAGTGAAACAAAGATAATAGGGGATGTCAGATGTAAGGAATAATGAAAAGAATTTCATATTCCGTAGTTGTTAAATAAATGATTTTCATTACTGTTGAATGTTAATGGCATCGCAGACAGTCCAACCAGAAAGGTTGTATAGAAATACATGAAAAATATGGTAACAGGCTGTTACAGAGTGTTTATGCTTCCGTGAAGGGTTCCAAAAGCTTAAGAAGTTACAAATATATAATTTCCCTGAATTGAAAAAAATTGAGATAAACAAAGGAGTAATGCATGGTCTTCAACTTCTAGACATTCGAGAATGCCAAAAGTTTATGGAATTACCATATGGTTTGGAAAGTCTACCTGACCTGAAACAAGTTTATTTGTGGAATGTTTCGAGTGAGATTATAGAGGAAATATGTGGAGATGCAACAAGAATAGAACAGGCAGGCTTGATGTTAAGAAGAGAAGAAGGCGATGAACACAAATTGAAGTGGTATATATGCCATTGATGTTTCTGCAAACCAAGATTAATCCTTTCAATCCTAAGTACCAAATTCACAGCCCAAGTCTAACCATAAGATTAAGATACAAAATGCATTCGTTAATTATACCAAACCACCTAAGATGCATGTCTAATGTAGCCAGTTAGATTTTCTTTATTTTTTCACCAATTGACCTTCAATGTGACCATTTTTTTCTTTCCAGATTATGGTGAGTTTGGCTCAAATAAAATTCCAGTTCATGGAGCAATGGTTATAACAAAGCCTTCTTTTCATCACCACTTTTATCCTTTCAATATATATTGCTATTGGTTTGTTGGTATGTTTAACAAATATCGCTAGTGTCACCTATATCACCATGACATTATCGGTATGCGTGTATTAAATTTTCCATGATCAGTTAAGACTATGCTCTTGGTTTGTATAATGGATAATTATTCCATACATTGTTAGTAAAATATTTTTATTCTACAAGCAGTATTAAGATCATAACACGTGTTCTATTATTTATTTATTTATTTATTTAATATTTTTGTAGGACACATGTCATGATCCTAACACCGCCTGTGGAATAAAAATATTTCACTGACAGCATATGAAATAATTATCCTTGTATAATATATTTACTATCATTGTTCAAGGATAAAAGTTGTCTAAGATTTCCAAGCGACTGCCTCAGCTTATAAGTAAATGGAATACAGACACCTTTATGCAAGAAGGAATGAATTGGGTCTATCCAGTTTTTTGTTTTTTTTGTTTTTCTTTTTGCTACTCCCTTTTATTTTCAAGATGAAAGAAGATTGGTAAGAAATGAATAAAATTCTAAAGGTTTCTTTGGATGAATGATTTTTAGATTTCTAACAAAAAAATTTATTTCAATCAAGATATTTAAAATCTTAAATTTCTTTTTCTTGTTTTACAAAAAAATTTGATGATTTTCAAAATTTATACAAAACATCAAGAGAAAATTTGAAACAATTAAATACATTGTTGAAAATTCCACTTTAAAGAGAATTTTGATATATTCCTATAAAATTACACTTTATTACAAATTAAAAACAAAACAAAAGGAAAAAAAATCATTTTTCAAATATAATATATATTCAGATTATTAATATCTACACATTTTTTTTCAAATATAATGACTAAAATTAGCTAATGTTGGGAAAAATATCCCTTAAACCAAACACCCACAAAAACGAAAAAAAAAACAAAAATAAACACAATAATTTTAAGGATTTATATATGATTCACTGACAGTGTATAGTTTCTAAACACTATCAATGCACTAGAGGTTGACACCTCATCAATAGGCCCTTATATGCAAATATAAATAAAATTTTTTAATTTGCCCATAAGGGCTTATTGATGAGGTGTCAACATCTGGTGCATTGACAGTGTATAGAAACTATACACTGTCAGTGCATCATATAAAAACTCTAATTTTAATGTGGTTTGGCCCAACCAAATTAGCGTATAACCACCCAATCAAACAATAACCAATCAAATAATTACAACTGTGCAATTTTTAGAAGAAAAAATTGCAAACTCCTTACAAAGCCTAAACCCAACTACCCAAAGAACCCAACTACACCCTTTAATATAGCCCAAATCTTAACTATTCTATTGATATTTACAACTCTTTGGAATATTTTACAAATTAAGTCTGACACATCATTTATAAGAAAAGAGCCCTTATAACTTTTCCTATACTTTCAATATGGGATTCAAGGCAAACCCTAACAAATCCTCCCTTGAATCCTCAAACTCCCCAAACTGCTCAACAACATCTGAAAAACTAACATGGCTCTGAATTTTCTTACTTTTGGAAACAACTCTATCCTTCACATCATCAAGCAAATATAATTGTTTTTCATTCCTCTTTCCTTGCAAACTAAATCACCATTCTTGTATACTTTGCAACAATCATCATTACCAACATATGTGTACCCACGTGAAGCTAACTCCCTTAAAGAAATCAAATTGTAGCTGAAACTAGGCACATACCTCACATTACGAAGAGTCAAGACACCACCATCATGAAGCTTGAGCTAAACACTCCCAATACCTTCAATCTTCACTCTATTACCATTCCCAACACAATATTGCTTAAACTTTCAACCTCTTTCAATTCATCAAAGTGATCTTTATCATTGCAAATATGCATTGACACAGCTGAATCCAAAACCCAACCTTTCTCATAAGCATGAGACCCATATAAACAAGTTGCCAATACCTCATCATCTGTATCAATTAGAGCAACACATGTCTCATTCTTTGTTTCATCAGCACTCTTTTGTTGAGCCTCCTTTAATGTAGCCATATCCTCCTTTAATGTTGTAACACCCCGAATCCACAGTGTAATATAATATTCACTTATAATTCACACTTACTTACCGGTTGGGCTGTCTGTGATGCTTAACAACTCTTAACACTTTAATAAGAATTAGTACTCTTATTCTTTGTACTAGTATAGAAATATGCATTGTTACATTATTTCCTTAAGATGTATATACATTCCCTTATAATTAAAGTAGTACTGTACAATTTTACTGAATATATAAAAGAATATAATATACCTTTAATATCGAATATCTGCTGACTCTAGCAGTCGATAGTCTCTGGAAGGTAACTCTCTTAGTCCTAACTCAACAATCTGTGGAGTGAAAAATAAGGGGTGAGCGACAACGTGCTCAGTAAGGAAGATGTACGCTGCTTTATACAAATCAAACTATATCCCCAAAAACGTTTATTTTTCCTAACAATAAACCCAGTAAGGAAAACAATGGATATAGTAAACAGTCTTTGATAATCAAATCATTGGCTAAACAGTTTACAATATAATGTAGTGAACAGTAAATAGGATTTCAGTAAATCCTCTCAATAAACAGAAATCAGTAAGTTGAGACTAGGCATCACCCTACGAATAAATCATGCTCTCATTGTTCCCCCCTCCAGGAACGTAGTAATCATCCCCACAGGGATATAGTAGATCTATGGCCACAATCTATAGGTGGTCCTCGGGTCCACTTGCCAGGTGACCTCGAGACCTCTGATGACTTGGCGGGTCCATCAGCCTCGTAAATAATAATGCATGAAACTAAGGGCCTAAAGTCTCAAAAATCAATTTAGATCTCATCAAGAACCTTTAAGGAATTATTTCATAATTTCATCATTTCCTTAAAATGATTTGTTTTCCAAAAAGGTTTTACGCTTTTTGTTTACAAAAGGCAAATAAAAATAGCCAATTATGTTCTAAAATTTTCGTGTAAGAAAAACAAACACAATTTAAAACCTGCTCGCCCATGGTCAGCTTGCCCATTACTGCTCGCCCATGGTCAATAGCCATTACGGTGAACTAGTGTTCGCCCGTCAACATTAGCATTTAAAAACAAGTTAAATTGGCTCGCCCATGTCAGTTCAACCATTCTGGCATTGCCCATGGTCAATTTGCCCATTCTGGCATTGCCCATGGTCAACTCGCCCAATGCGGCATTGCCCATTTATCCAGTATTTTCTTTACTCATTCTCGATTAGTTTCCAGACTACATCTTGTTCTAGTTTCTTATATATTCTAACAAGATTTAACTAAAACAAGGTTATATCTATGTTTATTACGTTGTAAAACATAGAAATCTACCATTGAATATCAAGAGAACCATAAAAATATGGAACTCACCTTACTGAGTTGCACTTCCAGAACAGAGTGCTTTTCTGCCTCACTTAGCTTTACTTTGCTTATTCCTTAGCTCTTCAACGATGGAGAAAAGGTTTAGCTAACTAAGGATGAAGTTTCATGGCTCAAGTATGGAAGGAACGGAAGAAATAAGGTGTGAATTTACCATAACACAGACTGGGCGAGAAGCAGTATTCTTCTTATATAGCCATTCAAATCCACTCAGAACCTACCACCTGTTCTTATCCCGTTTTCTTTCATCATTTCACGTCTTTCATGCATTAAAAACTTGTAGAAAACTGCAGCAAGTGGAACGGCTATGGGAAGCAATTTTCTGTACGTTTGACTAAGTTTTTCTCCTCTTTTTATCACTTCCTCTCCACGCCACTTCCAGCAGCCATTTTTTTCTTCATTTGTCCAACAGCCATTTATTGCTTTCACACCATCAATACTATCTTCAACATTTTTATCAAGATTAAATCCCATCTATTTCTTGTTGTACTTTGATGTTTGTTTTTCTTTCTTTTATACACCATACTATAAATCATAATCTCTAATAATTAAAATGAAAAGTGGAAATTCACATTCAATGTTTCTTTAATTTCACTAAAAGAATTTATTTCCACTATCAATCATGTACAAATATGGTGTACAGTGTAATAAAATCGGGTCTCACATTTCTCCCCACCTTAAGAAATTTGGTCCTCCAAATTTAATCCGGACCTATCACTGGAAGAGCACTGGATACCTCTCACGCATAAGGCTCTTTAGCTCCCAAGTAGCCTCCTCCTCTTTATGATACTGCCAAAGCACTTTAACCAAAGGAATCGTCTTAGATCGCAATATTTTATCTTTCTTATCCAAGATCCGTATCGGCTTCTCAACGTAACTCATGTCCTCTTTGATCTCCAGTGGCTCATGTCGAATCACGTGAGAAGGATCTGGATGGTACTTTCTCAACATCGAGACATGAAATACGTTATGCACTCCTGACAATTCTGGTGGTAGTGCTAACCGATATGCCACATCTCCCACGCGATCTAAGATCTCATAAGGCCCAATGTATCGAGGGCTCAACTTTCCTCTCTTCCCGAATCTCATTATACCTTTGGACGATGAGACTTTTAAGAATACATAATCACCCGCTAAAAACTCTAATGGTCGGCGTCTAGTATTTGCATAACTCTTCTGCCGACTCTGAGCCGTTCTGAGCCTTTCACAAATTATCCGTACATCACAGGAAGCCTGTTCGACCAAATCGGGAGCTAACAGTTTACGGTCCCCCACTTCTTCCCATGTTATCGGAGATCTGTATCGTCTGCCATATAAGGCCTCATAAGGTGTCATGCCAATACTCGTATGAAAGCTATTATTATAAGCAAATTCTGCCAGGGGTAAGTGATCGTCCCATGAGCCTCTAAAATCCAGTGCACACACTCTCAACATATCCTCGAGCGTCTGTATCGTACGCTCGGACTGTCCATCAGTCTGTGGATGAAAAACGGTGCTAAAATTCAGCTGTGATCCCATAGCCTCCTAAAATCTCTCCTAAAAATGAGAGGTGAAGCGGGAGTCCCTATCAGAGGTGATACTCACTGGAACCCCATGTAACCTCACTATCTCCCTAACATACAAATTGGCTAAGGCACTAACTGAATCGGTAGATCTTATAGCCAAGAAATGAGCAGACTTAGTCAATCTATCTACTATCACCCAAATAGCATCATACTTCTTCCGGGTCCGTGGTAATCCCATAATAAAATCCATAGTCACATGCTCTCATTTCCACGTAAGAATCGATAATGGTCGTAGCATACCTGCCGGCTTCTGATGTTCAATCTTAATCTGTTGGCATGTTAGACATCTAGCAACAAAATCAGTGATGTCTTTTTTCATTTTAGACCACCAATATACTCTCCGAAGATTTTGGTACATCTTAGTACTACCCAGATGTAACGTATAACTAGAGGTATGGGCTTCTGATAAAATCAAATCTCTAATCAGCTGATCACCGGGAACACATATCCGACCTCTAAACCTCAATATCCCATCGGTGACAATCTCAAAATCCAACTCAACTCCCGTCTGAATTTGACTGGCAATCCCAATGCAATAATCATTACTCCTCTAAGCTTCCCTGATTCGATCCATCAAATCCGGCTTTATACGGAAACTAGCCTTAAATCCATACTGGTCAAAGGAAATAACTGTCAGATTGAGGCTCGAGAACTGCTCTATCAAATCGTGCTCCCTGATCATCATGTAAGATACCATGCCAATATGCTTACGACTCAATGCATCTACTACTACATTAGCTTTACCTGGGTGATATAAAATCTCACAATCATAGTCCTTTAACAGTTCCATCCACTGTCGCTGCCTCAAGTTCAACTCTCGCTGCGAGAATATATACTTCAGACTCTTATGGTCTGTATATATCTGAAATTTCTCCCCGTACAAGTAATGCCGTCATATCTTCAGTGTATAAACTACTTCGGCTAGCTCCAAGTCCTGTGTCGGGTAATTCCTCTCATGATCCTTCAACTGTCGAGAACCATAGGCTATAACCTAACCATGCTGCATAAGCACACACCCTAAACCTTGAGCGGATGCATCGGTATACACCATAAATCCACCTGATCCGCTAGGAAGTGCTAATACGGGGGCAGTAGTTAATCTCCTCTTAAACTCAAGAAAACTGCGCTCACATGCGTCATTCCACTCAAACTTCATATCCTTATGTGTGAGTCGTGCCAATGGAGCAGCAATTCTAGAAAATCCCTCCACAAATCTGCGATAATATCCGGCAAGAACTAAGAAACTCCGTATCTCGGTAACGGTGTTAGGCCTTTCCCACTGTACAATGGCCTCTATCTTGGACGGATCAACTGACACCCCGTCCTTCGACACTATATGTTCTAAAAAGATTATATGGTCAAGCCAGAAATCACACTTACTAAATTTTGCATACAACCTCCGCTCTCTGAGGGTCTGTAAAACAATCTGCAAATGCTGCTCATGCTCCTCTGGAGTCTTAGAATAAATTAGAATGTCATCTATAAATACTATGACAAACTTATCCAAAAATGGATGAAACACCTCATTCATCAAACTCATAAAAGCTGCAGCGGCATTTGTGAACCCAAAAGGCATCACTAGGAACTCATAATGACCATAGCGAGTCCGAAATGCTGTCTTATGCACATCCAACTCCTTAATTTTCAACTGGTGATAGCTTCATCGGAGATCTATCTTGGAAAATACCTGTGCACCCTTGAGTTGATCAAATAGCTCATCGATCCTAGGTAGTGGATACTTATTATTAATGGTAGCCCAATTTAACATCCGATAATCTATACACAACCAGAGACTACCATCCTTTTTCCGAACAAATAATACTGGAGCTCCCCACGGTGACACACTGAGACGTATAGATCCCTTATCTAATAACTCTTGGAGTTGCTTCTTGAGCTCATCCAACTCAGTCAATGCCATCCGATATGGGGGTCTAGAAATCGGCTCCGTACCGGGTACCAACTCAATCATAAACTCCGTCTCTTGCTCCGGTGGTAACCCTGGTAAATCCTCTGGAAATACATTCGAGAAGTCCTTGACCATAGAAATCTCTTGAATCTCTAGATGTTCCCTCTCTACATCCTCCACACTAGCAATATATCCTTCATAAACATTCATACACAACCACAATTTCAGTACACATGTCATTTCACAAACATATATTCACATACTTTTTATTAATTTACAATAACTTTACAATGTACTTTTTGGGATGAGAGAAGGTAATAAACTTAGTATTACAATCCAAACTAACATGTTTCGCAGCTAACCAATCCATACCCAAAATGATATCAAAATCATATATATTTAATAAAATTAGGTTAGCTGTCATAACCTTCTCCCTTATAGTCAATTTACAATTTCTATATATAATATCCATCCTTTGGAAATCTTTAAAAAGGGTTTTCACTTGCAACGTATACCCTAACAACTCCGGCTTTACTGGGGTCCTGTTAGCACATGTAGGCGATAAGAACGAATGGGTAGAACCTGGATCAAATAAGACAATTACTGGAATATCAAAGAGATAAACCTTACCTTTAATCACATCGATAGAGGCATCGGCAGTCTCCTGATCTAACGCGTACACCTGACCCTGAGTCACAACCTTCTTACCCTTCTCTGCGACTGTCGCCCGCCTAGGCTGTGAGGGTGTCGCTTTCTCTGGCTCACTCGGAGCTGTCAGTGCCGCTATCTGAGGTAATGCAGGAGGAATAGTCGAAGCAGCTGATTCTCTGAGCATCGGGCAATTCCAGATAAAGTGCCCCGTCTGTCCACAATTAAAACATGCCGTAGACATTAAAGGACAAGGGCGTAACCCATGTGACCTTCCACAATGTTTACATAAAGGCGCAACTCTTCTCTGAGTAGTGGTGGGGCCACTAGCAGGAGTAGAAACTGCTGGTCTATTAAATCTGCCCTCTGAAATCTGTATGCCCATAGGTCTAATCCTCTTAGGCTGCTCTCTACCTGATCTGTCCTCCATAAACCTCTTAGCCTTTCCCTTTGCTTTACCTTTACTCTTGCTACTGAAATCGAGCTGGTACTGCTCATAATCCCTTTCACATAGCTGAGCCCGTCGAACTATCTCATCATAAGTCTGTATATCAAATGGGGCTAGCTTCATTCTAATAGATGGCCTCAAACAAGCCCTACACCTCTCAATCTTATATTTGGTATTTGCACTAGTTTGTGGATCAAAACGGCTCAATGTAGTAAATTTGGCTTCATACTCGTCCACCAACATACTGCTTTAAACTAAATCCATGAATTCCTGCTGTAATTTTTGTTGAGCAGTGTCAGGAATATACTGCCTCTGAAATGCATCCATAAAATATCCCAGGACAGATCCTGATGTTGAGCAAGTAATACGATCTGAGTGGCCTTCCACCAATGTCTTGCATCATCTACCAACTGGAATACTGCTAGGCCTACCTTCTCTGTCTCTGAACATCTCATAATCTTAAGTAATCTCTCGACTTCAATTACCCACTGCTTTGCCGCCAACGGATCCCTAATACCTTTAAACTTAGGTGGATCCAACTTCTTAAATGATTTCACCAATGCCACATCACAATACGACTCCACATCTCTAGGCAGCTGAATCAATGGCTGGGGTGGAGCTACCTGTGGCTGAGGTGCCGGTGGTGGCATGGCTGAGGCTCGGGTATATCTGGTGCCGGCTGTGGTGGTGCTGGTGCCTCTACTGGGGCTGCAGGAGCTGCTACTCTCTCCCGCTCCACCCTATCCGTGGCTCTATCCAACTGATACATAGCCATGAAGTCGGCTACTAACCTCTCTACTCGGCTCACACAACTATCAATGCTCTCTGGCTGTATAGGACGTGTAGGTCCTGGGGCAGGTTCCGGTGTCTACAGTTCCGGAATCTGTGCTGCCCTTCCTCGACCTATATCTCTAACTAAGCATGTCACTCTCCTTCTTCCACTCATATCTGTACCACAGAGATCATTTATCACTTATCATTAGTATATCAATTATATATTCAGATTATACAGTACTACAGGGAATGTTTACTATTCACTTTTCGTTTTAAGCATCACTAGACATCTGACTAACCCTGCTCTGATACCATTAAATCTGTAACACCCTGAATCAACAGTGTAATAAAATATTCACTTATAATTCACACTTTCTTACCGGTTGGGCTGTCTGTGATGCTTAACAACTCTTAACACTTTAATAAGAATTAGTACTCTTATTCCTTGTACTAGTATAGAAATATGCATTGTTACATTATTTCCTTAAGATGTATATACATTCTCTTATAATTAAAGTAGTACTGTACAATTTTACTGAATATATAAAAGAATATAATATACATTTAATATTGAATATCTGCTGACTCTAGCAGTCGATAGTCTTTGGAAGGTAACTCTCTTAGTCCAAACTCAACAATCTGTGGAGTGGAAAATAAGGGATGAGCGACAACGTGCTCAATAAGGAAGATGTACGCTGCTTTATACAAATCCAACTATATCCCCCAAAACGTTTATTTTTCCTAACAATAAACCCAGTAGGGAAAACAATGGATATAGTAAATAGTCTTTGATAACCAAATCATTGGCTAAACAGTTTACAATATAATGTAGTGAACAGTAAATAGGATTTCAGTAAATCCTCTCAGTAAACAAAAATCAGTAAGTTGAGACTAGGCATCACCCTACGAATAAATCATGCTCTCATTGTTCCCCCCTCTAGGGACGTAGTAATCATCCCCACAGGGATATAGTAGATCTATGACCACAATCTATAGGTGGTCCTTGGGTCCACTTGCCAGGTGACCTCGGGACCTCTGATGACTTGGCGGGTCCATTAGCCTCGTAAATAATAATGCATGAAACTAGGGGCCTAAAGTCTCAAAAATCAATTTATATCTCATCAAGAACCTTTAAGGAATTATTTCATAATTTCATCATTTCCTTAAAATGATTTGTTTTCCAAAAAGGTTTTATGCTTTCTGTTTACAAAAGGCAAATAAAAACAGCCAATTATGTTCCCAAATTTTCGTGTAAGAAAAACAAACACGATTTAAAACCTGCTCGCTCATGGTCAGCTCGCCCATTACGGGTTGCCCATGGTCAATAGCCATTACGGTGAACTAGTGTTCGCCCGCCAACATTAGCATTTAAAACCAAGTTAAATTGGCTCGCCTATAGCGGCTCGCCCATGTCAGTTCGCCCATTCTGGCATTACCCATGGTCAGTTCGCCCATTCTGGCATTGTCCATGGTCAACTCGCCCAATGCGGCATTGCCCATTTATCCAGTATTTTCATTGCTCATTCTCAATTAGTTTCCAAACTACATCTTGTTCTAGTTTCTTATATATTCTAATAAGATTTAACTAAAACAAGGCTATATCTATGTTTATTACGTTGTAAAACATAGAAATTTACCATTGAATATCAAAAGAACCATAAAAATATGGAACTCACCTTACTGAGTTACACTTCCAGAACAGAGTGCTTTTCTGCCTCACTTAGCTTTACTTTGCTTATTCCTTAGCTCTTCAATAATGGAGAAAAGGTTTAGCTAACTAAGGATGAAGTTTCATGGCTCAAGTATGGATGGAACGGAAGAAATGAGGTGTGAATTTACCATAACACAGACTGGGCGAGAAGCAGTATTGTGGTTTTTCGAAGAAGATGAAGTTTGCTTCAGTCAGTTTTTCCTCATGTATTCTTCTTATATAGCCATTCAAATCCACTCAGAACCTACCACCTGTTCTTATCCCGTTTTCTTTCATCATTTCACGTCTTTCATGCATTAAAAACTTGTAGAAAACTACAGCAAGTGGAACGGCTATGGGAAGCAATTTTCTGTACGTTTGACTAAGTTTTTCTCCTCTTTTTATCACTTCCTCTCCACGCCACTTCCAGCAGCCATTTTTTTCTTCATTTGTCCAATAGCCATTTATTGCTTTCACACCATGAATACTATCTTCAACATTTTTATCAAGATTAAATCCCATCTATTTCTTGTTGTACTTTGATGTTTGTTTTTCTTTCTTTTATACACCATACTATAAATCATAATCTCTAATAATTAAAATGAAAAGTGGAAATTCACATTCAATGTTTCTTTAATTTCACTAAAAGAATTTATTTCCACTATCAATCATGTACAAATATGGTGTAAAGTGTAATAAAATCGGGTCTCACAAATGTCTTGCAGCATGTTTGAATATGACCTTTTTTTCCACAAAAATAACCTTCCACCTCACTATAATCTTTGAATCTTGATCTTGATCTCCCTCTTGATCCACCATGTCTCTCATTAGTCCTCCTTTGAGTAGAACTTTCTACAGCAGCTAGTACACCTCTAACAGATGAAAAATCTTCTTTGCCCATAAATCTTTCATTCTCACGCAACACAGCAATCATATCATCCAACGTCAAAGTAGTTTTACCTACCAATAAAATTTGAACTAAAGGTTTATAAGACTTAGGCAAAGATGACAACAACAGCAACAATGTCTTCTCTTATTCTTTTAACTCTTTAGAATCAATAACTAATAAATTTGAAACTAGTCTATTAAATTCATTTAAGTGATCATAGAGACTCGTACCTTCATCCACTTTCAGAGAATATAAATCCATATTCAAACATAATCTATTTTTTTAGCGATTTTGATGCATAGATGTCTCTCAGCTTCTTCCACAATCCGATTGGTGTCGTCTCAATCAATACATTATACTTAATCTCTGGAGTAAGTGCTAATCTAATTGTGCTCACAGCCCTCTTTTGAATTCTAACCCAATCTTTATCAAACATTCCATCTGGTTTATTTTCTTCTAATGCCAAATCTAAACCTTATTGCACTAGAAGAACCTGAATTGTACTTTGCCATAACATAAAATTACTTTTACCATCAAATAAAGGAATCTCAAACTTAGGTATACCTCTAGATATAACTTCAGCCACAGTTTTCCTCCTCTGGTAGGATCACAAACCTTTAGCTTTAATACCACTTGTTGGGAAAAATATCCCTCAAACCACACACCCACAAAAGCGGAAGAAAGCAAAAATAAATACAATAATTTTGAATGTGATCTGGCCCAATCAAATTGGCCTATAACCATCCAATCAAACTAATAACCTATCAAATAATTACAACTGTGCAATTTTTTAGAAAAAAAAATTGTAAACTCCTTACAAAGCCTAAACCCAACTACTCAAAGAACCCAACTACATCCTTTAAAATAGCCCAAATCTTAACTATTCTATTGGTATTTTCAACTTTTTGGGATATTTTACAAACCAAGTTTGCCACATAATTTATAAGGAAAGAGCCTTTATAACTTATCCTATACTTTCAATGTGAGATTCAAGGCAAATCCCAACAACTAAACCGGTCAAATGAACACTTCTACTATTTATGTTTGTGTCGTGAGTAGGCTTAGGAATCTCAAACATCATTTCAATCATTCATTCATCTCTTATTCAAACATGTAAATGGAGAAAAAAAATAGAATAAAAACAAGCAAATTGATAGGAACCTTTTTTCTTCATAAACCCAGCAATAGGCAATAGGTGCACCAACTTTCAGAATGAACCTTTTAGGCATTACAAAACAAACTTCTTTTCCAATTCTAGTTTTAGCGACATAACGCAGACATAGATCACAGGAATGACCATGCATTGAAGAATTTGAAAAAAATCCCAAATTTAAAAAACCCTACTATAATGACCCATAAATATACACCAAAAATTACAATTACATGAATAATAAGCTAAGCTTTTGTTGTAGCATGCGGTACAAAGTCGAATATGACAAAAAAATTAAAATTTGGCTTACTGTTGTCAACTTTCCTTAAAATATTAGATCCAAATCCGAATACCACCACAACGAGAACAGCTAATGACACCTAACACCCAGCTAAAGTTCCTCGAAACGACGACGAACAAAGCCACGTCGTTGAATATTAGAAAAACAATTAATCCAAAGCAAAGAACAGAGGATGAGTTTTCAAATGTTTTTTAAGACAATTCCGTCCAACACTAAAGATTGGTGGTCGGCCACGATGGGCGGTAGTCGACGCTGCGATCTAACACTGGATTATGGACATAGATGGTGGCTATTCTTGGGACTAAATTTTTAGAGAATGAGAAGGGAATATAGCGAGAAGATGAGAAGAAAACCAACAACCCTTTTTTAATTTTACTGTTTCTGAATTATCGCATAATCATTCTCGTGCAACTTAAATTTGGGTTTTTGACTCCAGATAGAGTCATTAGTTACTTGCTAACACATGAATGACTTTATTTAATATTAGACTAAATTGATCCAAAATAAAAATACAAGAGTGAAATTGACTCAAACAGTAGATGTTGGGTAAAAATGATTCTTTTACATAGTTCAAGTGCCATGTTTATAGCTATACTCTGTATTTTTAAGAGATAATATTCAAATAAACCTTTGAACTTTATTCAAAAATGAAAATAAGTTTTCAATTTTTTTATTAAATGAAATTAAAGTTATAAATTTTTATTTTATTATAATTAAAACCTCAATAGTGTATGTATATATATAGTATAATTATTCTATACACCGTTAGTGGATGTATTATTTTATTTATTTTTATTTTTTTAATATTTTAAAGGATATGTGTCATCATCTTAATTTCGTTTATAAAATAAAAAAACTCTACTGGCAGTATATAAAATAATTATCCATATATATATATGTTAAAATCTTCTTAGTTGGATGTAGTTTATAGAAAATATTCATTTAGATTATCTGGATAGATGACAAATAATCGAGTAAAGCTAACCTAAAATTCTAACAATTGAATTTTATTTATTCATATATGTTCAAGATTTAAAATGTATAATTACAATAGAATAAAGGTTTATAATTTTAATTTCATATAATAAAAGAACGAAAACTTATTTTTATTTTTTAATAAATTATTTGAATTATTTCTGTTTTTAAATTTATCAAAAATTTAATCGCACTTCAGTTCAATCCTTCACATTGATAGTAACTTTTTTTCTTCATAAACACAGCAACAGGGAATAGCTGCCCCAACTTTCAGAATGAACCTTTTAGGCATTACAATACAAACTTCTTTTCCAATTCTATTTTTACAGACATAACGCAGACACAAATCATGGGAATGACCATGCACTGAAGAATTCAATCTTCAAACACTCGCTTTCAAATCAAACAAACGAAAATTCACATATTTTTACACTTATCAAGAGCCTAATTTTTGAACAAAAATAATTCAAGACTCCATATGACTGTTTTGATGATCAGGAAGTGTAATTGCTTCTGTGAAAATAAACCGTTTGGTTGAAAGGAACAGTTTAGCCAGCTGCAGAACTACAGTTTGAGATGCAATCGCGGCCCGTAAAACAGATTCTGGAAGAGCTGGCATGCAGTCAGGATGGAATTCCTTCTTGTTGTAGGTTTGAACAAACAATGTCAATACCACCCGACAAAAAATAAATCCGCAAAACAGACAAAAACTAAGTTTTTAACCAGAAATGTAATCCAGAACACCAAATGGTTTTGGTTTCTTCCCACTCCCAGCTGGAACATTCACTCTAGAAAGAGTAATTAAGCTCTTAGAGATCAAAAAGAGAAGTCCAACTTGCAAATGCAAGATAATGCTGCTCAGGCTAATTCCACTTGCAAAGAATTTAGCTAACTAAAGAGAAATGCGGCAATAGCCATGATCCTCTGATCATGACTAGATGAAAAGTTTAGGGACTCCAAGGCCAAGAGCAAATGCCACTTCAAACACATAAGTTTATATATAGTATTTACCAAGTAGTGCCACATTGTAGTAGCTTCTTCAATCTATTAGTATGGTGGTAGGGGTGGAAGGTAAAAGGGAAGAAGAAATCCAGATAGGAGACTCATACAAGTTTAGCTAAAACCAATTTCAAATTTTCAAAAACATTGAAAAATGGGACTTGTTATTTACTACCACATTACAGAGAAAACTGATCAATAGAATAGAGACAGGAAAAACTTTAATGCAGATGTTTGGTCAAATTTCATAAAAACCATGAAACCTTTTAGCATGTGCTTCCCAAAATATTTCAACCCTCAGACTAGGACAAGGTAATACCAAACCATCGTAGGAATGGATCTCTGATAATCTGTGCCCAGACAGGATCAAGGTTATCTGATGCTGCCAATGCCAAGCCCCAGTCATTTAAGGATGAAGAAAGCAGGCTTTCTGCATGTTTATACGTGTCCTGACAATTTTCCCTCTGTTAATTATACCAAACAAAATGAAAGGACAAGAAGCATGAAAAGCAGAAGAATTGTTCCTTACGCACCATTTCAACGTCAGAGCCTGATATACCAAGTAACAAATAGAAAGCCTGCGGTGGAGCTGTTAGAAAAATTGTGAAAAGGCTACCAATTGAGTGACGAGAGGAATCACCAGCTCCAATTGGATATGAACAGCTCGCTCTCCTTTCTCAGCTCGTTCTCCTTTCTCAGCTCCACTAATAGCCTTCACATGTTTAAGTTGAGCTTTGATATGGGTTTGCTAAGTAAAAGGAGGTAATAGAAGGTATGATTAGAAATTATGCATATAACAAAATGGCAAAATAGCATGAAATATATATTTTTTACTTGGAAAGGAAAATGTTGACCTAATAGCCTTAAACACCTCACTGGCATCACTTTCAATTATTATAAAGAGCGGTCTTCTTGTGAATGGAATTAAGTCACTGGGGTAAATGCAGTTCAATCCTGGAAACCAAGTATTTGATGTCAGGATAAACATTTATAATCCTAGCAGACAATTATAATAATGTATAATATTAGACTATGAATAAAGCAATATCACATTATTAGGTTGACATAATTCTGAAATGGAAAACTAACAAGAACCAGTACAAACATAAAAATTAAGAATATGAAACATGAAGACCAACCACACTGAAAATTGAGTATGCCAAGAAGAAAGTTTGGTAAATTTGTTGATTTACAATATCTGAGAAACAACAGAGATGCTGCAAATTACTTTTTCACATGATATGACATGTTTGATAAAAAAAACAACCATGAGAAAATCAATCCCTAAAATAACTAGCACTATCCCCTACTATCATTACAACAGAAACAACAATCTAAAAAATATCCTTGAACAAGATTCTTACAAGGCTCTCAACTGTATAGCATAGTTATGTTTATGACTTCACAAAATGACATGCAATAAAACTTTAAGTACATAATAGAGAAGGATTTCGGGAGGAGGCAGTTTACTTATGCAATCTCTTCAATTCATCCCATAAGCATAGATCAACTTATCACTTAAACCTAAACGATGAACACCATGGCAGATTAGATGTACGAGATTGATACTTGCTTAGAATTCTGAGAACACCTCCACTCCCACGATTACCAAACTGCAAGCAACCTGTGTGGTAACTGATGCAATCTCCTTTATTTTGACTTACAGAAGGGTTTGGGCTATCACTTGGTGAGCTAAAAGAAGAAGTGGAGGTTCCATCTGAGTGAATTGTATGAGACTGAAAGTCCCTTGTAACGTTTTCTGTTGTGTTGGTGCAGGTTCCAGAAGCCGAGGGAGACATCGCATGTCCAGTTGCTCTTGAAGCATTTTATTGTAAGTGCCATAAGCAGCTGCAATTCTGAAAATAAACGGGGGAAACATGGTTAGCATGAGCCACAGCTGATCACCTGAAGCTGACAAGTATATCAAGAGAACACCATCAGGGGGGAGCTCCTCGCAAATAGTTGCCAGAACCTGCCAACAGAAGATACAATAAGTGAAACATACTATAGAGTAAGTCAGCACACTGACCATAATTTTATAAATAAAAACCCCCATTCATTGTTGATTTTAGCTGGTAAGTTGCATAAATAACCAAAATCATTAGTGTCGAAGCATACAGGTTGTACTACATCCCCTGATATGCAAGAAAGGCATGTATGTATTGCGTAGCAATTTCTGATTCCATGAAGGGAAAGAAAACATTTCATTAATGGACATAGAAATGATAATCCATCAAGGTACTAAACTCCTCGTTCTTCACATTAATTTACAATTAATATCTATTTAGATGTGTTATTGAGCTAAGAAAAAATTGATGCCACACCAGCATCTTATAATACTGTATTAGTTTTTCAATCCCTATACTCATCTATACTAATACAGAATGCCACAGCCTAAGTTGGTCTTTTACCAACTTGGTCTTTCTTTTAAAATTTCAAATGTGTTAATGCTATCTCCCATCCAATCAATCACTCAATACTTTTTATCCTCCTTTTGTCATTTAAAGCATGCATTGATTGAATGGAATTATGCATTGAGACAAACAAACATGTACTGGGCTTTTGTCTCAGAGCAAAGGAATTATTGGAATTATGTAATCTACCGGATGAGATCAAAGAAATCCAAGAAGAAAGGGTGATAGATTGGATTGAGAGAGCACGCCGTGGTTTGTCAACAGGTGAAATGTAAAAGCTCCTAATGATGTTATGGGCCATGTGGAATGGAAAGAATGCAGAACTCAAAGATGGCAAGAAGGTTGATGCAAAGAGAGCTTTTGAGCGTACATTAATCTTCCTTAAAGACTACAAGGAAGCTCAAGATACAAAAACAGGGGTTCAAAGAGAAAGAAATGTAACTAAGTGGACTCCACCAGAAGAACCCTACTTCAAAGTCAACTTTGATAACGCATGGGATCCAAACAGTAAACGAGGGGGTATTGGTGTGATCATAGGAGACAGTGAAGGAAGGATGGTGAGTGCTGCAACACAGAGAGTTGAAACACTACAAGAAGCATGTATAGTAGAAGCAATGGCAGCAAACAGAGCATTGGAAGTGGCTAGATTGACAGGTTGTAGAAGAATTATTCTGGAAAGCGATGCATTAACAATTATTAAGAAACTCCATATGGAAGTCGAAGACCTCTGAATACTAGGACCACTGATCATTGATGCCAGAAAGTTGAAAGGACATTTTGAGGAATGCAGGATACTACACGTCAACAGGGATGGGAATGGAGCAGCTCACTTATTATCAAAGGAAGGACTTCTAGTAGAAGAAGACGTTTACTGGGTAGAAGATCACCCAGAGTTTTTAAACAATATTGTATTGCATGATGCCAACTTTATGAATTAATAAATTGAAGATTCCATTAAAAAAAAAATGCACCCTTTGAAAAACTTGATTGCAGGACTCCGACTCCTCCCTCCCTTTCCAATTTTTCTCTTTCCAAAAATGATTTATTTCGTTCATAAATATTAAACTTTATTCTTTCCTGGCCCAAAAAAATATTTTTTATTATCATCTTATTGTAATAATTTTCCATTCATAAGCACACGGAGATTACAACCTGAAGAAAATATCTAATCACGAAGGTTTCAAAGTTACAGCAATAAAATGTGTTGGTGATGGACGATATAACACAGTTTTTCTCGGGTTAGGTGGCAGAGTACGTAGGATCAGCAATATCTTAGGAGTGGTTCATGCGACTAGATCCCAAGGCTCCATTCTGACCACTTTGATGACCAGTTGACTGGTAGAAAGAGCCACTGGGCTCCCATTCCAGGCACTGAAGCGTCCTCAAGGTGTCAAGAGTGAGCTCTGAAAATTTGACCTGATCAAGAATATAGAATATATATATATATATATATATATATATATATATATATATATGTTACAGACTATTTTTAATTCATTACTTGCAGCAGTATCAAAAACAATTCAATTTTTTAAAACCAAACATATGCAGCTATCTATCTATATGTCTAACTTTCTATCTATTTACTTATCTAACTATTAATCTATCTAATAAAAGGAGTAGAGAGCCGTGTTTTAGCCACCAACTTTCTACAGTTTGTCCTTCATTTTTCGTTTCTTACTTCTATTTGTTTCTGGCCGAATTGGTAATTTCAAAGGAAAATGAGTAGCACACTTGATTTGGCGCGTGTTCCTTTCCTATTCTGTTTCCTCAGCCATCGTTGCCATTTCCTTCCTATTCTCTTCCTTCTCTTGAGTAGATTTCCTATTCTCTTTGTTAATTTGATCCAGGTCGAAGATAAATACCAGGAATTTCCTATAGTATTTTGTTTTTAAATAAAACATTTTGTAACCGTTATTGACTTCAATGTAGGTGCAATGCGTCAAGGACCTTTATGCTGTTAATGTATATAGCTGATTGGCACAATGAGAAATGGAATCAGGAAAATTTGTCAAAAAAAATATTCTTCTCTCTCTTCTTCTCTTATTTCACACACTCACACACAACATGTGTTTTCTTCTAACTAATTTTGGAAAATTCAGAATTCTTCTTGCTTTAGTACAGGTTGCATCATTGGCATTAAAGCCAGGCAATCCTCAGCCATAGGTGATAGGGTATCTACTCAATTGCAAAAGGATGTCCAGCAGCACCAGAAGGAATTGGAAAGGATCGAAGCAAAGCTTGATTCTAGCATCGGAATACTAAGATCAGACATTGACCAGCTAGGAATCGAGGTGAGGAAGTTGCTTGAGTTGGCTACAACCAAAATGGAGCTAAAGGATAGTGGCAAATCTGGGGTTGAATTTGTGGGAGACGAGTCCAGATCTAAGGAGACCACCTGTTCTTTTGGTTCTAAGCTACAACATGCGACTGAAACAGAGAAGGTTGTGGTGGTGATAGGGGAATGCAAGGGCATTGGTTGTAAACACTCTAGACTCGAATGTCCTAAATTTGAAGGAGCTGATATGGCGGGTTGGCTGCTTAAGCTAGAATAGTATTTTGAAGTGGAACATATTCCAGATTCTTCAAAGATTCGTACGGTTATGATGAATCTTGAAGGAAGGGCATTACAATGGCATCATTTCTATGCCAAGAGTAATGGAGGAATTACAGCATTGAACTGGAATGACTACTTGGAGGAGTTGACGGGTCGATTTGGTGAATCTGAGTACCCTGACCCTGTATCTGAGTTGGTCTCCTTAAAGCAAGAAGGTACAGTAGAAGCTTATTATGAGAAATTTCTTTCTCTTTTGAATTATACTCAGCTTTCTCCTGACACTGCTTTAAGCATTTTCATCAGTAATCTTAAGCCTAACATTGAAAAGACCTTGTGATTGTTTTTTCCCAGAAATTTAACTCATGCTCTAGGCCTTGCCAAACACCTTGAGTATATGTCCTTGAGTCAACCTCGAAAAACCTTTACTCCCTTCAAATCCCCTCCTCAAGCACCTTTTAACTATAGTACGGTATCACAACTCCCAAGACCATCCATCTTGCTTGCTTTACTTCCTACACCAACTACCCTAATGTTACAGACCACTGCTAGTGCCAAAACACCATTTCTACCCATACAGAAAAACGCTACTGCCTCTTCTACCACCAGTTGTACCAAATGTAGAATCCCTAGTAAACAAGAAAGGGATGAACAAAGGAGAAATGGTCTTTGTATGTGGTGTGCTCAGAAATTCACTGCTAGTCAAAAGTGTATGCGGTCTCAATTATATCACGTGTTGGTAGATCCTAATATAACTGATGACATGGATGTTGAATCATTTCATGATGGTTTTAAACATGTGGAAGAATTAGAAGCGCTGCAAGTTGAAGAAGAAACCCCTATTATATCACTCCATGCCCTGTTGTGAACTACTGGTTATCAAACAATGCAAGTTTCTGGTAGAATCAAAAATCAAATGGTGATGATGTTGATCGACACTGGCAGCACCCGTAATTTTGTAGATGCTAGATTGGTTAAAAAGCTCGATTGTGTTTCCATACCCTTGAACAATATGACTGTCACTGTTGCCAATGGTGAGGAAATGCAAATCAAAGAGAAATGTGATGGTTTGTGCTAGGAAGTACAGGGTTTAAACTTTAGTGCTGATTTTCTTATTCTTCCACTGAGTGGTTGTGATGTGGTGCTAGGAGTTCAATCGTTGATTACCTTGGGATCTGTTGTTTGGAATTTCCAGGACTTAACTATGCAATTTTCTTGGCTAGGACAAACCATTACATGAAAAGGAGTGATGGAAGGTATGGTGTTGTTAATGTCCAAAAGGCAAGTCTCTAAGCCTATATCATCTTCAAGTAAGGGTACGTTGGCCTTGCTCATTACCGAGTACAATTCCAGCATGCTATAATCCATACAAATTCAAAGTAACACTCACGATAATCTACTTTCAGACTTACAATTGTTGCTTGAGCAGTATACTAATGTGTTTGAGGCTCCTAGAGGACTACCTCCTGTAAGGTCCCATGATCATAAGATTCCCTTAGTGGATGAGTCTAAGACTGTTAAAATCAAACCTTACAAGTATCCTACAGTTCAAAAAAATGAATTGGAGAAGATGGTGGCTGACATGCTAGAAATGGGAATTATCAGGGACAGTACTAGCTCATTTGCTTCCCCTGTGGTTTTGGTCAAGAAGAAAGATGGTACCAGGTGGCTATGTGTAGACTATCGAGAACTTAACAAGATCACTGTTAAAGATCGATTTCCTATTTCATTGGTAGAAGAATTGTTGGATGAGCTTGTTAAAGCAATGTCCTTTTCAAAGTTGGACTTGAGGTCGGGCTATCACCAAATCCAGATGAATGAGGCTGATATCCATAAAACAGCATTTAGAACTCATCAAGGGCACTACGAATTCTTGGTAATGCCCTTTGGGTTGACGAATGCCCCTTCGACATTCCAAAGTCTTATGAATGGTGTCTTTAAACCTTCTCTTCAAAGGTTTGTTTTGGTATTTTTTGATGATATATTAGTTTATTATGAAGATTAGGATTCACACCTGGTTCATCTTTAATTAGTCTTTGAGCTTTTACAGCAACACCAACTCTTTGTTAAGCGTAGCGAGTGTGAATTTGGCTCTAAGAGGATTGAGTACTTGGGTCATGTTATCAGCCATGGAGAGGTTTCCATGGATCAAAAAAAGGTGGAATGTGTGCTGAAATGGCCAGAACCTTAGAATCTCAGGGAGCTTCGAGGCTTTTTGGGGTTAACGGGATACTATTATAGGTTTATAAAAAAGTAAGGTTCTATTGCTAAGCCTCTAATTAAATTATTGAAGATTGGTGGATTTCTATGGAATTCTAAAGCTCAGGTTGCATTTGAACAACTCAAACATGCCATGGTGACTGCTCCTGTTCTCGTTTTACCAGATTTCAGCAAAGAATTCATAGTGGAATTTGATACCTCAACTACAAGGTTGGCGTAGTACTTAGTCAAGAGGGTCAACCAGTGGCCTACTTTAGAAAAGCCTTGTCCTTAAAACATCAAGCTTTGTCTGTATATGACAAGGAAATGCTAGCCATCTTAGTTGCTGTGAAGAAGTGGAGTGCTTACTTGATTGGTAGGCATTCTAAAATTAAAACAGACCATCAAAGTCTGCGTTTCTTGCTTACTCAAGAAACTACAACCCTAGCTCAACAGCAATGGGTTCTCAAAATGATGGGTTTCGACTACGAGGTGATCTACAGAAAGGGATCTTCTAACCAAGTGGCTAATGCATTATCTCACAGACCTCAAGGACAGCTTCAGGCAGTAACAGTGTTGCACTCAGATCTGTATTCTAAGATTCAAGCCTCTTGGAACAGTGATTCCAAAATTCAGACTCTTATTGAATAGCTTAAATTGGGCATAGATGGTAGTTCCAAATTTTCTTGGCAAAATGAACAACTCAAAAGAAATGGTAAACTAATGGTGGGGAATGATATTGAACTAAAAAAACAGCTGCAGGAATATTTTATAGCTCTCTTTTGGGTGGACATTCGGGTGTTCAAGCTACTATGGTTAGAATATGTGGTATGGTGTATTGGAAAGGGCTCAAAAAACAAGTTCGACAGTTTGTGCGAGAGTGTTCTATTTGCCAAACTTGTAAGTATGATAATACAGCTTATCCAGGTCTACTTCAACCTTTACCCATTCCAGAGAAGGTTTGGACTGATATTGTCACGACCCGAAAGCCATGACGTTCCCTTAACACTTACCTTATTTCATGTAGAAAATTACGAACTAAATTTTTCTTTTCTATTTACGGTTTGTGTTCGGTGATAGTGTAGTAATTAAACTAAATCTTGCCTTAATAATATTATTTCTCTAGCAATATTATAAATCTCAAGGTGAATATAACTATTTTAGCCTCATATTCACTTATCCCAAAAGAAATGGGTCGAAAACCTCCCCCTTGTATTTTATCAATTTCTCCAATAAAATCACTTGCATTAAAAATACATTTCTAACTTTCACAATACAAACAGCTTTAATTTTCACAATTCATACAAACATGCATCTAATGTTTCTCAAGATCCAACTCACTAATAATTCCACATTCTTTTGTTTACAGTTTATACGTATTTCAAAACATAATTTTATCTCGGATCGTACTCGATAACCACATAAACCTATATAATAATCTAGTGCGATCCAAAGTTACATCCCATTTACTTCCTAGTACTGTGAAAATAAAGTTTGCATAATTATCAAAATGATATACCATTGTATACCTCAAAAACACAAAAGCAAGGCTCGAAGAACGTAGACGAGTACCATAGCTAGGTACAGTTCCCGAGAGAGCATATATGAAGCCTGAGCTGGATATCAACCCGTATGATCTGTAGATGTTAAATTTAAGGGGTGAGCAAATCCACGACTCAGTAAGTAGCTTAAATAAATACAGACTAGGCTCAAGTCGTAAAATATGATCATACATGCATGAACTCCATAAAATAACATGTATGCACTCTGTCAAGATTAGCTACTATCATATAATCTACAACAGATTGTATAGGCTCATTCATACTTTTCTTCATATTTTTAACTCGCACAATATCATCCTTTTCTTTCCTTTCATCGATATGGTTAAGCGTGAAATAAATAACCATTTCAAATAGCACATGATACTATAGCATAATATAAGTAAAGTTCAACAATTATTCCAATTCTCTGTCATATGTATAAATTCTATCTTATCTAATGATAGTTGTCAGATTCACAGATTACAATCGTTTATCCATTGTCTCATTGGCATATGATTTCCCATGATTTCCCATGATTCATCATTACACGTGCAGCACTTAGCTCTCAAAGGATTCTAGAGGTGGCTCCCACAGTTTTGAAGAATCTGTGTAGCACATAGTTCCTTTGAGTTCTCTAGAGGTGGCTCACACGGTACAAAGGAATGAGTTTTACTCGAATTGGCCTCTATAGCACATGCTTTCTAAATGGTTCATCGAAACTCGTGTAGCACTTAGCTCTCAAAGGACTCTAGAGGTGGCTCCCACAGTTTCGAAGAATCTGTGTAGCATGTAGTTCCTTTGAGTTCTCTAGAGGTGGCTCACACAGTACAAAGGAATGAGTTTTACTCGGATTAGCCTCTATGGCGCATGCTTTCTAATGGTTCATCGGAACTCGTGTAGCACTTAGCTCTCAAAGGACTCTAGAGGTGGCTCCCACAGTTTCGAAGAATCTGTGTAGCACGTAGTTCCTTTGAGTTCTCTAGAGGTGGCTCACATAGTACAAAGGAATGAGTTTTACTCGGATTAACCTCTATGGCGCATGCTTTCTAATGGTTCATCGAAACTCGTGTAGCACTTAGCTCTCAAAGGATTCTAGAGGTGGCTCCCACAGTTTCGAAGAATTTGTGTAGCACATAGCTCCCTTGAGTTCTCTAAAAGTGGCTCACACGGTACAAAAGATTGAGTCTTTACTCGGGTTGACCTCTATGGCACATACTTTCTAATGGTCTATCGGAACTCGTATAGCACTTAGCTCTCAAAGGACTCTAAAGGTGGCTCCCACAATTCCAAAGAATCTGTGTAGCACGTAGTTCCCTTGAGTTCTCTAGAGGTGGCTCACACGGTAATAAGGAATGAGTTTTACTCGGTTTCCATTTCGGCGCATGATTTCTAGAGATAATGTTTTAAAATCATTCAAGTCCTAAAATCGCATGTACACCTCAGTTATCATATAGTTCCATTGTCCTAGTTTGCGACAATTACAACTAGTTACTAATCAAGGTCCATGAATTCAACATCGTGACCTATATATATTGTACATAATTCACATATACATTCTCAAAATATTACAATATATTCACATGCTCACTTGGTGCAGCTTAAATAATTCACATGCATTTCTTATAATGCAGACACCGACAATATATACGATTTTATATGCTCATTTAGCATAAACTAGTCATGCACATAATACACAAGTCATAAATAAGGTTTTATTCTGGAAGAATATTACTCACGAACACATCAAGTCTAACTTACATCTTACCAAGACTTACCCTCATGGTTTTTTCCGCGATATTTCACCAACTTGATATGAAATTAAATAATTATTGAGTAGAGATTTCTTTCATCTCTTACGAGATGATACTAGTAAGTTTTATTTAACCCACTTACCTCGAGGTTTAATCGTTTCTTCTTGACCTTTTGGAATCCGAAATCAAGTCCTCAACCGTTCCGATTCACTACACATAATCCATTAACATTTCGATAAGTTTTTATCATTATGTTTAATCACGTACTTAAAACAAGGATCTTAAAAACGCTATTAATTTCAAGTAACTATTAATCTAAGGCTACCTCCTTATCATCAATTACAACATATCCATGGTACAAGTCCTTATGTACATATATATTTATATATGTTTAAACACCTATGTGTTTAAATCCATGTGTATATTCTAATATATATATATATATATATATATATATATATATATATATATATTATAGATATATATATATATATATATATATTTACCCATGCTCATCTCTTTTCTTCTCCTTTTCAATATTTATTACATATGAATAAATATATATTTATACATTTATATCATTTTTAATGACACATAACATATTGATCATCTTGATATATGTATATATATACATATATATATCCATGTCTCTATCAGTCTCAATAATATATCTTAGAGCAAAATTAATCGAAGCCACTTGTACATTGAGAATTTATTCATTTATATTCTACTTATCATACTAATGATATTAATTTCCATGTGTGTGTGTATATTTATATACTTGTATCCATCCTAAACCGATGTATGGTTTCGTACCTTTAAAAAAAATAATAAAAAAACTTCTTCCACCAAATTTCATATTGCCTCTTCTCCTTAAAGTGTTCAATTAAAACCCATGCCAATAATTAACTTATCATTATCATACTAGTGATTTGTATGTATATTTATATAAATCTATACATACATGTGTATGAAATTAAGACTCAAAGCAAAGAAGTCTTACACCTTTAAAATTTCCAAGTTTCCACCTCAATGCTCGAAGGTCTTGTATTTATTCACATGATATTTATATTAAAAAAAATGCACTGTTTCAACCTTAGAGAAATGCCACTCCAAGCTCATTGACCTTCTCGATTCTTCCTCTTTAATAGCCTTTAGGTGTTCTGTTTTGAGCACCTAAACTTAGCTTCTAATAGCCTGTCAATCACAGCTCAAACACCACCCTTCCAACCCTTAAAGACCAGTTTATATTTGTTCTTTAAGCACCCATTTATTCAGCACAAAACAACCTATGTTTAGCAGCCAAAACCAATCTAAGAAAGCCACTTCAAAAACATCGTGGAACATAGCCTTAAATCCCAATCGAATACCCTTTATTTATATATATATATATATATAAATATTTAACTGCACTATACAACTATACATCAACCAAACAACAACCATTTTTGTCTCTTGCACAGTTACAATTTTTAGAATTGAAGCTCTGGTTCGGCTAATGTTTGGGTGCTAACCACTACCGTTCAGCTCTGTTTCGGCCTCCTAAAGCCTCCCTTATTTCATCCGTAGTCACCCTCGTTACAAGAACCAAAAATAGCCCTTAATATGCCACAAAGAGCACCTTAAATCTCCTACTTATCTCTCGGTTCGGCACCCTGTACGAGTCACGTTTCAGCCTAAAACGGCTGCTCAGTTCTGCCTTGCTCTGCCTACCGCCTTCACCTTCCTGTTTAGATCTGTTCTAGGCCTCAAGACAGCCCTTATTGCTCGGCTTTCTCTGCCTTCACAGCCTCTGTCCTCGAGCCAAAAACCCAACTGCCATTCCTCTGCTTTTGTTTAAACCTTTGAACACAACCTCTACAATCTCGGCGTAACACCATACCCAACCAACCATGGAGCAACTCTAGTTTCTTTTTTTCTACCCGTGAGAGAGTCCTTTCCGCCAATCTCTAGCCATAACTACTTACCTTCTCTAGTCTCTCTCTCGATTCCCCTATACTTTTCCTTGGTCATTTCACTGTTGCTTCAGTTTCCCCTTTCTTTTTGCTCGCTGTCAGCCTTCTTGGTTCGTCGGCTGTTTGGCACTGCTGCTCTCCTGCTTCACGCCAACTCTGGTTTCTTGTTCTGCCCACAACCAACCCAGTAAGACCTGCGCCATCCTCCTTTCTGACCGACCCTCTCTCTCCTTTATCCTTTTCTCAGTCGGTCCCTTCCTTCCCCTTCCTTCCATTATTTATTTATTTTTCTTTTGTTTTTAACCGAGGCTCCTTCTGCCTCTTTTTTTTTTAATTTCAAACCTGCTCCCACTAATGATTTTGGATTGGCTTCCTAAGGAAACCAATCCAATTTTATATTAATATTATTATTATTATTATATATATAGAGAGATTCTTTACTATGTAATTTTATATATATATATATATACTATTTCATTACTTTTATTTTTTTACTATTACTTATTTGGTTATTCATTATTATTATTTATCTATTTATATATATATATTTTTAACATATATATTTTTATCTTAAACATTTACATACCTATACATGTTATTTATATATATCATGTCTAATGTGTATAATATAAGCAATGGTAATATACATATCTATTAACTTATATTCTCATTATGTAAAATTATAAAAGTATAAATTTACTTTGTTTATCGGATATACATATGTATGTAAATCAAATATACAGACAGATGCTCATTAACTGTTAAACACACTAAACTCAAACTTTTGGATTCAGTACTCAAGTTAATACAAAATTTTTGGTTGTAATTCCATGCTAAATTTACTTAATTAATTTTTTTGTTTACAATTTAGGTACAGAGTTTTACAGTCTTCACAGATATCTCCATGGATTTTATTGAGGGACTACCTCGGTCTGGTGGTAAAGATGTGATTCTTGTGGTAGTGGATCATTTGAGCAAGTATGCTCACTTTGTCGCTCTTAGCCATCGCTTTACTGCACTGTCAGTAGCCCAAACCTTCATGGATAACATCTTCAAATTACATGGTGTTCCCAATACCATTGTTTCTGATAGGGATCGCATTTTCTTGAGTCAGATTTGGCAAGAATTGTTCAAATGTTTAGGAACCAAACTCAAATTTATCTACCTCTTATCACCCACAATCGGATGGGCAATCTGAAGTGGTTAATCGGTGTTTGAAGACATACCTCAGATGCATGGTTAGTGAGCAGCCTCAAATGTGGATTAAATGGTTACCTCTGGCTGAATGGTGGTACAATACCATTTTCCACAGCTCTACAAACTCTACACCATATGAGATTTTATATGGACAGCCAGCTCCGATCCATATGCCTTACCTCCTTGGTGATTCTAAGGTGGCCAGTGTTGATAGAAGCTTGCAAGCTAGGGAAGTAGCCATCAAGTTGATGAAGTTTTATATCCAGAGAGCAATCAATAGGATGAAGCAACATGCAGACAAGAAATGTAGTGATAGACAATTCTAGGTAGGTGATTAGGTCTATGTCAAACTTCAACCCTATAGACAGAAGACCATTGCAAATCGTGCTTGTCTTAAACTTTCTGAAAGGTTCTTTGGGCCTTATCAAGTGTTGCAAAAAGTGGGAAGTGTGGCCAACAAACTTGCACTGCCTAATGGTGTTAAGGTGCACCCTATTTTCCATGTTTCCCAATTGAAACAACATATTGGTCACAGGTCTACCCAAACTCAACTTCCACTTTTAGATGATGATGGTAGGATAGTTAAAGAACCAGTAAGCATTGTTGAACGTCAGATGGTCAAGAGAGATAACTGTGTTGTCACTGAGGTTCTGGTGCAATGGAGTAATTCTTTCCCTGAGGACTCTGATAATAATATATTTGTTATATTATTTTATTTTATTATTTATTACCACATTTATTGCTATATTCTTGTGTAAAATTAATTGTTAAGTATATCTTTTGAATTAATTTAGAGAAAGTGATTTGGGAATTAATTTTGGAAATTATGGCATGAAATCAAACAATAAATTTTGTAATTGGAATAAATTTTTGAAAAATATATTCTTTGACTTTCTAAAGATATAATAAATCCTGATTTTCTTTAAGGACCTTGGGGACCACATGATTAAAACATAATAAAGGGCTGAGATTTATTCTTTGTTAAGAAGAAACCCTAGAAATCTTAAAAGAAAAATTATAAAAGGGGACAAGAGGCGGCAGCAAAATTGTATTGTTTTTTTTAAAACTATTTTGTGGTGTCTTCTTTGTTGTTTGTTTTTATTTTGCAGAGTTGTTTGCTGGGCAAAATAGAGCTTAAAAGGAAGCAAGAGCAGCCAAAGGTGTGGAAGTTTAAGGAGGCAGAACGCAAGCTGACTTGGACGTTGGAGTTGCTGGTGTTCGAGCTGGTTCTTTGTGTTTGGTGCAGCTTCAACGAGGAAGAAAGAACAGTAGCAGAACGTGTTGGACCTCACCGAAAATTGCTTGGTTTGCAGGTGTTTGAGCCCTGGGTTGCTTGTGGACGTGGGATTAATTGGAGCATTTGGCTGCTGTTCAAACTCCAAGACACGTGAAGTTAATTGGAGCAAGTGCTTTCCTTGTTGGTTATGTCCACGTGCTTGTTTTGTTATTAAGGGAATATTATTTTATTTTACTTCATTATATTATTAGCTTTATATTTTGATTTGGTCACTATCTAGTTTAAACCATGAATTTTCAATTTAATTTGTTGGTTTGTGTTAAATTAAACATGAACTAATTTTTTTACTAGAAATTTGATCAAGCCTACTTGTATATTTTATGTCTTTATGATTAATTGCTTAATTCTTAAATTCTAGTATCATTCATTGTGATTAATTCAATCTCTTGATTTGTGTTATTGATTGGCCACCTTTAATATAAATTATTTGATTGTTTGAGACATGGTAAGGGTACACATTATATGCTAAGCCATGTATAGCTCTCTTGAATAATTGAATAAATATTTGATGCATACATCAAGTTAGAATATTTATTTGGTTCTTGTTATATGTTCTTCTATTCTTAATGGGTTTTTAGTCATTGATTATGCTACACATCATAGGTAATTAATGATTAAAAATCTTGATTATAGCTGCCATCAAACAGAGTAATCATATATTAGGAAGAATGAATCCTAGAATTGAATTGAGATTCTTAGAATTGAAGACGTAAAATTGCAATGTATTGGTGAAATCAATTCCTAGGCTTTTCTCTATTAGTTAATTTCTTGATTTTATTAGGTTAATTAATTTAATTAGTTAATTTAGTAATTAATTAGATACTTAGGTAATTTCTTTGACTTTCATAATTTTTTTTGTGGCATAAGTAGTTAGATTTTAATTGAATAAATTTAGCAAATCTTTATAGCATCGACTCTTGTATTTGCACACTATACTACCTAGATTCGTGCACTTGCGAGAATATAACTTTTTGTTCATCAAGTTTTTGGCGCCGTTGCCGGGGATTTGTCTTAAGTTTATTCAATTTTATTTAACTACGTGTGTTTTTCTTTTATTATTTTTCTTTTTAGCTTACTAAATTTATTTAATTTTTTTTATCTCTTTCTTTAGGTAGTGGATGCAAGGTAGATGATCACTTGGTCAAGAGATAGTGCCCATCAACGATCAAATTGACAGAATCGGTAGGAAAGCAAAGGCACAACAAGAGGAACTAGTTGAAACCAACATGGAGTTACAAGTTGGGAATCAAGCTAAAAATCAAGTTCAAAATCGAGTTGCAAATCGTGCTATGAAGGAATTTGCACGTCCTATTGTAGGAACATCACCATCATGCATTGTTCTCAATGATGCAGCCAGAAACAATAAGCTTAAGAATATTCATTTTAATATGCTTCCTTCTTTTCATGGTGCTGCTATTGAAGATCCTTTAACATTCATTCGTGATTTTTATGCAACTATTCAAACTTTTCCTTTGCAAGGGTTAACTGAGGACCAATACGAATGAGATGTTTTCCCTATACCTTGAAGGATGCGGCAAAGACATGGTTCATGTTTATAACCGTAGCCTCACTTATCACATGGGATACAGTGTACAATAAGTTCATAGGTAAATTTTACTCACATGCCAAAACCACTGAATTAAGGAGTAAGATTGCAACATTCACACAAGCAGATGGTGAGGCATTCCACGAAGCTTGGGAACATTTTAAATTGCTTTTGATTCAATGTCCACATCATCGGTACCCATTAGAATTGCAAAATTAATTTTTTTATGATGGACTGACTCAAGCTTGTTAAGCTATGGTTGATAATGCTACTGGAGGTGCCATGGGAGAAAAGACTGCACAAGAGACCTACGAGCTCTACGAGATGCTTGGAGCTAATTCACAACAAAAGAGTGTTAGAGGTAAACCTAGAGGTCTTTATGAGATTAACACTAACACTGAGTTGGCAATGCAGGTTTCAGAATTAACCAAGCAAATGAAGTCTATGTGTGCTATGATGATGGGTCAAAGAATGCCAAAGTCTAATGAGGTATGTGGAATTTGTGGGATTTATGGTCATGTTACTAATGCTTGTCCTTCTAGTGAAAAATTCCCAGATTTTGTTGAGCAAGCCATTATGATGAACTCTCACAACCCATGGGTGAGGAATGATCCTTTTTCAAATACTTACAACTCAGGTTGGAGAAGTCATCCTAATTTTTCATGGAGTAACAACTAGAACCAGAATCAAGCAAGTTCTTCTTTCCTACCGCGGAAGCCATCTTTAGAAGATACTTTGCAAAACTTTATAGAAGTTTGTCAAAGTAATCAATAGAGTAATGAAAAGCGATTCCAACAACTAAAGGCTTCTTAGAGGAAATTGGAGGTCCAAGTTGGACAAATTGCCGAGGCGTTACAAGGCCATGTTCCTGGAAAATTTCCAAGCCAGCCTGAGCAAGCCAAATCTATTACTATTTTGAGAAACAGTAAGATATTTGACAATAAAATGAATGATGATTCTGATGAAAGTTTAACCTTACCTACAGGTGATGAGGTTACAAAGGAGAAGCAACAAGAGAAAAGTCCAAATGGTGGCAAAAAGAAGGATATTAAGGAACCGAGTCAAAGTGAAGAGGCCAATCCATCTTGTGAAACTCCTAAGTTACACAAGGCGCAACACCTCTATGTTCCTCCTATTCCGTTTCGAAGCAGACTCAATAAAAGCAAATTGGATAAGTCATTTTCTGAAATTTATGATATTTTGTCTAACGTTAATGTGAACTTACCTTTGCTTGATATGATTAGGAACATGCCATCTTATGCAAAATTCTTAAAGGAATTGAATACTCACAAGCGTAAGTATGAGCCAAACGAAAAGGTAATCGTTTCGGAAATGGTAAGTGTTGTGCTTCAAAGTAATTTGCCACCTAAATTAAAAGATCCTGGGAGTTTTAACATCGACATTACTGTAGGAGGTTCAAAGAAAGAAAGGGCTATGTTGGATTTGGGTGCAAGCATCAATTTAATGCCTTATTTTGTTTACTTGCAATTAGGGTTAGGAGAGCTAAAACCTACCATAATGTCTTTTCAACTTGCTGATCGTTCAATTAGATATCCTAGAGGCATTGTGGAGGATATTTTAGTTCAAATTGATAGACTAATCATTCCTGTTGATTTTGTAGTTTTGGACATGGAGAGACAGTTAAAGAATGAGCATGAGCTACTCATTTTGCTTAGACGTCCATTCATGGCTACAGCAAAGACAATAATTGATGTTCAAAATGAGAAACTAACCATGATAGTCTTAAATGAGACTATGAAATTTTCTGTTTTTAATTCTTTAAAATTGCCTACAGATTCTAATGATTGTTTCTCAGTTGATGTTTTGGACTCAGTTGTTGACTCTAATCTTGTGCAGGATAAAACAGATGACAAATTGGCTGGTGGAGCTAGGAAGTTACAATTGAATGAGTTGGATGAGATTCGAAATGAAGCTTATGAGAATGCAAAGATTTACAAGGAGAGAACAAAGCTTTACCACGATAAATCCATTCTCCGGAAAGAGTTCAAACAAGGTATGAAAGTTTTACTTTATGATTCACGTTTGCGTCTCTTTCCAGGAAAGTTGCAGTCAAGGTGGTGTGGACCATTTTTGGTGCAGAAAGTGTTTCCTTATGGTGCAGTTGATATTGAGAACATGAGAACAGGAGCTAGTTTCAAGGTGAATGGGCATAGATTGAAGCTAGACTTGGAAGGAACTCCCAAGGGGCAGATAGTCGATTTCGTTGATTTGGAGAGGCCTTAGACCAAGCATTCTGTCTTGCCTAGATGTTAAATAAAGCGCTTGTTGGGAGGCAACCCAATTAGGTATGATTTTTCATTCTTTTTATTTTTATTTTTTTTAGTGTGGATATTCCTACTCTTTTATTAATCTTTGTTTTTCAACTTTGAGGACAAAGTTTGATTTTGGTTTGGGGGTGTAGTTTAGTTGTGTCTGTTTAGTTTATTATTTTTTAAAAAAATAAAAAAAATTTAAAAAATTTTTTTTAAAAAAAATTACTTGGATTTATGTTTTTTCTTTTTCACTATGATTTTTCACTAGCTTATGATGAATATGAGAGAATTTTACTATGATTAAGTGATTGTGAGAAATGCATACTTAGGTAATTAAATAATTTGATGTTAATTTTATTCACTTCATGATTGATGAACAATTGAGCACATAAAGCCATACTCTTATGAATTGTTGATACTTAGTGAATGATTATGTGAACTTGTGAAATTAGTGATCATGCATGACACTCTAGAACTTGTTTTATTACACTTGAGACGAAATCATAGGCAATTGATTGACTTAGGGATGATTTAGGCATTCCTTGGAACGTTTGAGCCTTTCAGGCCTACCATGTTACAAATTCTTCACTAGTACACTCCATTGGGCCTTATTGAAGAAATGGCATATGCCAAAGCATATGAATAGCCATCATTCGAATTTTCTTGTAACCTCATTGACCTTACCCAAATTAACTTGAAAAACAATGAATGTACCCTTAAAGAGAGTTTTAATGCACATATCTATTATTGAGGGGATGTGATTCAAGAAAAATTTTCAAGCTAGAAATAAATGAAGAGGTTGTTTAAAAAAAAAGTTGTGTGGATCATGCCTTGACTCCATTGTGATGTAAAAAAATATATATGAAAAAAAAAGTTAAAGACTGGCATGGACATTGTCATCCACAAACAAATATATGAAAAAGTTAGGTTAAGGGGTTGTGGAGATAAACATGTGGAGTTTCAAAAAAAAAAAGAAAAAGGAAGTGAAAAAAAAAGGGAGAGAGAAATTTAGTATGTGCTAAGCATTGTTAGCTCTCTTGTTTTGATTTTTACCTTCCCTTTCTTTGTTAACCAATACCTTGGCCAAACATTATAAGCTAATAAAGACCTATTGATCTAAGTTGATTTTATTGTCTACATTACTGGAGAGATGTAAGAAGAGTAAGCCTAGGAGTGCATGATATATAAATATATATAAAAAAAATTGAGATCACATTAATTGTTCATAAGTTGCATAATTTTAATTGAATATTGACAAAGAATTTGAGTTTGGCTAATCACACACACACATTTGATATCATGATTTGAGTTAATTAGCATTTGAATTATGAGATTATTGAGTTGTGTTTTGAACAATTACTTTAATCATAGATGTGAGGTATACTTGAGGCAATATGTGAAAATCAAGTGAAATTGAATTTACATAAATTTGAGTGAAAAATTTTGGGTGTCCTTGAGTTTTCACTTTTGTTCTTAAAGGCCACAAACAAGTGCATTTTCTTTTAATTTTGCTTGAGTACTAGCAAAAATGTAGGTTTGGGGGTATTTGATAATAATATATTTGTTATATTATTTTATTATTTATTACCACATTTATTGCTATATTCTTGTGTAAAATTAATTGTTAAGTGTATCTTTTGAATTAATTTAGAGAAAGTGATTTGAGAATAAATTTTGTAATTGGAATAAATTTTTGAAAAATATATTGTTTGACTTTCTAAAGATATAATAAATCCTGATTTTCTTTAAGGACCTTGGGAACCACATGATTAAAACATAATAAAGAGCTGAGATTTATTCTTGGCTAAGAAGAACCCTATAAATCTTAAAAGAAAAATTATAAAAGGGGACAAGAGGTGGCAGCAAAATTGTATTGTTTTTTTGAAACTATTTTGTGGTGTCTTCTTTGTTGTTTGTTTTTATTTTGCAGAGTTGTTTGCTGGGCAAAACAGAGCTTAAAAGGAAGCAAGAACAGCCAGAGGTCTAGAAGTTTAACGAGGCAGAATGCAAGCTGACTTGGACGTTGGAGTTGCTGGTGTTCGAGCTAGTTCTTTGTGTTTGCTCCAGCTTCAACGAGGAAGAAAGAACAGTAGCAAAACGTGTTGGACCTCATCGAAAATTGCTTGGTTTGCAGGTGTTTGAGCCCTGAGTTGCTTGTGGACATGGGATTAATTGGAGCATTTGGCTACTGTTCAAACTCCAAGACACATGAAGTTAATTGAAGCAAGTGCTTTCCTTGTTGGTTATGTCCACGTGCTTGGTTTGTTATTAAAGGAATATTATTTTATTTTACTTCATTATATTATTAGCTTTATATTTTGATTTGGTCACTGTCTAGTTTAAACCATGAATTTTCAATTTAATTTGTTGGTTTGTGTTAAATTAAACATGAACTAATTTTTTTACTAGGAATTTGATCAAGCCTACTTGCATATTTTATGTCTTTATGATTAATTGCTTAATTCTTTAATTCTAGTATCATTCATTGTGATTAATTCAATCTTTTGATTTGTGTTATTGATTGGCCACCTTTAATATAAATTATTTGATTGTTTGAGACATGGTAAGGGTACACATCATATGCTAAGCCATGTATAGCTCTCTTGAATGATTGAATAAATATTTGATGCATACATCAAGTTAGAATATTTATTTGGTTCTTGTTATATGTTCTTCTATTCTTAATGGGTTTTTAGTCATTGATTATGCTACACATCATAGGTAATTAATGATTAAAAATACTTGATTATAGCTATCATCAAACAGAGTAATCATATATTAGGAAGAATAAACCCTAGAATTGAATTGAGATTTTTAGGATTAAAGACAAAAAATTGCAATGTATTGGTGAAATCAAATTCCTAGGCTTTTCTCTATTGGTTAATTTCTTGATTTTATTAGGTTAATTAATTTAATTAGTTAATTTAGTAATTAATTAGATACTTAGGTAATTTCTTTGACTTTCATAATTTTTTTTGGGGGGCATAAGTAGTTAGATTTTAATTGAATAAATTTAGCAAATCTCTGTGGGATCGACTCTTGTATTTGCACACTATACTACCTAAATTCGTGCACTTGCGAGAATATAACTTTTTGTTCATCAGACTCCGCCTGGGAAATTTTGTTTGAGTTGTAGCTTAAGTATCCAAATTTTCATCCTTGAGGACAAGGATGCTTCCAAGAGGGGGGGCATTGATATAGGTTGAAGATGAATACTAGCAGGAATTTCCTATAGTATTTTATTTTTAAATAAAACATTTTGTAACCATTAGTGACGTCAGCGTAAGTGCAGTACATCAAGGACCTTTATGTTGTTCGTGTATATAGTTGATTGGCACAATGAGAAATGGAATCAGGAAAATTTGTCAAGAAAATATTCTTCTCTCACTTCTTCTCTTATTTCACACACTCACACATAACGTGTGTTTTCTTCTAACAAATTCCGGAAAATTCAGAATTCTTCTCGCTTTAGTATAGGGTGCATCATAATTCCACTGTTCATTATAGTTACCTCTTTATATGATGTACACACGGCACGGAAGCTTTGTTATGTAACGTTTTGTAAAAACAAAAGACAGAAGAGGTAAGTACAATGTACAAGTACAGCGGTTTCCCATGGCTGATAAACCCACACCCTAAATTGTTCATGACAAAGTTAAGTGAGAAAAATGGGCAGAACGTGAGATTTGCAAGATAGAGGGAAAAGTTTAGATGTCACCGGAGAATTTTTTTTGGGTAAATTTTAGATTAAAAACAATTAATCATCGATTCAATTTTAAAAATAAAAAGTAACTTTCACCTAGTATCACTTCAACAAATTATAGTTGTTATCATTATATATTAATTGTATTGCCCATTTAATTTTTTTTAATTCTCATAATTATTTGTCGATAAAAAAATATTGAACGAAAATTAAAAATAAATTTATTTGGACGAGTTAACTTAGAATTGCACTTGCATACATTTTCATCTTGGCAATAATTTGATAAAAAATCATGTTTACTTTGATGATGACAAGAAGAATTGCAATGTTTTTTTTTTTTGTTACAAGAGAAATATTAAATAATTGGGGATCAAGGTGTTTAGATTCGAACTCAAGACTTACAATATGCCATAACTCATCCTTAGCCACTAGGCCAAGCGGTTGTTGGCTAATTTTTACTACTTCTTCTACACCTATAAAAAATAAAATAAGTAAATACAAGGAGCTTTGGACTTGGAGTGATGATTTTTCGGCTTCTTGTCATCTTTGCAAGAATAAACTTCATGGTTTGTATACTTTTAGGTACAATGAAGAAAAAATGTTTTGTAGGGCCAAGTCCATTAAATGTTTTATAAATATATATATATTATACTAGAAAAAAAGAAAAGATTTAATACAAATCTACATTTAATGCATAATTTCATACATAGCAATATAATAAGAATACCATGGAAATTTGAGAGGGCAATCCTACCTTTCTCGTTTTCTTGATAAAACCCCTCAATTTTATACACAAATTATATCGAAAATAGGTTTATACCATTAAAATACTCTAATCATAAAATTCATTATAGTTATCGTAAAAAGTTAATACATTTATCTTAAAATTTATAACACTTATCATTAAATTTATGATATTCATTGTAAATTTATTAGATTTATAGTAAAATTTGTGAGATTCAACGTAAAATTTATGTGATTCCTCATAAAATTTATGACATTCATAGTAAAATTTATAAGTTTTATCATAAAATTTATTACATTCACAGTAAAATTTATGTTATTAATCGTAAAATTTATGAGATTCATTGTAAAATTTATAACATTCATCATAAAATTTGTGAGATTTCTAGTAAAATTTATGAGATTCATCATAAAATAAAAAAAATCTTAAACTTGGTATCCTATTAAATTAGTTTTTAAATTATCATTATATATATATATTAAATATTAATAAAAGAATAATAAAGTATCACTAATTTAACAATTGAAATTTTGAACGACTTCCATAAAAAAATTGAACAACTAAGCTGCAATTATGAGCCAATTTTTCATTTGTTCTTGGTAATATGTGTTAAACTAGTTTGACAATGCTATTATTTTGATTAGCTTTATTTTGCTCTTTAGGCATCTTTTCAGCATTGATTTTACCTGTCATTTGTGTAGCCCCATGGCCCCATGTAGACCTCCACACCTTTTCCTCAGTTCCTGCATTGCATCTTTTAAACAAATTCTTTTAGGAACAAGACAGTTGACTGCCGGTATATGGCAATCAACTACTTTTGCCTTCAAATATTCAGTTAAAAAAAAAGGCAGTTGAATGTTCAAATTGGACATTTGATTGCCCAAGTTAAATTTAAAATAGAAAATTTTTAGAATAAGATAGTAGTAAAATTAATAATAATTATCGTAAAATGAATGGAAATTAGTGTAAAAAAATTAAAATAAGCATAAAAATATGATAACTAATCATAAAATTTATTAAATTCATCATAAAATTAATGAGAATAAGTGTAAAAACATTACAATAAATATAAAAATATGATAATTAACTGTAAAATTTATGACATTTATCACAAATAAAGTGAGAAAAATGTAAAAACACAAGAATAGATATAAAAATATGATAAATAACCATAAATTTTATGAAATTCATTATAAAATGAATGAAAATAAGTGTAAAAATACTAAAATAAACAAAAAAAACTAATCATAAAATTTATGAGATTCATTGTAAAATAGATAAGTGAAAAAAATACTAGAATAAATATAAAAATATGATAAAAACTATAAAATTTTTAAGAATTAACTTGTTTTTATATCTTTTAATAGTTATGAAATTTCATTTTATGCATCAATATAATTAGAATCGATCCTTCGAAATGTCCTAACTGATTACTGATTCCAAATTAGAAGGCTTTAGCTATAAACCTATTTTAGAACAACATATATACCTAACTTTCTACTTCACAGGCCAAATGATTTCTATTTTCTCTATCTAGAAAATTGAAGTTTTAACACTAAATTAAATCAAAGATTTGTCAAAGCTCAAGTTTAAAAACTCAAGCACAATTTAGACGTTTAAGCACCACGAAAAAACCAACGAGAACTTCCATGATTAAACCAACGAGACGTTTAAGCATATATATATATATATATATATGTGTGTGTGTGTGTCTATATATATATATATATGGAGCATTGAATAAACATGCATGGCAGCCATTAGGGATGACAGAAGTTACGCTAGGAATATGGGAATTTACATTTTCATTGCTTATCCAAGCCTTATACAAACCAATTGTTCAGCTTCACTTTTTTGCTCTCTAACAACACACAACTCGTTTAAGATTCTTAGGAGAAATAATATAAAATTCAGTCGTCTTAGATTAGTCAATTGCTCTTATTTTTTTATATTTTATAAAGTAAATGTAATGAAAGCAGTCAACTGCTTTAAAATAGCAATGGACTAGTTTTCTTATTTTTTATAATTTCATGAAACAAATTATAGAATTTAATATGTCGAATAATTTGTTCTCATACTTTGCAAGGATTAAATTTGTAATTTTGGTTGGTTATAAATAGACAAAAATATAATTTAAATATTTTGTTACTTTTTTAAATTAATAAAATGTAAATTGTATTATATTTTATTGAAGTAAAGCTTAGCTGTTGACCTGGTAAACCATTATTTACATATTTTTTAACTTTTATTATTTATTCAATTTCTCATTAGATATTGAATATCTCATGAGATCTCATAGTCTTATAGTAAAATCGATATTTTTTTACCTTACTATAGACAAATACTTGTAACCAATATTTTTCTTAATTTTTTAAATCATTTTGTCAACTAATGGTCCCACCTCGGTGAAATAATTGGCTAAGATAAAAGAAAAAAATAAAAAAAGTGCAAAACTCAAGGAGTATAGGCTAAGTGTCACAGTCCAAGTATACAATATTTTACACTTTTTCACACATTTTCATACACGTGAATCGGTTGGGTTATCTACGATGCCTTTATTTCCCACTTTTAAATCTACAGTGAACCGTAAATACTATAATTTAATTGAATTTACATATCTGAAATTATTTACAAAATAGTATCTAAATCTTTCATATACATCCCCTGTTTAATATAACACTATAGTACTGCAAAACAAAAGTTTGAACATATAAAATAAAATAAATATACCTCCGGGATCTACAACAACTGTCTCGATGCGCTCAATAAGCAGCCACTAATCCTCGGATAATATATCCAACGGTCACTGGAAGTACTCTAGAATGATAAAATAATAGGGGGAGCAAACCACGACACAGTAAAAGAGTTGTATGCAATTTTGATATCTCGAAGACTATATGTAGTAAAATCCTTAATTTCCTGTTGGTATGCTAGGCACACTAAAAGGAAAGGATACTATAGTCGGCCGGGTAATCTAGATAGAGTATGGAAGGTATTTTGAAATACCTGTCTTATCCCAGAAACCCAAAGCAACTATAGAGAGTAGAAATAAATTCTAATATAAATTTCACTTAAGTATTTACTGCTTATAAATATTTAATAAATTCGAATCAAATAACTCATTCAAGCATGTAAAACAACACTTGGAAATAAAATGATTTCCACCATTGAAACCATCACTTTAAACACTTGAAACAGTAAAATAACTGTTAAATATATATATATATTCCAAATCAGTGATAAAATACCATATTAAATGTCACTTTTCAATATCCACCACAAAATCCAGTAAATAACACGTGAATAATAATGGAAACCAAGCAACACCCTAAGGATACCATGCTACAATCCTCGAAAGGAACAGTAGAAATAAACACATGAGACCTATGGTTATAGTCTATAAATGTCCTTGGTCGTACACTGAGCTGGTGTCAATCGGGACGCTGAAGACAGCTCAATATCAACAGCTTCACACATGGAATAATAACACATGAACACGTAAACATGATATGGGGCCTAACAGTCTCAAAACAGTGTTTACACAGTGAATAAAACCTTTATGGAAAATCATTACGCGTGATAAAACTTCAATAATTCCATAAAGGACAATAAATAAAATAGTGAATATTATACTAAAAATAATTTATAAAATATTCACTATTCATCATTTTACTTCACCAATCACACATTTCACCACAAAACACTTGGGATGAATTTTCGGTAGTTTGACTTTTATCAAAATCGATATTGTGGATATTTAATAAATATTTTTCGGTAAATTCACCATTTATGAAAAATATTTAATTTCTCACTTTTAAGGCTAGGAGAAAAATCAATAATGCACCAAAATATTTTATAACATTTTTAGAAATATTTTTATTTTTTTTATAAATTTCGACAGTATAACGGCTGCTAGTGTCCTAGCCTCCCTGCACTTTCAAACACAATATAACCAGCCAGATAACCACAATTTCATCGCCATTTAAGACAATTCAATTTTCAAATAATTTTATAAAATTCATAGCATGAAAACATGCATTCGGATATTCCTACAAATTCACACACACGTCTCTTATCTGTCTATCAAAATCGTGCTTCTCGACTGCACCACCCTTAATCCGTAACTCCCGGGCTGCAATTAATTTCACCAAAATTATTGGCTTATTTAATCCTTATTTTGAAGTTAAAGTTTATATTAAAATGCAGCCACATTAGATACTGCAAATATTTTTATAGTATAATTTCTATCGATAGTATAATGTAACTTCTTCATTTTGCATCAGATTTTAAATCCGAGCATACAGACAAACTCTTTGTAATTTCTAAAGTCTAAATCTACCCTCAAAATATCAAAAACAGCCATGGATCAATTCCCCTTCACCATGACTTAAATTGATGGGTGGTGAATTTGAAGGATTTTCAACAATCTAATAGTTATTTTTTTATGCTTAATGATTTAACTGGTACCATTTTTTAGCTTAAAAATACATGGATTCACCCTATTTCCATGTTGGTCGAAAGGACCCTTTAATGGTGCATTTTTATTTTTTAAAATTTAAACAAAACTATGGCTAGAAACATGGGTACTACACTTAAAGGAATTGATTCATGCCATTGGATTCAAAGAAAACACCAAGAATAGTGACCTTACCAAGCTTGGCTGAATAGTATCCCTCTCCTTTTCTCTTTATTTTCTGGGTTTTTCAATGAAATATTGATATAGGGTTGTAGAGGAGAGAGAGGAGATCAATTTTGGTATAGAAATTAGGTTGAAATTCTAAGTAGTTTATTAGTTAGAAAGCTTGGAAGTTTCTTTCTTTCTTGGTTGAAAATGGCATGGGGTTTGGGTGGAGAAGAAAGTGAATAGTGGCCTTCATCAGCTTACTGAAAAATATAGAAAATTCTAGAGCCTTGACAAATGACCAAAATGCCCCTAGTTTATGAAATTTTGGACGATTTTGCCCTTATGGTCCTGTTGGCAAAAAAACTATGTAAACGTGATCCAAATTTTCGGATTCCAGTTCTAAATGGCCATATTAAACATATCTTGATGATTGGAAGTGGTTTCGTTGACATGCAGTGCACGAATAATGAGAAATTACGAGTTTACCCTCGCGACCCAACAACGAAATTTTCTATTTTTACGATCGTTTCGAAAAATTTATTGACACCATGTCAAAGTACTTTTCATGTAGAATAACATGATATTTTTGCTTCATCTCAATTCATTTTGGTTTGGAAGAAATATATAGAAATACCTTCGAGACCTATCCATCATTTTCCAATTTGTTTATCATATTTCACAAAATAATGCAACTTGGGTATTTTGACTTCCAAATCACTATAATATCATTATTCAACCTCCCAAAAATTATTTTCTCACTCATATCATCATCTGGGCATTGAAAACTAAGTGGGGCCCACATAGCTTTTCACTTAATATTTATAAGAACATACAAAAATAATTTATTTATTAATTAAAATTTATGTGTCCATACATGTACAATACAAAATAATGAGTTCTCATACTTAGGTGGTGAACAGTTCATCATTTTTTTGTAATTTGCTAGGTTTTGTTATTCTAATTCTCTCCCCTCTCCCTTATTAGTTTTTTAAGGATTTGTATATGATGCATTGATAGTGTATAGTTTCTATACATTGTCAATACATTTGAGGTTGATACCTCATTAATTTACAAGTTAAAAATATGCTAAGCCCTTAAAAGTAAATATAAATAATTTTTTTTAATCTGTTCATAAGGGCTTATTGATGAGGTGTTAGCCTTTAATGCATTGACAGTGTATAAAAACTATACACTGTTAGTATATCATATATAAAATTTTTTTTCAATCATTAAATTTTTTTTTGATTTCTTTTAATTTTTTTGGGTTTCTTTTTTGGCTTTTTTTCTTTCATCTCTTCTCAAACCTCGGTTTCCTCCCATCAGTCTTTTCCCAACCCACAAACTATTTTTTTCTTTATTTTCCCATTTCTTTATCTTTTTTTGGGTTTTTAAATTTTTTGCTTTTGGATTTTTTTTTCCTTCTTAAAAAAAAACTGTAGATAGGAAAGAGAAAGAAAAATAAATGCAAAAGAAAGAAGTGAGCAAGATATAGAGAAAATAAAAAAAGATGAGAGAGATAGAGAGGAAGTAGAATGAGATGAGAGAGGAAAGAAAAGAAAAATCAGAAAAAAAAGATTAAAAATTAGATTGGGTCAATTCTTTTTTTTTTTGGAAGTGTTTAATTGTGCGTTCTAAATTTTGCTTTTGAATAAAATCATGATGTAGACTTTGCCTTTATTAGAAAATGTAATAAGGGTATCTTAGACAATATGGCCAGTAGAATTAGTTAAGAATTTTGCTTACTGGATTTTGTAGTTAATATATTTTTCAAATTTCCCATGCTTGTAAAAAGAGGTCACCAGAATGTTGTTTCTTCAAGCACGAGCTTAGCCAATAAATAAAGCTAATGCTCTGTCAGTCATTTTTCACCACTGAATGAAGATGCTTCTATGATCATCTGGCTTCCATATTCTTAGTTCTTCATTTTCTAATAGGTCTCAGAGTGTACAGACATATCTGTTTGTGCCTTCATCATCTTCTTGCTTTGAGTGGCATGGCTTGTGGTAATCGTGCTATTGTTGCTGGCGATCATTGCACCATTGTTGCTGGTGCTTCATCCACACCAATGGAGGATTCTAGCCACCCATATTTTCTCCATCGTGGTGATCATCCTGGTTTGTAGCTTGTGTCAACATCACTCACTGGTCCTAATTACAATTCTTGGCAACATGTGATGACTATGACTCTCATAGCTAAGAACAAACTTGGCTTTGTTGATAGGAGTATCTCTCGAGCTACTTCCGAGGATTTACTCTTCAATGTATGGAACAGGTGTAATAGTTAGGTGATTTCTTGGCTCTTAAATTCAGTAGCGAGAGATTGCTGATAGCTTATTATATTTTGATACAGCTGCTGAGATCTAGACAAATCTATTTGATCGTTTTCACCAGAATAATGGTCCTCATATTTTTCAATTGAAGAAACATCTTCTTACTTTAACTCAGGGATCAATGGATGTCAATTCTTACTATACCAAATTGAAGATCATTTGGGATGAATTGAAGCTTTTTCAACCAATTCCTTTATGCCAATGTGGTGGAATGTGTTATTGGTTGGAATTCCAATAACGAGAACATGTTTTACAGTTCTTAATGGGATTGAATGAGTCTTTTGCCTAGATCTGAGCACAGATTTTGATGATGAATCCCTTACCGCTAATCACCTCAGTATTTTTTTTGGTAGTTCAGGAAGAACATTAGAGAACAATTCATCAAGGCTTTTCTCATCTTTCTGAGCCTCTTTTGGCTGACTCTTCTTCTCTTGTTGTTGTTATAGGAAATTCTTCTCAGAAAATCAAGGATCCTAAATCTCCAGATCGTCCCTTATGTACTCATTGTGGATTTGTAGGCCATACAATTAATCAGTGTTATAAGCTTCATGGTTATCCTTTTGGACACAAGAAGAACAAAGGCTCTCAATATTTTCAATCTAAGGTACAGATCAATTAGACCAATGCCTTTGTTCATGATGACTTGAATGTAGGAATGGAAGCCACTACCTCACCACTTCAGTCATTGACTACCACTCAATGTAAACAGTTCATTGCTCTTCTAAGTTCTTAACTGCAATCAGGAATTCAAACTAGTCCAGATTGTCAACAGTTTGTTCCTACCTCAATTTTGTGGTATAGCTTCCCTATCATCTTCTTCTTCCATTCCTCCTAATTCTTGGGTTATTGACACAAGTGCTACACATCATGTTTATTGTTCTGAATCTTTATACCTTACCTCTTCTCATGTTACAAACTCATTTGTCACCCTCCCTCGTGGCCAAATTATTGAAATTAATCGCATAGGAACTGTTGTGCTTACACCAACACTTACTCTCACCAATGTTCTGTTTGTCCCATATTTTAAATTGAATCTCATTTCTATTAGTACATTTACTCAAGATACTTTCTGTATAGTTAATTTCTCTTCTTCCTATTGTTTGATTCAGGATTGGTAGAAGACATGGTAACTTGTACCTGTTGGATATTTCAAGCAACATTCTTAACACCTTGCTTAAGCCATCTTCTATTAATTGTAATAAAGTTGTTTTCAATGTTTCCAGTCCATTTTCAGAAATAGAGTTGTGGCGTTACCGTCTAGGTCATCCATCATCTGTCAAATTGCATGTATCACACACTCAGTTGAATTTATATAAATCTAGTTCTTTTCCAAATCATTATTCTATCTGTCACTTTTCCAAACAGAAGCGTTTACCTTTTCCATCTTTGAACACTTTATCTGACTCTATTTTTGACTTAATTCACTATGATATTTAGGGTCCTTTCACACTTTTGACTATACAAGGTCATCACTACTTCCTTACAATTGTTGAAGATAAAACTAGATATACTTGGGTGTATCTGCTACGTGCCAAATCCGATGTCTCTCATATTTTGCCAACCTTTCATTCCTTAATTCAAACACAATTTGGGATCAGAATCAAAGGCATTAGATCATATAATGCTAAGGAGTTTAATCTCACATCCTTTTTCAAAAATACAGGGATGGTTTATTTTCATTCCTGTGTCGATAGGCCACAACAAAATTCAGTTGTAGAACGCAAACACCAGCACCTATTAAATGTTGCTCGAGCCCTTCATTTTCAGTCTCATATTCCATTAGAGTATTGGAGTGATTGCATTCTTACTTCAATCTATCTTATTAATCGTATTCCATCCACTCTTCTTTACAACAAAACTCCTTTTGAACTTCTCCAAAATAAACCACCATAATATATTCACCTTAAAGCCTTTTGGTGCTTTTGTTATGCTTCTACTTTAGATCACCACCAAACCAAGTTCTCTCCCCGATCTTCTCCTTCTTTTTTTCTTGGATATCCACCAGGCGACAAGGGATACAAGTTGCTAGATCTCAATACCAATCAAGTCTTTTTCATGAAACCATTTTTCCTTTTCATCATAATATCACACAACCACCTTCTTCCAATATCTTCTCAGACCGTGTTCTTCCCTTTTCCAACGTTTCTAGTGCTATACCACCTGTCTCTTCTTCATCTAATCCAATTTCACCTAGTTCTTCACTTCCTTCTTCAGGTAGGCCTATTCGACATACTAAACCTTCTACTTATCTCAAAGATTATGTATGCCATACTGCCACCATTCATTCCTCCTCTATTGCATATCCATTATCTTATGTTCTTGGCTATAACAAACTCTCTCCTCATTATCTAGCTTTTATCAACTCTATTTTTAACCACATAGAACCTAGTACTTTTGCATAGGTTGCTAACATTCCAGAGTGGTAAGATGCCATGAATGCAGAACTACGAGCATTAGAGGACAATGGGACATGGAGTATTGTTTCTTTACCACTTGGCAAACAATCGATTCGTTGTAAGTGAGTTTACAGAATTAAATACAATGCTGATGGTACTTTGGAGCGATATAAAGCCTGCTTGGTAGCTAAAGGCTACACTCAACAAGAGGCCACAGATTATTTGGAAACCTTTGCTCTTGTTGCCAAATTGGTGACTATTAAACTACTGCTTGCTTTGTTTGCCAAGAAAGGCTGGTTTCTTTCTCAATTAGATGATAATAATGCATTTTTGCATAGTGATCTCATGGAGGAAGTATACACGGATTTACCTTTGGATATCACCATGAGGGGGAGCATATGCTTGCTAATCCAGTTCTTAAGTTGCATAAATCACTTTATGGGATCAAACAAGCATCAAGACAATGGTTTGCTAAATTTTCTGGTGTTTTTCTTCAGCAGGGGTTCAAACAATTTGCTTCTGATCAAAGTCTATTTGTTAAAAACATTGACAGATCCTTCCTTGTCCTGTTGGTATATCTTGATGACATAGTGATAGCTAGCAATAACTTAAAGTTAGTTAAAGATTTCAAAGAGTTTCTGAATAGTTGCTTTAAGCTGAAAGACTTAAGGGACTTGAAGTACTTTCTTGGGATTGAGGTTGCTATATCAAATAAAGGTATTGCTATCAGTCAACGACATTATGCTCTACAATTGTTAACTGATGCTGGTCAATTAGGTTGTCAACCAAGGACAATGCCCATGGATCCAAATCTAAAACTAAGTCATAGTGAAGGAAAATTGCTCAAAGATGTAGGTTAGTATAGAAGATTAATTGGCAAACTTCTATACTTAACAATCACCATGCCTGACTTATATTATGCTGTAAATCGGTTAAGTCAATTCATAGTATAACCAAAAAAGCCAAATATGCAAGCAGCTATATGAGTATTGCAGTATGTAAAAGGTATTGTTGGGCAAGGAATGTTTTATTCATCTAATTCTGAGTCAATTCATCGCATAACCAAGAGAGCCAAATATGCAAGCAACTATACAAGTATTACGATATGCAAAAGGTACTGTTGGGTAAGGAATGTTTTATTCATCTAATTCTAATATCAGTTTGAAAGGATATGTTGATGCAGATTGGGCTTCCTGTCCTGACACAAGAAAATCAGTTAGTGGTTTTAGTGTCTTTCTTGCAGAAACTCTTGTATCATAGAGATCTAAGAAACTGTGAGACTTGTTTCTATTGTACTGTAGATGTGAAATGTAATCATTTATTAAGTGAAAAATAATATATTTTGTGATTATAAGTGAAAGTGTAATGTGGGCCCCACTTTAATTTTTTGGTTTTGATAGGTTCGAGACTGATAATATAGTGTACAGTAGGTGTAATAAATATAAAATGATGATTTTGAGGTTTAAAATCATTTATTATATTATTTTGTATTATTTTGTGAATTGTGGAAAATAAATTGAAAAATAATGGTTACGTCCTGAAGGTATTTTTGTAAATTGCACCCAAACTAAATAGAGTTGGGATGAAGTAAAAATATCATGATATTCTACATAAAAAGGAGAATAAGATAGTGTCATTAGATTTATAAAATTGGAGGTTTAATCGAAAATTTTCGCTAGCAGTCTGCTAGGGGTAATTTCGTACTTTCGCATAATCGATGTACCGTGCGTCAACGAAACCACTTTCAATTATCAAAATACATTTAATAAGATTATTTGGTGATGAAATCCAAAATTTTGGAGTACAATTACATAGTTTTTACGATTATGGAAGCTTAAAGGCAAAATTATCCAAAATTTTCATAACGAAGGGCATTTTGGTAATTTTGTCCCCTTCAGCCCAAAGCTTTCGACACTTTTCATCATCTTCTTTAAGCCCCATGACATCAACAAAGAAAAATAAAAAGAAAGAAAAGAGAAGAAAACAAAAGTCAAACAAAATCACCTTAAAACACCATTATTTCAACAAGTCTATATTTACCAAATTGTTCTTCTCTTTGTGCTCTATCAAACCATACGAAAATCTTATTGAGAAAGTGGCAAAACAAAGAGAAAAGAGGAAGGAAAGTTTTGGGCAAAGGTAAGAACTTATATCCCTTAATATTTCATTTAATTTCAAAGGCATATTTAGATTAATTCAAGTGTGTAGAATATGTTTTTAGCATTGGATTTAATTGATGTTGGCTAAATAAAAATCCACCATGAAAGTGAGTTTCGGCCAAGCTAGGAACATGAGGATTTCAAGTTGTTCTTTGCATAAAAATAGTGTTAAAAGGCTTAATGAACATGGATTTAAAGCTTGGTAACCTTAGATTGTTGAAAGTCATTCATGTTGGTGATCGGTGCAAAACTGCAAGTGCACAGTATCGTAGTTTTATAGTAAAGTGATGAGAAGAGTATCGTCCTCAGGGATTGGTAACTTACTTTTGACAAATACCAAAATTATGCTAATCTCGATTTTATCTAGAGAAGTCACTAAGGTTGTTGTAATTGGAATTTAAAATAAAATCAAATTAAAGAAAATAAGCAGAGGAAAAAAAAATATATGTTGTTCAAAGATCAATTTAATGGGAAGAAAACTTCTAGGAAATCGATTTCACCTAATCCCTCATTATGCTTTACTCCTCTAGCTAATTTAATTTAATTCTCTCTGTTTGTTAGCAATCTCAACAAAAACATCCAAAAGCCTCTTTCGACAGTCAATTGAAACCTATCTTGTTCATCAATTTACACAAGAGTATGCAATTTAATAAAACAAGAAAGCATTAAGATCAATGATTTTAATACTACACAGGTTCATACAAGTCTCTCGATCTCTATATTTACCTATGCTGAGATATTCAAGATCTATCCTATAATTCCCTCTTTCGACAGCAAATCACAAGATCAAAATCATCTAATTAATGGCCAGTTAATTAGAAGCAATAAACTCAGAATAAATCAGACAAACATGAAAAGAATTAATTCAAATTAACATAGAAAAGCAAGCATAGTTCAAAACTAGATTACATCGTTTTCCTAGAATAAAGAAAATTTAGTTCATGCTAAAAATTAAATTCAACATAAACGAATTCACCATCATTTTTCTGAGAAGAATTGAAGGGAAAAAAATTGAACACCCCAAAAATCTGCTTCCTCGTGTGTCTCCTGGGTGTAGCGCCTCTGCCTTTTTATTCTTTTCTAGCTGTGGTGCCCTTTTTTTTTTCTTTTAGATGTGGTGCCCTTTTCAGCCCAAAACATTTGTCTTTTTCAGCCTACTGTTTCAGCCCAATACCTTGCTTTCTTTTAGCCCAACATTTTCACCAACTGTTTCACATCTCTTTTATTTGAATAAATCTTCATTTTCTTCAAATCTGCCATAAAATTTAAATAACACTAATGAAGTCTAAAATAAACAAAAAATAAATAAAATTAGACTAAAGTTTAAAGTTGAGAAGTGATAAATTATGCTAAATTATGCAAGTCATCAAACACCCCCAAACTTAGAACTTTGTTTGTCCTCAAACAAAAAGAAAATAAAGTAAAAGACAACTATAGACACTATCAGCAAGACCCCATAGAGAAATATCATCACTCACCAAGCTATAATCTGAATTTAGATTTCATCACTAGTAACTTACTCTTTTAACATCAAGGATAGCAGAAAAATCAATCAAAAATTTAGCAATTTGTCAAGCAAGAGTTAAGCATTTACTTCAACCTAAAGCTAAGTCCTTGAGTGTGTGTATGTGAAATAGTCAAATTTAACTCCAAACCACCAGCAAATTCAGATAAAAGTAGAACAACTGAACTCAGAAGAATTCTCTCAAAACTTAACCCCATAAGTCCAATTTTCAGAAATCCTCTCCACTAATGTAATCAAACACCAAAATCAGAGATCAAAAGGTCTTTAATCAAGGTTGTAATTACAGGACACAGGGTGAGGTCTAACAAAGAAATGGATATGTGAAATCAAAGCAAACTGGGAAAATACTTGGTAGAACGAACAATAAAAGAGATATCCACAAGATCCACACTATAGCTCTTTCTCGACAATATGCTCATATTGATGACAATATTGTTGCTATACTCAATAAGTGGAGCTTTTTTTTTTTTTTTTACCTTGTTACTCATAGCCTTTTCTGAAATTTTTTTTTTTAATTCTTGCCTTTCATTTTCTTTTCTTTTCACACTTTGATCTTATAGAGCAAACATAATGTGGATAATTTAATTTGAACTAACTTTCTCTTTGAATGCAAATTTCCACCAAAATATCTTCTCAAAATGTAAGGTAATTTCATGGTTTTTTTTTTTCATGAAAAGAATTGAAATGGTTTATGTAGTTAAAAGAACAAATAAAGGCTTATGTAAAATAAGGCTCAAGGGGGTTGACTATGGGAATACACCATGTAATGATGGCATGATAATCAGGACGGCTGGGAAAGCTTTTTGGTTCTGACAAAAATTGCCTAGATCCTTTCTGTAATGTTTGGTGTCAACTAGGATTTCGCCTCAAGGATCCATCAACGGATTCTAGAGCAAAGCAAGATTGAACTTTCCTGACCCAGTTAATTCAACTCCTTCTCTTCATAGGCCAAAATGGAGTAAAGAAAAATTGACTA